>BGZK01000535.1:0-367739 GCA_005406025.1 Eumeta japonica
GCCCGAACGTTTCTGCCGTTCTCCCGAGGAAAAGAGAGTTAAATTGAAGTTTCCTCCGATAAGCAGCGTCTCTTTTCACCTCCACCCTTGACTGCCTTTCTTTGATATATTGTAAACGCCTATCAATTTTCCCTACCATTTATCAAGTATTAGTGAAATACGCTGAACCGATGCATTATACTTTCCGCATAAGGAGTGGTCCTTCATATCATTATTTTCATTTAATAATAACACGAAAACTGTTTTACGGTTTGTAATTTCCCGAAAATTGGGCATAAGTGTCAAAACAACTATTTGTAAAAATAGCATTAATATTCAGCGTGTACCTACTTGTTTTTCTTTTCGCCGGTGAGATTATTTCCGGCTCAGGTTAAAAAAAGTTCAACAATTTTGATACGACTCAATAAGTACACAATATAATAAACAGCTAATCAAATAATACTCGCAGTCATCTGCCCGTTATTCACTTTCACGTGCACGCAAAATGAATCGCACGGCGGCGGTTAAAGGCCCGCAATGATGATGGATGGGGCCGTGGCAATAATTGGGCATGGGGCGATTAGCGCGCGGGCGCCGGCGCACCGCCGCCGGATCACTTTCAAAATGTTATTGTAATGACGATAATGGAAAGTCATCGCGGTGCGCGGGACGAGCGCCGCCGGAGTAACGCATGCGAGGCGATCTCGTTTGACCGGCGCTTCGGGCCGCGCCGTTTGCCGCCGCGTAACGCGTTCGCATTATCGCCGCCTGTATAATTTTGATATCGTGAATTATTCCTCTTGAATGCGATGTAACTGATTGTGTGATCTATGCGTCGTTTGATCACCTCACAGGTCAACGAAGGAGATTATGCATGGGCCTTGCGTGTTAAGCCACGTTTCGTCAGGGACCCCCGAAATAATTGCACGATGTAATTTATACGTTTACGGTATTGTGAAGAATGCTTGCGAAATGGAAACCATATCATTTTTTAAGTTTTCTTTTAGTCGATTCAAAATCGTTGTCAAATGTGGTTAAATCGATAGTCTAGTTAAACAGTAATACTTCGTAATAGTAGTTGTCTATTCGATTTAACGATGAGGAAAATAGACAAATTTTCATTATTGATGGAGTTTAGACTAGAGCGCGTCGCCTTGATCTAGACAGAGACCGCTGCTGTTGTTAGTTTGAGTCCAAGCCGATTCAAATTGGAGCAAGGAGAAAAGCACAAAAAAAATGAGAAAATAAATTTAACAAGAAAAAACTGACTTCAAAACGAAACCTATTGCAAAACAAATTAATATCCCCTTAAAAGTAAAAAAATAATTGCGTATTCTTCTATAACTAAATAATCAACTTACTTTTTCTACTCATCAATATGTAGGTACGATCTATGTATTTACCCCGCAAGAAGATAGATAGGTACCTACTCACTTCAAATTTAACTTAACACATACCTATGAGTAACAAACGATGATCAAAATATTTTTAGAGTTCTCCTAAGTAAAATGAAATGAAAAACATTAGACTACTTAAAAGTCAATCAAATTACTATGATAATATAATGAAGTTACAATTATTGTTATTTTTGTAGTTGGTGTCAGCCAAGGAAACACTACAATATACCTAGCAATCGTCCATTTGTCGCGTACATACTTAAGGCAAATTTAAGATTTATATCTACGATTTTCTCATGGATGCAATTGTCAGAACTGAACCAAATCGAAATGGGACCACACGGAAAGCACCAGCTTTCAAATAAGAAAATAATTAGCAAAATCGGTTCACCCAGTCGAAAGTTCTGAGATAACAAACGTAAAAAAAATACAGTCGGATTGAGAACCTCCTCCTTTTTAATTTTGAAGTCGGTTAAAAATTAAAACAGCCAATTTCCACAAATGATTATAGTGATGAGTCTCATTTTAAGAACGTTACATATCTACAAATTGTACATGCACAATACATTTTACGTTTATAGTGACAAAATGTAGTGTATTTATTTATGCATAGATTAATTAGTTGCAAGTTTTTTTCTATTACGCGCAGACAGACGAACGGCAAAGTGACACAGGACAAAGTTGATCACAGGCTATAAGGATTTTTAGAAAGGTTAGGATATTATTGTTGTTTTTATTATATTGATCTGATCTTTAATATTGGACACAAAAATATGCTTCTTTACTTTTATAAATATCGTTAATAATAATTATCGCTTGTATTTCTATCAAGACTGTCTATCTACTCATAAAATTAACCAGTTCAATAAAACTATAAATGTTTTACGATACTTATCTCTTCAGATGTTTCATAAGTTAATGTGTGTATTAAATTAAATAAAAAGTTATTGACGAACCAACTTATTCATCTAAACGCAAAAGGATGAATGGAAGGATTGCAAGGATTTTATTAAAATTTGACCTCATGTTTTTAACGAGCAATATTTTAAAATTAGCTAAACGTAATCAAAGCTTAATGTTAGCGGTTTACATTTATGACGGCAATTAGCCGCCAGCTCTTGCGTTCTTCGGTGGACGGTTAACTATACGAAACTCTATTAAAGGACGGAGCTTATTAAGAAATAACAATCAACACAAGGAAACGTTCATTCCTCGGCTATAATTGATCTCGCGGCGCTATCGTTCTCGAAACACTAACAAATAAATCTATTACATCGGTAATTACAACGTGTAATGTTAATTGCGTTCGGAAACATGCCGAGGGTTGTCGGCGGGCGGTTTGCGGCGCTGCATAGATCGGATCGCGGCGTCGACTGTCGCACGGGAGCGACATTTCAATCGCGGCCGCCGTGCGGCGCTCGCGCACAAATCGGGCGCCGCCGCCGCCTGTAATTGGATTTACGCTGAGGGCGATCTAATTGTCTCGTAGTACGAGCGGGCACGCACGCCCGGAGGCACCGCGCCGACCTATGACACCGCTTTCCTCGGTTACCGGTATGTAGGTTCCGATGTCCCGTCTCTCCATCTCGACGTTTCCCAACTAGCGCATCGACTGCGGCGGTGTGACGGCTAGGTAAGTGAAACATGTGCAGCAGAAAACGTGTTCTGTCGCTCGTTTAATTGATTCGTTTACCTCGATATGTGATTTGTACGCGGGCAAATTTGAAAGCCCTTAGAAAATAAAAATAAACTGAGCAGACTTGCAGGTTATTTTTATCGTTTTTTTTAAAATGGTGTCCGTTGAGATCAATACGTCGCTGAGTTCGATGGAAACACTTTGCCCTCTCGAACTCGGGAGGTCGCTTCGACGGTCTTTTCGTATGCAGCCGCTGCTTCCTCGGCATCTGTAAACCGCTTTCCTCGAAGTTTTTCATTTACTTTAGAAAATGCATAAAAACGCATGGTGCGAGGTCGGGGCTGTGAGACGGATAAGCCAGTATGTATGTGAATATGTGACGTCCTATGAATATGTGAAACCAGTAAATATGTGACGTCCTCAAGTAGTCAGATGTTTTTCTGGGGGTGTGTAGTGAGCTGTCATAATGTAGGAGAATTCTATTGCTAGGTCGTTTTTCCCGAACTTTTCCAAAGCAAGAGGCGAACAATTGTTAGTGTATCAGCCTGCAGTGACTGATTTTTTTATCTTCTAAAACAATTGTACCATAAGGACCTGTCATTACGAAGAAAGAAGCCATCATATTTCTTCCGACCTCGCTTTACTATAGCAGACTACTTCTCGAAAGGAAACATCCAGACTGAGCAGAGTATCTTTTGGTTTCGGGATCGTAATAGCAAATCCAACTTTTGTCACCTGTAAATATATCGTTATTCAGCATTTGATTCACCACCGGCAAAGTTTTTGAACTTTGGTTAAATTATGAGTTATCCACCGAGTTCAAAGCTTCCTGGCTGCTAAATGTTTATGAAGGATTTTGTGCACTTGACTCATATCGATGCCTAAGCTTTTCCGAATCTGCCGGTAGGTCATTCTATGTGAAGAGCAGTATAGCATTGATGTTGTCTTTGGTCGTCGCCGTGGAAAGACATTTCTCATGCGGATGGCCAGTCAGATTAGTGGATCACGTTTGAATCCGTTAAACCAGTTATAAACATTCACAAAAGATGAAGCTTCATAATGAAAGGCCAATCAAAGCCTGTTACAATTTTGTTACTGGTTTAAATAGCAATGAGAGAATTGTTGCACGAAAATTTTCTCGCCTTAAATTCATGTTCACGTTAAACAATTTTCTTTTTGTCGCCAATAAGGTTCACTTTTTAAATTTAAATATGTTTATTATTTTTCAATGTATCACGTCATTGATATGTATCGATGACTTTTGTAATTATAAAAAATTAATTCGGACTTTTTATTTTCTATTACATTACATTATGAACTTTATTTGTACATTAGCTTTTGCATGCGGTTCCGCTCGCGTAGACATAAAATGAAATGTTTCACTTTGTATTTCGCCGCATCACCAAATCGAAATCCCGTTCGCTATACCGTTCTCGATTCTGATCCCGGTTCTGCTATCGATGTCACTTTCTTTCGTTCTCGATTTCATTCGCGATAAAATCGAGAATGAAATGAATGCTTTTAATTCAGAATCCGGTTTTGTTCTAAGGAAATTCCGATTCCATTCGCGATCCCGCTTTTAATTCCGAATCCGGTCTTGTTCTAAGGAAATTCCGATTCCATTTGCGTTCCCGCTTTTAATTCCGAATCCGTTCTTGTTCTAAGGAAATTCCGATTCCATTCGCGATCCCGCTTTTAATTCCGAATCCGGTCTTGTTCTAAGGAAATTCCGATTCCATTCGCGATCCCGCTTTCAATTCCGAATCCGGTCTTGTTCTAAGGAAATTCCGATTCCATTCGCGGACCCCGCTTTTAATTCCGAATCCGTTCTTGTTCTAAGGAAATTCCGATTCCATTCGCGATCCCGCTTTTAATTCCGAATCCGGTCTTGTTCTAAGGAAATTCCGATTCCATTCGCGATCCCGCTTTTAATTCCGAATCCAGTTTTGTTCTAAGAAAATTCTGATTCCATTCGCGATTCCGGTCCCATTTTAATTTTTCATTTCAGTACTGCTTCTCATTATGATTTCGGTCACGCTCTTGATTCTCAGTGGCAGAAATATTAAGATAAAGCAAAAAATGATTTTGATAGTCTCTTGTTCGTATGTACAACATATAGGTAGTTTCATAGCAAAAGAATAAATAGTTTAAGCACACAAAGAAAACGTACTAAATACGCTTAGCGATTTCGATTTTCGTACTTGAACTTTCTTTTTTTGGTTAAAAAGGATCATTCTTCATATTGTACGAGATAATCTACTTGTAAGCAAAATTTCATTGCAATATTTAATCGTTTTGAATATTCACTCGAACAAACGTACGAATAAATGTTTCATTGCTACGATACCTACTGTCTGTGCAACTACATTTTTACTGCATTCTAAATTTTATTTTAGTTAAGACATTGTTTATAAGAAGGCACGTAAGTAAACACACAAACAGAAAATCAAGTATGCATTTTAAAAGTGATGAATCCATGGACTACACACCTCATTAAAGAATATTTATAACAAGAATTTGACAAAAATATTGCATGTACACATAAAACCTAGAAATTTACATATTAATATGGATGTAAATATTTAACATTATATAATGAGCATTATTAGCAAAAACTGGTAATAAAAATATATACATTTTAATGCAGTTTAGTAAAGTGCAATGCAGTAGCTACAACTTTGTATTTTGACTTTAGATTGTCCTTTGTCGTCTTTTTGGGGTTCCGTAAGCAAATAGAACTCTTATTTTTATCTGTTCTTCCCTTTATTACAGCCTATATTCTTCGAATCCACTATTTGAGAAAAATTGTTACTCGGTGGCTATGCAAAGATAGGTGACCCAACCATGGATATGTAGTTTAAATTAACAAATTGCTATTTTAGAGATTAATTTTGAGAGGTGAATTATAAAATTATAAAATTTGAGCTGCAGCTGACCTTGCAAGCCAAGCCCAAAACTACTTGCATTGTTTGGACTAATAATGTTTTCGAGCTCGGGAAGCTTGAAAACAATTGCTCACATTTTGAGGTCAAATTTTCCGTTCTCTCTCAAAATGATTATAGGTGAATTTTCAAAATATTTTTTAAAGTATATCTTTTGAAATCAGCAATTATTTAAGTCCCAAAACCATTCGGTTTTTGTAATTTGTCTGTCAAAAAATCTAATAGTTAAAACTAAAAAATATTTCGCATTTCTTTTTAATTATTCGTTGACGATATATTTTAAAGAAATTAATCGATTTCGATTAAGTTTCCAGCATTTAATGCAGGTCGATTAGGAAAAGAGCTGATTAGATTTTAGAATCCACTAGTGAAATAATGTGGAAAAACATTGTTTCAAAATATTTTGTATGATATTTAGAAAAATATATAAACGTTAATTTCAAATTTTCAAAAAATCCAAGTCCAATCAAGTCCTTCCGAATACAGTGAGCTCGATTCTAATTAGTTCATTTGTTCAAAAGATATTTTAAGTTTACTTTACATATACCTGTAAACACCCTCGCACGTACATTTTCGCACACACACCCATAGTCAACGAACATCCCTTTGTAAATGGTCATAAAAGCTTTTTGGGGTCACATAAAGTCGATATTTCACGAAGTCACGATTTTCGCAGGACTAAAGAACCTAAAAACAACTCAAATTAATTTAAAAAAAAAAACTATTTTCGTAGCGAAAAGTTAAGCACTTGTCAAATGCATCATATGACATGACATAATTTGTCGTGAGAAAAATATGTGTATTTATAATTGTAAAATTTATAGTTTTGAAAATGTTAAGGAAAATATTCGAAATAGGACCGTCTTCCGCTTGTTCCAAAAGTACTGCGTCTAACATTTCGAAGAATATACAATAAATAGGGTCTCACTTACAATTAACTTAAAACTAAAATAAAATTTGATGTCTTCAAATTTTCGCGAGACGAGAAAAAGTTCGTAACATGTGTTGTTTGATTTTACTGAGTACGAATGAGGTTAATTGATTTATACAAGAATTAACTTATAAAAAGCTGACACTTGTACAGAAGACTTTGAACCTAGCTCAAATTCCCGTCTCTGAGAGACTTTCGCATTACTTTGTGAAGTTTCTTGTTTTAGCTACAGCCAATATATTCCGGTCATATTTTTTACAATAAAACGTAGTATGCAATGCGATGATTTATAAAACAGATAAGTTATTGCGTTGTCTTATATAATATAGTACGAACTCTCCCCACGACAGCCGGACTGACGGTTGGCCGATATTTTTATTGAAATGACTTTAGTGAATAGAAAAAGCGGCAGCCGAATGATTAGCACTGCTTATATTGGTACTTCTGAAGCAGATTGGAATATCACTTACCGTTTACTTTAAGGGGCTATCTTTAAAATTTCTACCTGATGATACATAATATTTTTTGAAAAATACAATGAATAAAGGACTTCCAGAAGATGTTTTACTTGAAGGTTTTTAAAGTAAGATGTTCTGAATTTTAATACTTGTTATACTTTATTGAACTATATCTTCACTAGTAGCCGGAAGAAGAAAAGAAACCGCAAAAGTTACCTTCCGTCCGTTTGTAGGCGCCACGATATGAACTGTTGTACGATTACGTAAAGAAATGAGGAATAAATTTTAAGCTAATACTTCCATAGATAAAATGGTGGGTAGAAAAACTTATTCGTGTACTCCATTGTTTGGATTGTCATTGAGTACATATTTAAAAATTATTGTGTGAGTTGTCTGTGGTGTATTGGTGTTTATTTTACAGTTTATTACCTACGAAAATTGTTAACAGTGTTTATCTATGGCATATATATAAAAGAGTAAACTGACTGATTTGTACATCAACGCACTGCCAGAACTATCGGGTCAAGGGATTGGGAATTTTGTACTGAGGCTCGTGCTATAGCGCAGGCGAGTACTAAGGAAGAATTTTTGAAATTCAACTCTTTGGAGAGCAAAGCGGTCGAAATACTGTTGTATGAAAAAATTAAACTGTTGAAGCTACAGATGCCAAACTGGAAAATTTAGTTACACACAGAAAGAAAAAATAAATGCACAAATTATTTTTCTTTAGTTCACCTTGACAGATTGAATTAAGGTGTGAAATTTTATATACGGAAAATCGAAACCGCAAAAGTTATTGATGTGAATAATTGTATTTTTGTTAATAATTGCTAATAAAAAACAATCACACACATCGCTTTTTTATGTGTGTGAATGGGGTGAAATAAGGGTTGAAACTTTTCTATGGAAAAACGAAATCGTTGTAGCTTTTGAGCCGAAAATTCATTTGTTGGCTACAAATTCAAATTAAAAATAATGGTATATATAATTATTTGAAAAGTAGCTCAATGGGGGTGAAATAAGGGGTGAAATATTGTATGACAAATAGAAAAGTCTAGTCTATGTGTATTTTATATGTTTTTTTTTCGTGCTTAAACTATTTATTTGGTTACTATAAAACTACGTATATATTGTATGCGCGAACGAGAAACTCGAAAAAAAAACTTGGCTTCATCTTCATATTTCTGCCATTAAAAATTTAAAAATACGTTCACTCATAGAATTCTGCATTATCCCCGAGTGATACTGTTAAAATTTGATTTTGATACTACTAGTATTTGCTATGTCTTCGTTCAAACCAGAACCGTAATCGATAGCAGAATCGAAATTGTTCATAGAACGAGAATAGAATAGAATTGAAAGTCGTGACTGGATCGAAATCGAGAATGAGACAAGGTTAAGTTCGAGTGTGGAATCAGAATAAGAACCGAGAGCGTGACCGAAATCGGAATGGGAGCAGTACCGAGATCCGAATCGAGAATGAAAGAAATTGATATCGAGAGTAAGACAGGGATCAGAATTGAGAACGGGATAGCAATCGGGATCTTCATCTTGTGATGGGGCAATGTATATGATATATAGAATTATGTACAGAAATTCACTTTATGTCTTCAAGGGCGGAGCCGCGAGTAAAAGCTAGTATATTTATGTATAGTATGTTCAGGCGTAAGTTGTTTGTACACCGATTTGAATGATTACTTTTTGCGTTGATTTCGGTGTAGCTCCATGGTGGTTTCGTTTTAATTTTACTGGTATTGCAACTTGGACTTCGAAGATATAACAGGAAGCTCTTCAAAGTTAAATGGAAAGTCTAAAGCGATCGGGCTATTGTTAAGCTTATGACGGCCCCAAAACGAGATAGGTACCTAATTAAGATCATGAACGAGATGAACTGTACGGGTTAAGGAGCATGAAGGCATACAACGGATTTTTTTTGACGACAAATGGCACGCATGTGCCACTGAATCAAAATGGACGTTATGTCAATCTTATGGGTCGCTATTGCACTGAGCGGCAACACATCGGATCTCTTTCGTAATAATAGTATAAGTACGGTGGTTTGCTTTATTGTGTGTGAATAGTGTAACTTATGTATAAAAATATTGTACAGAACTAAGGATAATTTATTGGTCACTATAAATAATATAGATTAGAAGAAGAAATAAAAATTTGGCGATATTGTAATTTTTTGTTATTGCTCTTTCATCGTGTGGTCGACTCAATAATTTATTTTAATTAGACAATCCCATCCCTTCCAAGGTTTGAACAAGGCTAAAAGTTATATAGCTTTAGCGATTTTTTCAACCTCCTTGAAGAAAAAAAGGAAAAGGTTCGCTGGAATGGAGGGTTGTGAAAAAATACAAAAGCAGTATAGAAACTTGCATTACTACTAGTTATCTGCTAGCTACTCAAGTTCTACCACTTTTCGGTGAGATGAGGGAAAATTCGACCGCTTGCCGAATTTTTAGTCGCTTGCTCTTGGAAACCAACCGATTTAATCTTAGTAATGGTGAAAATCTGAATCCTGTCTTGAATATCTTCGGTTGTACTTTGAGTACAACCACATTTAGCTGAAATGTAGGACCCTGGAATGGATAGTGCCACCGGAAAATTCGAGATCGCAGCCGGTTTTACGCTTTCTGCACATGAGAACAAAGGACATCTGACCAAGCGCATTATATTTGTTGCCTTGAGTCATGATCTAAAGTTAATAAAGTATAAAATTTAGTTACTCAATAATAAATAATGTTAAATTAAGCAATATTGCAAAAAATAAAAATATAATTTGCCTTTAAACATTTTAGACTAATTATTAATTAGTTATTTTTAAAACTGATGATAGTTAAGCAGAAAAGTTAGACAAAAATTATGGATTTCCACATGGTACGAGCTTAGCATATCTCCCTTGCTTCACTGGCATTAATTCATCTTTCATGCAATCTCCTAGGTATCGGGTGAATAAATTTGTTTTGTATAGGATTTTCTAGGGCGACCTTTGTCGATAGAAAAAAAAAATACGAAAGCGAAGAACACAAAAAGTTAGTATTATATTAATACCAAATTCAAGAAATCGGTAAGAAATTGCTATAGCAACAAAGTACCAAAGTGGTCAAAACCATGTTAAATTGCGTAAATTAAACCGCGTCTGGCATATTTTTGCTGGCGCCGACTCCTTTTTTTTTGAAAAGTTATTTTGTTGTATATCAACAATTTTCCATTGCCAATAGTAATAATTTAAACATCGGCCGATATAGACAAGCATCTGCTTTATAACGCAATAAGACCTACCATTCAAACATCTATTTGTGCACATATTATCTCAGATAAAAATTTTCAAATCTATGTATATGCTATACCTGTTTCATTTAAATTTAGTGCAAATTCGAATTTTCCGTCTTAGTCGCTGGTACGGAACATTGGATACTGGAATCCGACATCCAGCTTGACATTTTATACAGACGTAGATTTTTTTGCTTAAATTATTAGTTACAAAATGGACATTTTAATTTATATCAAATAATTCGGCGCATAAAGATTTTACTGTTTTGCATTTCGAACGGATTATCTCTCTCATTACGTCATCAACAAAAACAAGCGACGCTACCTCGTATTTTGAGCGGAGGTGCGGTAGTGGACTGCTTCCCTTCTTCTGCTTAATATATTTTTCCTCCTGATCTTACGCTTACGGCGAAAGAGAACAACTTTTTACTGTTTCAAGGTTTTCATAGCCATACAAAATTCTCAACACGGTTTCCACTACCGTAAATGTTATCTGCCGCTCAATGCCCTGCTCGATACGACTGCTACCTTTTGCAGGTGGGTATTTTATGGATATTTTAACTGCAAATAGCATGATCGCTGTGTTTAAGCGGTTAAAAGTGTTGCCTTCGAACTAGAGAGTTTGAATGCAGATGACAGGTTAGTCGATCGATGAGTTTTGACTTCTATCTAAGTCAAACCACTTACGCCATGTCCCAAAGAGCACGGGCGTCGTCAACGTGCTAAAGACAGGGAGGAGGCTTAAGCATCGATCCTTTTTGATATATTAAAAACGGGGATATACCTCAGTAGTGGTGTGATAATAACCACGCACAAAATGCAGTAAGTTTACCGTTTCGAATGTCGAAACGTAAAATAAAATAAATGCCGATAACTTGTACATCATCAACATTGTCGTACAAAATATCGCACGGCGGCCGAGCACGCGCAGCGGGGATTCTCGTGTTGCCGTGTGCGCCGTGTGATGTCGCGCCGGTCGACGTCGCGCTCGTCGACTGCAGAACGCCTGCAGATTTCTCCCGGAGGCTCTTAATGGACGCTTATTACGGGCCGCGCGCCGCGCCGGACGATGGCGCTGCGACGCGTACCCTCCGCATGCCGCTGCGACAGATCACGTTTCTTTAATGTTTTCCCCTGTTCAATTCTATGACATTTATGCATGTGATTGTTCTAATTGTTCTATAATTATTACGTTCACGTCTATCGGTCGAATGTTATTCTCGGAAGCGCCGAAAAATGAGACGTCGTAAGCTACCCAAAATGAAAATAAATTCTATATAAATTTTGTCGTTGCGATGTAGTAGTACTACGCGTAGCGAGAAATTGTCGACATTGTCGTCCTGTATGATTTTCATAAAATGGGTGCATCAGCTCTATCAGTTAGAGTTGTCCGCCTGTCGACTGGAGGCGCAGGCGCGCGCGCGGCCGCGCCGGGAGGCCGGTCTGGCGCCCCGCGCCGGGCGGTGAATAGAGGCGCGTTTGCGGAAACCGTTTCCTTTATTAGGCGAGCTACGTGTCCAATACGTATTGCACTCGTGATGAGGCTATTTCTTGTGAACCGATATGCTTTGGTTTAGATCGCGACTGCTGCAATTCTACGACTTTTCCTAATAAATTCTACAATTTGCATTCGATATGTGTTATTTTTGTAAATTTCATTGTGGTCTGCCAGTTAAGTGGACTTAACAATTTTGTATGCTCAACTATGCATTTATGTAATGTCTCATTTATAGATGCTTTTTAAAAACTGGCGAGAACGCACCTGGTCTTGAAAGTGTTTTATCCGCTTATGTAGTTAGGGGTGGTACTATGATATATTTTAATAAAGTGCGTAAAAGAGCACCTCCTCCCCACACACAAATACACACACAATACTCTGAATATGATTGAATCCCAGGACAAACAAAAAAGTCGACATCGGACAAAAACTAGATTCTTCAAAACTGTACTGAATATAACAAAAATTTTACGAGTTTCCCCAATTTCAATCTTCTGACTGGGATAATAAAATTATAATAGACTTCGCGTTTAAAAAGTTTACGTTGCTGATATTAGTTAGTATTAGTTATTTTGTTTGTTAAGTTTTATTAGCAAGCAAACGTAGTCAAAGCTCAAAGCTTTGACTACGTTTGCTTCCCTCCTTGTTCTCGAAGTAGCGTTCTCGTACAAAAGGTTCAAAAAATTGTAGCGCTCAGTTAATTTAATCGTCGTGCCAGGTAGTACAGACGTTTTCCTCTCGCAATCGTACGTTCATATCTACAAGCTGGAAACAACTGCCACCGGCATTTATTTAATACAGAATAACGAAAACATATTAACTTTGCGCTCTTAAAAAAATAGAGCACGAACAAAACCGATGTTTATTCTAGATGTCACAAAAAAAAAAGAAACAGTTTCGTATCTCCGTTATGAAGTTTCCTTTAAGAAATCAAAAACGCCGAACGGCCAATTTATCCAAATCCAATGTTTGCACAAGCCGGCGCCGGTGAGCTAGTTCAGATCGATTCTGGCGCGGCGTTTCGCTGTCAACACCACGCGTCCGATTATGTGCACGACCGTATCGCTTTTTATTCGGATTACCTACTGACATCGATTCGTCGTGTCACCTGTCACGTGGGCGAAATATTGTGGCGCGAGGTGAACGCATAGACAGGAGACGTATCGTTCGGCGAGCGATCTTACGAAACGTCTGTTATCTATGCTTCTTATTTCTGTCTTTGTTTTACGCGTGTTATAAACGATGTTTTTTATGTATGTCGTGTATTTTTCTTCATTTTAGAATATGGCATTTTTTGTAGTAACGTTTCTTTTTTATGCAGTAAGCCTGCATTTTCGAAACTTGTTCATCGACCGATTACGTAAAATATTGAATACTTGACTATGATTTTTAATATATATGTTAAAATCGTGACACTCGTCGTTCTTTTATTGGAATTTATGTAAAATTATATAAGATCAATGCTAAGTATTAATTTACTTAATTTGGTGATGACATAAAGCGGATAGTATTGAACTATTTTGCAATAAAAAAAATGGACGAGTGCTAGGAGGACTCGCGCTCTGTACAAAAATATTTTTAATGGTTTTTTTCAAAAAAGTTTCCAGAGTTTTGAAAAACCTTAATTATCATAGCGAGAAATTAAAAAATGTTATTCCATATATTGACATGAATTCCTTGAAAGGCAACTAATTACAAATGTCAGTTCGTAATCAACAGACAATTGCGAATAGGACTCGCAGGCTAGTTCCATATTTAATTGTTTTTCATGTCTAAAATATATATATATATTTTTTTTAAATATTTGAATTAAAAAATTTAAAATTCCATAGTAGAAACTTAAAAAATGTTCTATCACACATCGATCGACATCATTGTTTTTCCTTTAATTTCAAATGTTAGTATATAATGATATTTTTTTTGTGATATAATTGTAGTCTTATATGTATGAATTTTCCTTTATTTGTGCTACGAGACCTTGCTTCTTACCAAATTTCATGATTCTAGATCAATGGGAGTTTTCTATGGGTTTTGATTTCCTTGCGAATGTCGAAATATAAGGCACAAATGTCCGTATATTTTGATTGCATTGACTCAGAAGCTTGATTTTGTACAATTCTAAGATACCACAAACCTAAGTATATGATATTCATTAAATTTGATATCTCCACACGTTCCTGAGAAGAAGGGTCAGACAGATAAACAGACATACACTGAAACAATTCTATAAGGGTTTTTTTGTCCCTTTTGAGGTATGGAACCCTCAAAAAAATTAGGGAATACAACTATAAATTAATGGTTTACAGATTTTTTTTGTACTATGAGATCTCACTTTTTTTCAATTTCATGAATCAAGGTCAATGGTTTTGATGAGTGAGTTTTCAAGTATTAAAATATATAACAAAATTGCCCTATTTTTTATAAATTGACTTGATGCTTGAATTTTGTACGCCTCTAAGGGACCATAGACGTTAATTACTCATATTAATTTTAACTTGATATCTCTATCTGTTCTTAAAAACACCGTTTTGAATCGCTTTGTTATCCTTCTGCAGGTTTAGTTTTTTTTCCTTGTAAGGTGTAGAATTCTAAAAATTATGGTAATTATAATTGATCACCATTTACCACAATACTCTCTGAAGGTCCCGGTCAACATCCAATTATGCTTTACGCAAAACGGACACAGGAAAACGTTTATTAAAAATAACGTAAAATGTTCATTATAAATATGTAGAAGGAAACTGGTTTGAGAGAGTTAACGAAACCACAAAAAAAAAATTAATAAAAACACATGCCAAGAGTATGTCGTATCATGCTCATAATAGGGTCCCGAAGCTATTATTACATAGAAATGCACTACAGATGACAAAAGTACGTTGTTACATATTTCCATGTTTCCTGCACTAAATAGTTATAAGCACTTTAGTCGCCTACAACTAAAAAAGCAAGTAGGTATGTTGAGTATTACTATTAAATTAGTGTAAATTAAAGTGCATCAGCAAAGAGTGTATCTTCATGGCACTTACGTCCTTTTGTTGAGAAGCACAGTTTTTCGACAATAACTCAAAAACAGTATATCGGACCATCTTCGTCATTTTTTTCATTTGAAAAAAATAACACATGGATAAAGAGACTAACGGACATGACAAAACTATAAGGGTTTCATTTTTGCCATTTTGGCTCGGAACCTTAAAAAAGGTGACCAGCGCACCAGAGTCTATATTCATAGCGACCTGTTGGTGGTACAAGATGATATTTTTAAAATCCTGAATGTTTTAGACTTCACATGGTTTAAGTTTGGTTATTTGTGTTGTGTATAAAAATTTATATAGCCAAAAAGTTAATTTTTTATCGACATGTCGATTAAGGCTCTTTTTATTTTAATTGATGAATGATAACATTTTGCGTAATTTTTTTAAAGAAACGCGATTTTAAAAGAAGTCTAAGAAAGAGCGTATAAAAACTAGAATAAAATCAAGGTCTGAATTCAGGGAATCGGAAATGGGACCGGGATCGAAATTTTAATCAAAATCAAAATTACGATCAAGGTTTTTTTTTATTCATACGGACAGTCTGCGGGCGAAAGCTACGGTTTTAATTATTATATTTGAATTAAACATTAAAACTAGTTCAAAGAGATTTGTTAGCTTAAATTTATAATCGTTTTGAATATTAATAATCAATATTATAATGTTTCAAATGGACATACGTAAGTTATGGATCCAGATCATTTTGTAACTAACTTAAAATGGTAAACGAACCTCAAAGAAACCGACAAAAGCCACAGACCGCTTTCGAAGTCAGTCTTGTGTTTTTATTGCTACATATATCGTATGAATAAATAAACTGTTACCACGGAAAGAAAAAATAAAGAAGGTAAAGAATTTATTACTAACAATTTTTTATTGTCCACTTGCTGTACAATTTGCGAGGCATTCAGACAGTTTTATACGCGTGATAAAAATAAGACAGGCCGAGTTTGATTAGCCCGTAAAAGGTTACAAAGCGCATCGATCTATATTAAGGATCTACAATACCATTGAAAGAAATAAATTTTGTGAGTACTGCCATGTTTAGCTTGCAAATTATTATTTTGGTGCAAAATAATTATGACATGGCTTAAAATTATTTGGCATTATAAAACATTTTTAACGATCAATTAATTATTTTCGATAATGAGTTTCAAGACAGCATTTACGTGTAGGACAATTTGTTTTCGATAATAATTGCTATGATTTCTTTAGAATGCATTTGAATTATATTATTTAACTAGTTTTTCCACGCTCTTTTAATTTCAGTTGGTGAATTGAGAACTGATTTTTGTGATTTGGTAAAAGTACTCAATATTTATAACAATATTGTTACCTTAAAAGTCACGTTTTTAACTATAATAAATTTTGTCTCGAAAGTCATTTCATATAAGTGTTTGTTATTATGAAAGCTATCTTGACTAGAAGTTTAATGTTCTAAAATTAAAGCTTAAACCTTATCTAAAAATTGAATGTATCATACTCAAATTTACAATACACTAAGTTTTAGTGTATTTTAAATTTAATACACTAAATATGTTAAATACACTTTTAAATACATTAAATACGTTAGTACGATAATATAATTCATTTATTTTGCATTGATATGTAATCTATATAAGCACTACCTCTCCGCCCGCGGCTTTGCCCGTGTGCACATACTGTTCTTTCATAATTTATATTCAATCTTTCGTTCCCACTTTCAATTCTGCTCTCTGCATTTGTCCCGATTTCGATACCGCTGACAATCTTGATTCTAATTCCAGTTCCTTATCCGGTTCTGACTCTCATTCAGTTCTCAATTTCGGTGCCGGTTCCGGCTCTCGATTCTCCTTCCCGTCCTACTTTCGATTTCCATATCGATCACGTTTACGAATTATACGAAGTCGGGGCATATACCAGAAATAATAAAATCTAGACTGCCTGCGTTCAGGTCGCGTAGCGTAGACGAGGTACGTACTACTGTGGCGTAAATGCGAGTAGAAACCTACGTCATATTGATATCTATTCAATCATGCACGCCGATTTGTTAGCTCCATACAAAAAAAAAACATAATAAATAGTTAATTAGAAATACCGATTTTTAAATATAACTTGAAATGTAACATAATTTATTTACAATATTTACTTATACTCAGTAGTTGTAATTCAAATTTCAATGTTTCCTTCGATGTTCAAATTTCTAACCCCACTCTAACTAAAACAAAGTTTCAAAATACAAAGTTTTCCTACCATTTCCACACTTTAATTCGAAATTTTTAAAATTCTTGATGATATTATTACAAAATAAACCTGCATCCCAAATTTCAGCTTTCCAGACTTGGCTGTAGTTTTGGCTGTGAGTCGATAGTCGGTCAGGATAAACGAATTTATAAGTATAGATTATGAAATAAGCGTTTCTGATCTAAACGCTTGTGTTCATTCCATTACGCAATAAATAAGTCATAAAACGATAATTATGAATTTAGAGTGATTTCCTCTATCTGAAACATAGCTTATAACGCCGAAGAATTTTTTAACGAGTAGGTACTACTGTTTTTCATAAAAACAATTTTGATTTCGTGAGGTACAGTTCAAAAACACAGAAGAACAGAGTAGGAGTCCTAGGAGAAGGAGGGAGTGAATGAGGCAGTTGAAGAATGTCAATATTGTGTTTCTAACTGGAATATGAAAGTGCTAAGAATGTGTATACAGCTGATTATGCCGTAAATAAAAACTGATATTTTAAAATCATCCATAGTCTAATTTATTATTCATGCTTATTTTTCTGTTATCCTCTTGTGAATAAAATGAAATAACAATGTTCTATATATTCACGTGTATTTGGTGATAATTTAGGATAAAATTTTTTGTGCAAAATTCAATACATTTCGTTAATTTGTGTTGTAAATTTCTGTGAAATTAGATTTAAGCGAGATCGTTTCACATGTTACTTATTGTTTCTTTCAATTCTATAGACACGACTTTTTTTTTGTTTTATGATCAAGTACACTTCATAAACAGCGTCTACTTCCCTTTTAACCGTGAATATAACGAGGAAAAATTTATGTACTAAAAATGCAAAAGAATAAAATTATTAGTCTCAAGAAAAAAGTTATTTTTTGCTCTAAAGTTCACATCTGCCAGCGAAATTATTTCTAAAAGAAGTACCTCTGTTTACTTCTCATTTAGTCACGACACTGATAATATTACGAGATGTTTCATTTTTTTTTAAGTGAACAGTTAAAATACGACCATCTTCGCGCAGCTGCAGTTTTACGATCTTTGGTGTAAACCGGGTCGCCATTTACATGTCATGGCTTATTTATTGTGTCCGTTTTCGTCAGAAAAACAGTATGAATGTCATGTGGAAATACATGTCACGTTCTTAGACAACGTTTCAATATTATTTGTTTTCACTAACAACGACTACGATAATAGCTGTAGTCGGCCTCACCTAATCTTGAGTTGCCATACCGAATTTTCAATACGTAAGTGCAGGGGATTGTTGCGAAACGGAATGTCCGATCGATTATTCATAATTTGTGAGCGGCCCGGCAGAGGGCGCATCCGCTCCGTGCGGCGTGACGGTACCGTTCCGAGAACTATTCGACGCGACGACGCGACCGAGGTAAAGGTGTATTCATAACATTAAAAAAAAAATGTCACTTTCAACGAAAGGGTCTCTGTGACGTTTTCAAACTGATGTCGAAACACCACCCGCATCTCTAACGATACCGATAAGTGCAAAGTAGGCTATGTGTGCCATTCCGCAACTCTTTGTCTATAAGTCAAGAATTGCATAAAATATAATTAGTCTAGTCCAAACTTTGACCCAATTGCGTTTTTATTATGTTAGAGAATTTGTAAAAAGAGGATTAAGTTTAGGGGGTAACAACATATATGTATAGAAGTGTTTTTAAATACGATAAACTTTACTGTCTGTATTTTGCTTTAATGTACCTTACTCAAATTATTTTTTACGTGTTTCATAATCACATTATTAACTTTTTAAATAATGAGACTCTGAGTTAGATAACGTGCTTCTGCTCCTAGAATATTTTTCCATTCTAAAAATATATTTACTACTTCGAAAGTAATACTAGATTACTGTTCCATAAAAGTCTATTCCCATATAGGAGATCATATTCTCCTATACGAACAGAAGTGTGTGCCGAATACTACCACAAATTCCCTCACACGTTTCACATAAAATTTGGTTTCCTTTCGACGTATTTTACAAATGAATATAATAAAATTATTTTACTACACCACGCAACGTAAACTAGGCCTTAGCCCGATTCGGAGCACAATAGAGCACGGCCCACGCGGCGCGGCGCTGTCGGAGCGGCGTCCGACCGTGGAACAATGAGAGACAAGCGCGGCCGCAGAGGGAGAGAGTGGTTTCCCGTAATTTTTAATATGGAATAGTTCGTGATAAGCGACAGGCGAAGGCCGAGAGCTTCACGATTCGTGCTGTCAAAAATAGACTAGATCCTCTTTGCTTGAGTAACATTTTTACGAATTTAAAGTGCTACTTTTAAATTTAGGTGCTCGTTTTTTTTAGGTTATATTAATCGTTTAGATATCTAATCTATATTAATTAACTAGTGTTGCATCACTGGCATGCAAAGTTTTAATTACCTTATTAAATGATGTGCATTTTTTTTTAATATTTTTACTAACACGTTAAGATTTTAATGATTGGAATAACGATGTTCCTGTATTTATATGCTCTTCGGTTGTATAAATGTGTCTACGTAGTAGTGAATTTGTATTCATATCTCGAATGGGAATTTTCTAAAGTATGCATTGAAATTTCTTCCTGTCGAATAAATTCCTATGTATATTTTAAATAATAGGTGCTTTTAAGTTGGCATCCAATAAAGTTTCACGACATACTTGAAAAAGTATCTTTTGAACAGATTTTGAAGCACTATATTTATACCATTATTTATAAATGATAAACTTCAGCTGTATATAACCTTATTAAGTAACATATCACATTCATGGTGATCGCCGTAATGTAGAAATTAAAAACATACCTACATCAGAGACAGAGGGGAAATTATAAGCGCAAAAGTTTTCTTAAGCATGTTGCTTTGACTAAGAATCGAATTCAAAACCCTTGTATATTTGTAACTTATCGCCCATGACTGTTCATTATATGCCGTTCTTTCACGCCATCTTCTACCGTACGTCGTATCATTGCATGTTTAATAAAAGATTATAATTTAATAAAAGCTATTAATTAACTAAAGGCAACTTATATGCACGTATTCGTCTTACAGAAAGAAAGATAAAAATTCATTTAGTTGCAACGGTGTCATGTCAAAGCAATGCGTGCGACAAAGAAAAATGATGTACGAGTAAGTAGTACTTCTTAGAATTAAACAACGTAAGCGCCAAATTTACAAAAAATTTTTGTATACGCATTACAGATCAATTCGATCAAAACTGAAATATACAAAATTTACAGCGCAGTGAACTCCATGTGACGTATTTTGCTTTTTAGCTATTAATAATCCATGGATTTGCGGAGAAATGTCGGAAAAATTCAAATGATTTTGAAGAGGACAAAAAGACACATAATTTCTCAAGTAAGTCCTGTATTCGTATGACAACCGACCGACAAAATTATGTTAATTTGCTTTGGCCATCGTCTTAAATGATCGACTTTGAAAACCCTCTAGTATAAACATTCTCATTTTCAGAGAACGTTTGAAAAACTAACTTTTCTCGTCGGTTCGCTGTCATTGTCTAAATTTGAATTGCCGACAAGGATAAGACATTATTTGAACTCGTTCCTTGAAACGGGGAGTTAAAATAAAAACTTATATCTGATCAAAACATTTGCGACACGTTCGTTAATAAATAATTTAATCCGCGCGCAGAGCCGCCCAACCGCCTAGTCAATAACAACGTTCTAGGCTAAATATACTTTCGAAAGCGACAAGATATTTGCCAATATTTTTGCCAATACTTAATGATCGGCCATGTTTACTAATGCGACTCGTTTTGGCGTATAAATGACATAGCTCATTATCTGAAACAAAATAGCCTAAGTTTGTTCACGTTTTGTTTGTACGGGCCACTGTGATAAGCATCGGGTTATACTGTTTTCACTTGTATGAAATATTAACACAAAATACCAAACACGGTTTTTCCATGGACAAATCCTTTATTATATAAAGAAGAGCGTTTTTAAGGCCAATAAAAAAATCAAAAATTTAGATCTAACTGTCATTTTAATATTCATTTTACATTTTGTTTGTGATAGAAATTGATTTCGATGCATAGATATTAATACGAAATGAATTTTCTTTCATAAAATAAATCTACATAATTTTGGCGGCTTCAAAATCTGACAGTTAAATTTAACGAACCATGGACAACGAAGATATGTGTTATGTGCAACTACTCATTTTAACTGATAACGTAACAACAACGCTTGCAAAAATTTGACACTGAGCGGCGTTGGCCCTAATTCGATACATTAGTACCAACGAACTGGTTTCGTTTTTCGCGTGTCCGGCGGGCGTGTCCTTATAATTGAGTCCATGTGTCTGTTATTATTTAATTAAAATTTATTAACCACAGAAAGAGTTACAAATCAAATATAATTTTTTTTTTCGGGTGATTAATGAATTATTGTAGGAGCAGGTTTTTAATATCATTCTACATTTATTTTTTATTATAAAGATTGTTACTGTACAATTTTTTTTCATACTCCATCAGAAATTGTACACATATACGCCTATATTCTACAGAGATTGAAAAGCATGTGTGCATGAGCCTGAAAAAGAAATGTTTAAGATTAAAGATTACATAAAACAAAAACGAAGTACAGCTTACATATCATGCAAACACATTATTATCAGTTTAAGAAAAACGTTCAATTTACTTACCTAACTTATTTTCTTTTTTAAATTTCCATCATTCACAATTACGGTATTATATTAAAATATTTAAAAGCTTTATGGCTGATCGATTTACTAGTTTTAGTAATAGAAAAGTCGTCGAATTTCTAGCATTAAGAAATATTTCTTCATACTTCTTTTTGCAATAGTTTTTAATCAATAATACTAAGTTAATAATAAAGCACTTTCTTTATACCAAGTAAGGATTGTACATTATCATTTTTTTTAAAGGTTATTTCGCACTAGCTTCCTAGGCTCAAAATCGGATTAATTCTTTAATTTTTTGCATGTATAAGATTTTGATGTTGATCTCAATTCTGGTCCCGCTTTCAAATGTGATCCCGATACTGATGAATCCTGGTCATAGGTAAGGTTGATTCAGTTTTCGTGGGATGGACGATGTAATAAATAGACAAATTTTCATAGGTGAAGGCAATATAGTACAAAGTCCAAGTGAATATTGATTTCTAGATGACTAGACAAAAAATCCCTAAAATCAAAATTGGGCGTAATTTATAAAAATTAAGGAATCCGTTCTGTTTTCACGCAAGCAATGTCGCGGATAAAAACTAGTGTATACTAAAACCTAGTTAGATAATGAGTTGCTATGTATAAAAAAAATAACGTAAATCTGACGAATGGAATAAATGAAGCGGACAGATACACAGAAAATGTTGTTTTTTTATAATATGTAAGGACA
This sequence comes from Eumeta japonica, assembly GCA_005406025.1. NCBI lineage: Eukaryota > Metazoa > Arthropoda > Insecta > Lepidoptera > Psychidae > Eumeta > Eumeta japonica. Next base: position 22,749 of record BGZK01000535.1, read on the forward strand.
TAAATTATACTGTTAGTTTTTGTAAAAAATGTGTTTAATTGAAAAAATACCTTGACTGATTCATACTTAACTAACAGACAATATACTGTCTGATCAAACGGTAAAAACATGCATATGGACATTAGATTGAGGTAGTGCACAGAAAAAAACATGCGTGTCGACTTGACATTGAAAATAAAGAAATAAAAATACAGAATAAAACATGCGCGTCGACTTGAGAATGAGGCAGTAGTTTACAAATAAAATTTTACAATAAAAAAATATATATATCGACGTGGGAGTGAAAATACAGAATAAAACATGCGCGTAGACTTAAGAATGAGGTAGTGTACCGAAAAAAAAAGTTCGTCGATGTTAGGGGAAAATACAGCTAATACAGATTGAGAACTTCATTGAATATTAAACAACTGAAACTAAACTAAACATTAACGCATCACATTGATCAAATCCAGAAACTATGATCATGGGTAGAGTTTTTCCTTAAATTTATTTGCGTGGTAATTTCCTCCATGCGTCACTTCCGAACAACGAAAATGATTTGTGGGGTACTCAAAAAGGTTTAAGGTTCTGCAAAAATATGTAAGGAGGGACTTATAACTTTGATTAGTGTGCTGTCCAGAAATTCTTTTTAGGAACGCTGGGTACGCTAGTGTTGTTGTGGCAAAACAGTAGTCCACAGAAGTCGGTGTTCGGTCGCTTAGTGATTACTACAATAAAAGCTTCTGGCAAACACTCGATGAAGTACTACTTAACAATGATATGCCTGCTTGATTTTGTGAGAATATTGATACCAGATAAACCGTAGAAGAAAACAACACCATAAAAATCTTGCCCGCAAGTCACGTTGTTCGGTGCAGGTTAATTTTTAAACAGCCAAACGGTCGATAGACGCTTCGTTTCTGGTTCATAACGATACATTTACGATTCATCGCCCGGAACGATATCGTAAATCTGTCGAAACGAGCCTGATTTAAATTTGTTATTATGTGATGCCACCATTCTAACCGAACCTGTTTTTTAGATCGTACGTTGTTCAATATCAAATTATCTGCCTAAGATTTCCACGTAGAATTTCACGCACACTTCACGATCCAAACTAGAGCATATGGAAAATTTGTTCGTATTTGATTCGCGTTCGCTATTAAATTAACTTTTCATTATTGGCACATTTTCTTCCACAACAGCTGTGCGACCACTTCTTTCTTCGTCTGTCAAAATTACTCTACAGCGCTTAAATTCGTTGCAATCAGGGATTCGCCCTAGAATGAATTTGGTTTTTGATCGCCATTCAAAGTCTTTCAAGTGATTCTTCTGCATTGTTTTAGTTGTAATTTAAAATTGTATAAAATCATCTCGCAAATATTTTCTCGTTATAGATCCCATTTTTCGGTGAGAGTGAGAGTGAATGAGTAAAATTTTGCATGTAAAAAAAATGTGGTGGGAAATTTCAATTTGAAGTGTTCGGACTTTCGCTCTTGAATTTCATAATTCGGAGAAAACTAACCAGTGCCTTTTTGTTAAAAAATGTTTTTCGCAAAATATTTTGCGTGGTCTGTGCAAGCAGGAAACGCCAAGCAAATTCTCAAGAGGCTCTCTTTTTCTGGTTTAATAGACAAACGTCATCATAGTTCAGCCGGTTTGCGCGATATACCTATAAAGTATTATTCACTCTATAATTGAATATACGTATACCTTCTTCTTGAATAATTGAAGCTTAGTAAAAATTTTTACAGTCCCAGCAGTACTTTTTGAGATTGGCCTTTATACATACACGGATAAACAGATGGATTCCACTTTATAATACATAAGGATAACTGTACGTTTTTAATTGAACTATTCTTAACATATTTTAAAGTAGTGAACGTAATTTAAGAGCGTAAGTAATTTTCTTTTAATAAAAAAAAAAAAAAGGTTATTTTTCGTTATGCCAGTATTTATAGTGCTGAACAGAGAATGTGATAATAAAAGCTTAATGTTTCGTATGCGCTTCGTCGCTGGAGCAAAGCTGAAAGTGGAACAGCAAAGGTGAGGCGTTCAACGAACAATTATCCGGGCCGCGTCGGCTTCCAGGAAACGGCGCGGCGGGCGCGGCGGGCGCGGCCGGCGCGGCGCTCGTGCCGCGTTTTTGTTCTCAAAGCGGGCATTAAAAGCGAGAGCGTCGCGCATTTAAATTATGATGCAATTATTTTAAATGCTGACATTGAAATGAGACCGAGTGAAATAATCCACGAATTCCGACCGCCCTTCACTCGCCCGTCCGAGATCTGTTTCTTCGTAACCGTTCCGGCCATAAGCTCCCTCGATGAGGATGAGCCGGTACAGCTCACTGTTGCGGCTTTCCGCTTTCGACAACAGCTTAATCGGACGTACGATGGCGATGCACTTTCGATCGGAGCTTTTAGATTACGATGACAGAATTTAATATCTTCAAGAAACTTAATTAGCTTTCGCCGTTCGACAGTTGACTATTTAGATTTTTACCATGCGCGATCAATCTTAATTTCGAAAAAGCCTTGTAAGGCAAGAACGCTAATTAGTGCCATTGACATAAGATTGACTAAGAAGTACTAATTGCCTAGGCCGTAATGAACGCCCGGGCCGGAACTTCAATATGCGAGTCGATCGGGTAGACGTGTTGACACTAAGTTATTGCCTGTCAATCCAACTGGCAAATGGCTGACAAAGTTGGCGCCACATTTTGAAAATTCCAGGGTGTCCATTACGAAATGCGCACGTAACGAATCATACAATTAAAACATTATGTTACTAAATGTAAATGTCAATCAATCAAATCGACTCTATCAAAAAATTGTTGTTACTTGTGAATTGTTTTTTGATTTGAACTCAACAGAGTTTTAGAAACGTATAGTTCTACGACGAAATTTCTAAAAAAAAATTATCTTCATTATTTTCCATTAATGTAACAATACATTCAGATTTAACAGTATACTAATATTTTGTTTGTAGATAGCATTTTCGCGTTGGGGTTTATGGTAGTGACTTTTGCACGATGAACCCAATATAACGAAATAAAACGTTTCGTTTGAGCAAATAAACAGTTTTATCACAAACGGATTAGCTTAATGAACGTCGCGGCCCGACTGGGTTTTAGTGCTGCATGAGTTGGTAAAGCTCTAAGTTATCCGTCCAGATCTAGTCTTCATGTCCGAATCTAGATATTGACACCGTCAAATTAAATGTCAAGCTCTCAGAGCCTGAGAATTGGGGTTTTTGAGTGTTCTCAGTTGCATTGCTGCGAGACGTAACAAGGTCAATCTATATCTGTTAATTTTATTTATTTATCGCAACACGAAGTGTAATGTTAAATGCAAATTCACTGTCGTATATATTAATACGACTTCGAGCAGTAAAATATAAGGAAAATAATTATTTGTTGTCAACTTCTTATTAAGTCTCAAAGTTGCGAATTATTTATGTGCTTAATTGATTCCTGTGATTCTGTATCATGCACAAACATTGAACTAAGAAGCAGGCGTAGAATCAGACACGTAAAAATATTTTTATCTAAGAGATTTTGGTGTAAAGTCGATAAAATCAAACTCGAAAAACCGTTCCAAGCCAGGAATTATCAAGTGCGAACGGTCAAACTCGATTTCAAAAATAATGTACCGTACGCTTGTCTCACGACGCGACCCAACACGGGTACGTCACTAGCGCAACATTTATCGGACCGCGTGAGAGGAAACGTTCACGCGATCGATATACGATTATAGCGGCCGACGTTGTTGGTCAACTTACGGATTCTGTTTACACCGAAGGCGTTTTAAGCGGGCGAAAAGAAAAAAAAAAGATCGCCGGACGATAAAGTTCAGTAGGTCGGCCGGCCGACGGTGCAGTGGGTAGGTAAGTCACGAGAGAGAAGCGGGGAACGATGCGGGTGATAAACCGGGCGCGAGGTGAGAAACGTGAACGGCCCGGGAGATGGCGCGCGGATAGGGCGGCCCGCCGCGCCCCCGCGCGCCTGCGGCCGGTGCCGGAGCCCGGCTAATGAACTTCGATGAAAAACAACGATAGATTAGCGGAGGTCGGGTTGGTTTTTTTTATGGTGTTATGTGTCAGAATCTAGCGATCGGGTTCGCTATCTTGTGTTGAATCAATTCAAATATTGCACAAGGTTACATGTTAATGTGATTTTTTGTATTTATGGAGTCCAGTTATTTACTATTATAATATAAAATACATATATACATACATAGATGTATATCTACATATATATATTAGTTGAATATGTTGTATTTAAGACTTGTCGCATCAATAAAAAAAACCTTTAGTCAAAGCGTTCGTCTCATTTGAGAACAAAACTCGGTTCGAACTTAATGCTCTAACACAATAGTTGGACGATTAATTACAATGAGCTATTGAGTTAATGAATTTGCAGTGAAAAACTATTGCTAATTTTCCTCACCCAGTTATAAGGTCAATTGGTACACTGTTCGTCAACAAGAAGGGTTTTCTCAAAGAATTTAGCTACATCGATTTTTTCTGATCCAAAACTTCTATATCGGAATTGTTCGATACTTTCTCGAAAACAACTTACAAACAACAAATAAATAATATATACTATTGCTTGTTTAGTAGTATAGGATAACCGATACGTATTTCATACACATTTAAATTTAATTTTGTGTCTTGTGAAGTATTAGTTACATCACGCATGAAGACACAGTACAGCCGTTATACAATACGGCACACAAACAATTACAAAGTGTGTTCAGAAACTTCCTATAATACCTATATTTTTAAAATCCACAATGAACATGTTTTCGTAGCAGTGTTAATAAATATGGTCATAATGACGTTGTGTTTCATCTGTTCACATTGAAATCAAAAATAAATATGTACATACATCAATACGCGACAATGTCGTTTCACATTTCAACGTGTCAACCGCGCAGGCTCACATATTGACACTTTCGGCGTAATTAAAAGTTGTCACGCGATCGTACGAGCGGAAAATTTCCCCTTAATCGATTTACGCTACGAGCTTACGTAAGCGCGGCGCGGGCCGGCGCGGTCGTCGTCGCCGCGGAATTCCGCATGCGAAATTATTTCCGCACGGACGGTCGTCCCTGCGCTATTTTCATCGCATCGCATTTAATTTTTATCATATTCCCGCTTTAATTCCTCGACGATGCGGAATAATCGCTCCGGTGCGTTAAACCGCTCGGGCGGCGAGGCCGCGCCGGCGGCGGCCGCGCGCTCGCCGACTCGCGCCGGACTCGAATTTAAGGAGGGCGTAATTAAATACCGAGATAGCTCGGAACAAACATAATTCGTTTTTTTTTTCGACACCATCGCTCCCTTTATCTGTAATTTAATTCGGTGTCCGGGCGAATTGCGCAAAAGTCGAATTCTCTGTTTTTTTATTTCTGTTTAACGTTGTACTCAACGGTGTTGAATGTGTTTATTATTATGTACGCCGATTGCGTAATAACTACTTTAATAAAAAATAACATATGCACTAGACAAATAAAAAGACATGTATTTTTCGTTAATCTATTACGAATTCGAATGCCTTTCGATAATAGGCCGATGTGTATTTTTTTTCCAACAATGAGAATATTGTTTGTAGTAACACTAGGAATATTAATGATGGTGCTCAAGTTGGTACATCAAAAATTAATTTTACAATTTGTTGACTGTACCTTTTAATAAATTTTAGGAAGGTGTGATGGCTATGTTATTAGGGTTCCGAGTCAAAATGGCAAAAACAGAACCCTTGTAGTTTCGTCATGTCCGTCCGTCCGTCCGTCTGTCCTTCCGTATATCACAAGCATTTTATTCAAAAACTACTAAACATACATTGATGAAATTTATAAAGTAGGTGTCTTATATAAGCCACTACTTATATATGGCGGTTAATAATAAAAATAAATATTTCTAGGGGGGACTCCATACATGTAACAGAAGTTGAAAAAACCTTTTTCAGTATACATCAAGGAGTGGCACATATTTCAACAGTTTTTTTTATACATTTTAAGGTTTTTAGGCAATTCTTCTGATCACGTGAATAATTTCAGAAATAATCCCTTCGAAAATTGTAGAAATTGTGTCCCCCCCGCCCTCTATTTTCTAAACCATGTATCCAAATAATATGAAAAAAACAAAATAGCGAAGGTAACGCTTAATAGATACTTTCAACGAAAATTATTTTTAATATGGTCGGGTATACTGTTTTTGAATTATTGCCGAAAGCTGAGCTTCTCAACAAAAGGATTTAAGTGCCATGAAGATACGCTATTTTGCTGATGCACTTTATTTTACACTAGTTTATTGTTAATAGTCGACATATGTACTTGTTTTTCTGGTTATAGGCGACTAAAGTGCTTATAACTATTTTGTATGGGAAACATGCAAAAAGTGTAACAACGTATTTCTTTTATCCGTAGTGCATTTCTATGTAATAATGGCTTTGTAACCCTATACGAGCATGGTCCAACATGCTCTTCGCCAGTTTTATATTATAATTTTCCTCGCAATGCAAATTCGTAAAAATAAAACATGACAGCAAGTTCTTTCGTATAAGCTACGACAGAGCGAGTTAACCAAAATCTTAAAAATAAAAGGTTTAGTCGAAATATGATTTAACAACAGCCGGACTTGAACTTCAAGTGTTTACGTAGTCAAAAAACCTGTACCTTTTCTCGTTTCTTATAATTATTGCACAAAAAACCGATTCCGGTTTCTTGTAAATTATTGCACAAAAACACATTAGTGGGAGGTGTAAAGTGTCATGCGTATAATCCAGAAAATATTCTATAAGTTTTAAATTTCATCTAAATTCATTCAGCTGTTTATGATAAACGAATTTAGATGAAATTTAAAACATTATTATTTGTTACGAAATTTGGTTGTTTGAACTCAATTAGTTATGAACAATCAAATATCATCACAAATTATCACATTTGTAACTGATAAAAAATGCAAGGTAAAAATTAAAATAAAATATAAATCCTACCGTTCATTTTAATTTAATGTAATTTTATTATATTAAACCATTATTATTAATCATAATAGTTACAATCGGAGAGTGTCAACAATCTGAAGTAGAAGGTAAGCCAAAGTAAGTTTGGCTTTCCTTCTACTTCACCCTTTTACACTATATCTTTCTCTCAGCACTCTGTTTTCATCTTTATGACATGCTCTAACCCTATTTATTCTTTAAACAAAGGAAACAATAAACATGGCCTACAATATAAAATAAAATAAATGACTTTTAAATGTTCTAGTTATAAGGAACTAAACAGATAAACGAAATAATAATAATTATTAGTATATAATAAACGGTAATCTATGATCTACTATCTGTTTTTTCAATAAATTTCATTAAAATTGGTATTTGTCAGAAAACTGAATAGAGAATGTGTTTCGTATCTCCATGTTTCTCAAGAAGTTAACGTGTAAAAAAAAACAACTTTACAGAAGCGAAGCCGTGGGCAAACAGCTAGTCGAAATCTAGTCTTAGACTTCATTCACGAAAAACTTAAACCACACCCCAAAATAAATGTAATTTTCGTAATCGATGTCCCAAAAAATCTTAATAACCGTGCTGTGGTTATCGAGATTTTGAGATATGAGTGTTCACATCCACTTTTAAGTTTAATTTCACACCTCAGGGAGTTGATAAAAAAAAAATGTTATAAATATTTGTTATTGCAAGTTTGAACCCTCATTTTACCTAAAGGTTTGGGCCGGAGTTTGTTGATGAGTCAGTGAGTCAATCAGTCAAGACTTTCCTTTTTATATTTAAATGTATATCTTTCTCAGCGGCGTCAGTTAAAAATTACTGAAAGTACAAGTATGGGACTTTGGACCTTCGATGTGATATCGTTTGTAGATGGTTTTGCTTATTTATTTTCCTAATTCCCTACAAGTTTCACTATTTTTTAATTATTTTCCTAAGCGCAGCAAAGTGCTTAAACTCTTACGAGGTTCAATTCAAAGTATATTTGTTTTTCCAGATTGCCATGGACCGCGTATTAAAGACGAATTGTATATAGTTGTAGAAGTTCATGTTTACGTGATCATTTATTAATTACAAACTCAATTTTAATTATCTGTTCTTATATAACTGCCAATCATTTATTGAGATCAATTATTTATTAAAATAATGTGGGTCTCTTAAAATCCTTTACAAATGAATGATATCTAAAAAAAATAGTTGTGTTACATAGAAATTAAGTCCAAAAAATGTGCAGTTTTATAGTGTATCAGAATCTGACAAATCAAACGTAAAAAAAATAATGTAAGCTCGTAAAACCTATCACTGTTTTTCAAACAAAGCTTTAAAGCAAGTACTACATATTTGCAAAAAATTTGATTACAACTGGATAATATTATTAAACTAACAGGGAATAAGTATAATAACCAAAGTTCATGGAAGTATTAAAATGAAGAAAAATATATTATTATAGGTGATGAAGGCAAATATTAATGAACTACGAATAATAAAATAAAAATGGAAAGCAATCATTATAAAAATATAAATAATTACTTACGTACTTATTTTAAGGCTCTGTTTGACATCGGTCATCTCTTTATTGGACTACTGAGACTATCAAAATGCAAAAAGTACTGAATGATTTCCCGTCGTTTATTTATTACAAGACAAAAAAGGTGAGACAATTCAAAAAAAGTTTATAAAGACCTTTTCCTTTATAATATTATATATTCAAACGTGCATCTCGTTGATTAAATTTTAAAAAAGTGCTGATAAGTTTTTTGTTAAGTGTCGGGACTTTATATATTAATAAAGATGATTATTAATTTGCTTGGTTATTCTGTTTTTAATTTTCTTTACAACAATCTTGCAATTTGATAAAAATATACATATACAACTATATCATTTTTATCAAATTGCAATATTGCAAATACATATAATGCATAATTAACGCACATGTTTTTCATTAAAGTATTATCATTGTCAGTGGTATTGAATATCCTTTTAATTATATATAACTACTGTATAATTTCTCTATATCATATTTAGATATATCATATTAATTCATTATAATTATAACACGAATAACATTATAAATTGATAAAATTACTATCAGATAACACAATCGAATACAACTCAATGAATTAATTCCTTTCTTTAATCAACAACGGTCAATTTGTGCAAAATTTGTCAATTTTTGTTAATAATGTTATTATACATGTAGGTAAACTTAAATTTAAATTTTATACCAAATCAACGAATATCGTTCACCAGAGAAAAAAATGCATTTAATCACATGTACCATTCCGCATTCTGTAATATGCAATCGTCTCTCACAATGCAAGTGTCGCAATTTAAAGACAGATCTCAATCATCGTCCGTGAATCGAACGTTACACGCGGTCGTACGCTTTTTCAGTGCTGGCCGAGGTGATGAAGCTGTGTATTTTTAATGAGCGGTGTTCTGAAAACAGAAATGATAGTAACAATATATGGGAAGAACATGCACTCTCTTGTTTGAAGGATGTTCCTTTTATTGTCGTGAAATGATTTGATTATATATGACGTGTTACGGAAACTTACACCATATCATCTTACTTAATTTATCTAAAGAAAGAAAATCAAATCTATAGAAATGTATTTCGTATTTTTTGATATATAATTTTACCAGCTGTTAATAATGAAAGGGTTATCCATAAAAAAAAAGCATTTTACACTCGTTTCCTTTTACGTATTAAACCTACGTTTTCAATAAATTTTGACATGCATCAAAATAAACTATGTTTTATCCTTATTCTCCTTACGTATAACATGGCGTAAAAAATAGATCTTTAATATTGAATAATCATACACTAATTGTAGTGTATGGTACAACGTCGTATGTCGTCTCACAAAAACATGGTACGACATCAGGAGCGTCCCGCCTCGCTAGCATTCCGCTGCCGACTTCAAAGCACTGGCTGGTTTGGTTCTGCGCGGTACGCTGTCGAAGACTTGGTTATCCATCACAAGTAATACCGAAAATAATGAATTTGCTTAAATCAAATGCACGTATTGATTATAGTTATTTTACGAATAAAGTGAAGTAATTCAAAATTTTGGTGTAAGTAGTGGTTCTAAGTTCTAAAACTTAGCCACTATTTATACCGAAATTTTGAGTCTGAAGTCAAACTAAAATTACAAATAAAGAAAGTAACTGAAAACAGATCGAATAACGTGCAAAGAGGTATCGCAGCGCATAGTACGCCGGCGAAGGGAACACTCGTTGATAATGGAAATGACAAGTTTTGAACGGACAGTGCCGTCAAGTACGAAATAAATGTATGAAAATAAACGATATGTTGGTCAAAATTTAATAAAAATAAGGTAAGGATTGCGAGCGCGATTGGCTACGATATGATAACTTATAAGTAGTAAGTTGAACAGACTCACGTATTTTTATAATCAGTTTCTGGAGTTTATTCCTAAGAATGGATTTCCATTCTTAAGTATAAACTTACTTAGGAAAAAAATACAGTTTGCGGTACATAAATTAACAAAATCGGGCGTCAATAAAAAGTCAAGTCGTACCTTTCCGCACAACATATTCGCGTATCTTATACTGAAGGCATGAATTTTTCTTTCACTGCTGACAAATAGATAGTCTTATTTTTAAAGCAGATAAGCTTTTGATGTCCATCGTGTTAAATGTTATTGCCATTATTACAATCATTTAATACACTGTCGTCAACAATGAGCTTACTATTTACAAGCACCTATATCAGTTCTATTTTTACGAGCCTTGACTTTTGGCCAACTGTGCATCTGGTATCCATAACCGGTGACACTCTTTCAATCTCTAAATCTCTCGTCTGGAACCAACAAAAGTGTTCTCTATAAGATTTTGAAATAGACGTACTAAACGTTATATTTAGAAAATAATTTCGACAAGGAGGATGGAACTAGGTAAATATCTTGCATAACAAAGCTAAAAATAATTTTTGCATGCATGCGGTAGCTGATGCACTCCATTTTTATTAAGTTTTTTAGTTGTGCTAGAAGGCAAAGATTGTGGTCTTGCCACTACATTGATAAAGTATTGTCGCGAGGATTATTAAAGTAACTTTCGACAGTTGCATAAACCATTCTGCACGAACCCTGAGTTTGAGTGTATGTAGCTCGATCGACAGTCGTCACTTGTTGTGTTGTTGCGTCTAGTTGCCACACCGTGGTGTAATCATACATATATTATATATTTTGACAATTATCGTTCGCTTACATAACTTCCAACATAGGTTCATCTCTGTTGAATGCTGGTGTCCTTCGAGGAAAATGTCGTCTCTCTAGGCCAGTGAATGTTGAGAGTTTCAAATCCTTCAGTAGATCTTAGCACACGCTTTATAGATTGGTCGTATCACATTTTCTTTCACCGTCAATGTAAAAATTATTCTACAAAATTTCTTTCAATGATTATTCCATTCGAATAATATATTATATGTTTTTTGATTATGCTGATATGGTATCTAGAGGATTGAATCTTAATGTGACACTCATGTATTGACTGTCTTGCGAAATTGGGAAGAATCTGTTGATTCTAGAATAACAATTAAAATAAAACATCGTTTGCTGTAAAGAAAGAAATTAACGTAGTCATATCAACATCGAAACCAATAAAAATATTACTCTTCTATGTATCAAGAAGTTGGCTGAAAAAATAGTAGATGTTATATGAAACCTTTGAGCTCTATAGAGGTTTACATTTGAAAAGTTTTACACATACTTAAAACATTATTTTAAAAGACCTATTTAAAGAATGCCCCTTCCGATATAATGGAATTTTGACCTTAATGCATTGTAGCATCTGGTAGTTTTGAATTTTAAATACTGTTGTACCTTTAGAGACATGCGTGAGGCTAAGACGCATCTTTTGATGACAAATCTATTTGAATCGTTAAATACGTTTTAAAACTAACATGCCTGTACATATAATTAACGAGTATATTATTACTTGTTACGTCATCTAGTTGAATAGTATTGACCCGACTGCATGACGTAATTCTTCATTTTTATTGTCTTTATTGACCAATAGGGGCAAAAAATAAAATGCATAGAAACTGTTTATTGAAGCGTATGCTTTTTTAAACAAGTGGAGTAGAAAAATAAGCTCAAGAGTAAACAAAGAGATAATTATTTTCCTCAAGCACGCGTGTTTTAATGAAGACGGTTTTTATCGTTTCATTTTAGAGAAGCTATAAAAACCATAGGATCTCTGGTAATTTGGATTCATCACAACATTTATGATCGATATACTATTTTTCAGTTCTATCACACAGTCTCAGATGTAGGAGACACTACTCTAATTAGACAATTACAGCTTTTAATAATAGATTATTAAGTGGAAGCATACCCCTTGACTTATTGTAAAGTTTAGGTTTCAGCTTTATGGACCGTTGGAAATTTCGAAGATCCTTATGACACGTTACACTCAGGTGCTAGTCGGAGAGTAACTACAAGAAAAAAAGGGTAACCGCAATGAAAAATACTGATCGCTGTACATTTGTTCGAAATACACAACTGTTTTCGATCAAGAATCAGTTGTACGATTTAGCTCAGTCGTTTCGAGTACATTACGTCGAGGGCACGGGGTGCCCGGGTTGGAATCCGTCCTAGCATTTGGTTTTTTTATTATTATTTATTTAATTACTTTTAAGCTTTTTAATTCATTTCATTGTTACTTTTAATAAAATTAGTAATGTTTTTATATAAACAGCAATCGTTGTATAATAATTTTAATACGATATTTCAATAAGATTGGAATATTTTTAAAGACCTTCAGAAATATTATTTGTTGGAACATTTTATTTTCAAACACCAATAAAGAAATATCTATGAAAGAAGAAAGATGTACGAATACTTATTTCAAAATTTTGATAATGAAAATATTTCTAAGAATTTCAAAATCATCAAATTCTCTCAGCATTTAATTTTTTTATCAGGAAATAATGTTTCATGTATTGTGTGGGTACAAATTATACTACTCTTTGCTTAATATTAAAGTAGCCAGAAATACAAATATAAATAAATATTAGAAAAACACCATTTACTGTTTAAATATTCAACTATAGAAAAAAACCGGCCAAGAGCATTATAGACCATGCTGACTGTAGGGTTCCGAAATCGTTACTACAAAGAAATGCGTTACAGATGAAAAATCGACGTTGTTACATTTTTTCCATGTTTCCCGAACAGAATAGTTATAAGCACTTTAGTTGCCTATAACTAGAAAAACAAGTAGGTATGTCGGCTATTACTCTGAAACTAGTTTAAGTTAAAATCTACCAGCAAAAGAGAGTACTCTTGATGGTACTTACATCCTTTTGTTGAAAGCGCAGCTTTTAGGAAATAACTCAAAAACGGTGTATCCGACGGTCTTCAAAATAATTTTCATTGAAAGTATTTAATAAAGGTTATATCATTTTTTTCATACTTTTTGAACGTAAAAAATAAATGCTTAAAGATCTTAAAGTGTTTTTAAAAGCGCTGTCGATATATTTGCCATACGTTGATGTATGCTGAAAAAGTTTTCAGCTTCTCTGATACAAATGGTGTGCCCCTCCTAAAATATTTATTTTTGTTATATAATTACTAAACTAAGTAGCGACAAAAAAACCTATACTACAAATTTTATCACTATACCTCTTGTAGTTTTTGAGTATAATGCCTGTAAAATACGGACGGACGGACAAATAGAAATGAAGAAACTATAAGGGTGTACGTTTTTGCGATTTTGGCTCGGAACACAAAAAAGCCAACATTATTTTTGTAGCAGTGCGCTCTATGTACAAATTATACTTTATTATGTATTCAATTACTTTCAAACCTTTTAATTATTTTCTATGTTATTATTCAATTCACAAAATATATTTACAATAACGAAGGGAAACGCGTTTCAACCTGGTGTCCTAAAGACGACTTCATTTTTTATTGACGTTCTTTATGTACAAGTCCGGTTTTTAACTTTGGAACAATCGAACAATTTCGAGTGAAATCGGGCGATACGGCGGCGTCGAAGGCGGCAATTCAATTTGTTTCAAAATCGCAAAAATACGGGATCCGAGGTGTGAAGTGAAGTGAAAACGACAAGCTCACGATTGCGCGCCCCGACGGCCTGTCATTACGCCGTCGCTCGCCGGTGACGGCGCTAACGAGCGCCGCGCCCGCCGCGCCACCTGGGGCACGGAACGGGGAAGTGAACAAGCTCGTATAAGCTTTTTCTGCCTTATTTCGTTATGAACACTCGTAAAACTCGCAACGGATTCCCGGGCGGGGCGCAGAACACGCCGAGCCACTTGTGTTCTACCGTTTTATCACTTATCCACATCGTGTAAAATGCTTAATTAATTTTCTCGTGTAACGTGCCCGTCGTGATAATTCTACTATCTTAACTTTCTAAAGTCTATAATAAGATTGTCATAAGTTTGTTTCTTTTTGGTGACTCAGGATTCTTTTTTTAATGATGTCTGTTCATGGACGTACGACAGAAGCGTAGCTTGACTTGCAACATATGTATTTAAGACATATATAAAGCGAGATATAGCGGCGTGACGGGACACTATGAAACGCCCGCGTAACACAGCGTTCTGATGATATACACGTATTTTTGCAGTACATTGTCCATCAAGAGGCTCGTATGAAGACGCTCACATTTGAAAGTATCTTCATGGAAATCAGATAAAAATATAGTGCAATGATCATTTCGATAGATTTAGTAGTTTGTACACAGGGGCGCAAAAAAAAAATGTACAGACGCAACGAAACACATATGAACCTCTTAAAGATGGCCGATGCATCAATCGCTCCATTTCGACTGTTACAATCAGTTCCTTATCATGTATAACAAACAAGTTTAACATCATTTTACAATTATCATGCCTTTTGCGTATTTTTATGTTACCGCCGCATAAATAGTTACCTTTATTTACGTCGCAGCTGTTGTGGGAACCACCAGCTTACGAGGCATCGGAATTAATTGTACCCACGGCATAACTACATCGGAGAACGTGTTGAATAAAGTTATGCATGCATTTGTAATATTGACTTTTAACGTGCACTCGGTATGCAAAGTTTACATGTTACAGGTTGTAAAATGGTGTACGTTATATACGTTACAGAACGAAGACGATGTATAGCTACGCTTTAATGCTTTTCAGTTATGGAGCTTAAGAATGTGCACGGATTTTTTTTTATTGAAGAACTGCGTACAAAATGCACTATAATGCGGGTCGACAATTTTTTTTCAGCTTCTGTTTTAATGCATAAATTTCGTTTCCGTACATCGATAATGAGGAAAACTTTCGTTTTTGGCTTGTAAAATTCGCTTTTATCTGCATCACATAGATAGATAAGTTTGTGAAGTTTTTAATTAGTAAAATAAGCAGTGGGTTTTGAGATAACATACCGGCAACTCACGTAGTGCGTAGTAATGTGTGTTTGTTTCCGTTTACAGTTCTATCAACCGTTTTTGTGTGTACCAAAGTGTGAAATTGGCGTCAAGATGTTCGTAAACAGGATATTAATTTGTTATGTTTTATCTTCGAGGAATTTATCAAAATAAACAGAAAATTTTCTCTGGTAACGAATTTGGTTTTTCGGAAAGAATAGAGCTGAAAGTCGAAAAGAATTGATTGACATAATGCTCGAATCTTTCATGATCATGGGCTACAGAATGTTTCTTAAAATGTGTCTTAAATGCTCGCTTGAACCAATTTTAAAAGCGCTTTCTTCAAGATATGATTGATTTTGTTTTCAATTTTTTGCTTTTATTGGCTATTACCAATTATTATTTTTGAATAGAAGTGACTTGAAGGGTCTCTATTTTATTTTGATATTACATTACACTAAAATTATGATGAAATAGAGGGTTTCTCTAAAATTCTAAAATCTCTAGTTTCTACAAAAGCAATGCTTAAACAAAAAAACAATTTTTCACTTTTTTAATTACGTAAAAAAACTCAAATTTCGACATTAAGAACTCAGACTCAAAAACGTGTCAGTGTTTATTACGAATGTAACCAAAAACTCGAAAGCATAATTAAAAATAAGTTAACCCTGTAGGCCAACCCTGAAACTTCCCGCTATTTTCGAGTTCAAAACACTCGAAAATATACGGGATTTGACGCGAATTTTTGAGTAAAAAACGGTTTGTTTCGATTTCTTTCGAAAACGATTTCTAACAAACACAAACGAATAAACCGATTTTGACCCGGTTTGCGGCAATCGACGTGTTTTTAATAGGTTAATAGCTGATTAGATTTTGGAATTGATCGGTCAAGCTATTTTAAAGTTATTTTGAAAAAAACCACTTCTTAAATATTATTTTTCTTAGTTTTTTGAAAATTTCTCAAAATCTACTAGTCCAAATCTACCCAAACTTTCAGGAAATCTAAGTTTCGTGAAACTATTTGGAACGCCGTTTAGTGGGCTCGATTCGGTCAAGCCGTTTAAAAGTTGTAAGAGGTTTACATACGTCCACACAGACACACACACACACACATACGCGCGCACACACACGCGCGCACACACACACACACACACACACACACACACACACACACACACACACACACACACACACACAGATACGGACATCATCTCAGGTATCATCAGGGAAGCTTCCTAGACCTTCAGAACGTCGAGATCTGATGAGAACTCGATTTTTGCAAAATGGGTGAAACCAATAACTTCCTGAAATTTTAGAAAATTTTCAATTTTCTTAGCGGGAAGTTAAAAATAAGTATAAGTACAGTACTTTGTCATTATTCCATAATATTATTCTGACATTGCTAAACCCACCTAAAGATAAATGGTTTCATCATGTTAAGGTACTTCTTATGACTCGAGAAATCAAAAGAAATTTAAATATCAACCCAATTCTTTATTAAAAAACAAGAGTAATGGAGTATTACCAGTTTTAATGTCACATTTTTTTTGTAACTCTCAGTTGATTATTTAAAGGTGGCCCGCATTAAAAACCCGCCACGATCCGCTGCAGCCCGCGCGGTTGCATAAAAGTAATTAGTTGCGACACTTCGACGCGAGAGGTCAGAGAGAAATTACAGTCGGACGCGCAGCACGCCCTCTATAAGCAGATTTATGAATCTCGGCCGTTCACGAAGAGCGGGGGTCGAAAGCGAAACGTCGGGAGTATTTATTGCCGTGTATAATATGTAGATTGCGATCGCGTCAATGACAATGTGTGTTCCAGTAGCAATGAATTTCCCTTCGTCAAATGGTGCCGATGCAGTTTGCGCCAGTTGTCGCCGGGCGGAATGGAGCGTGTTGAGAGGGTCGCGTCCGCGCATACGAAATTCGCGATGGTTGGCGAATCAATTTTAAAGGCTCCCACAAATGCGATTGAAAAAACAGAAGTCTTATAGAGTGACTTTCGTGTCTGTCCGTCTATCATAGTCTATTTTCTCCTCGATAGTCGATCTTCTAGACTAAAAAAAAGTGATTTGATACTTATACAGAGGCGCAATCACAATCACAAATAACGTAAAATACAAATTCCGATTATGAGAATTAATTTTGGAGACCTAATTAGAAAATAAAAAAAACTGGCCAAGAGCACGTTGAACCATGCTCATTATGGTGTTTTTATTTTGGAAGCCAATTTATTTATGAAAATTTGTTATATTAAAAAAAATTAGAAATGTTTAAAAGAAATAGTGAAAGACAGAAATAATTCAATAACAGAAATGAAAATTGTTCGCGACGGAAATGTTCCTGCGCACCCCGACGTGCACACGGCGTGAACATATTCACTATCTTATTTTCAGTTCTATAGTTTGTATAGACGAGTTTCGAACTTGTAATTCGTATATAGAAAACATTGCTTTTTTCGGTGCAGTTTTATAGTGAAATGATAAGATATTTTTTGTAATATAGGTTTTATTTGTAAATAAATATACGAGTTTGTATGAGTTTTACTTCCGAACAGCATCGTACACACATGCAGTTCAATACCACGGTAATCCTTCAAAGGGCTGATGGCGTGACATAGTTATCGGCGGTCCTCATGACAGAAGCGACGCCGACCGCTGACGGTAGACGTTCAGGAGCGTCAGATAGCGGCGCCCGTTACGTTACGGCCCGGAATCGATGTCAGAAAATAGCATAGCTGTCCTGACGGTACGGCTCCTGATCAAAGACAGATTTTGAGACCCGAGCCACTTCGATTCGATTGGTCTAAATTCGACCCGTCTAATTGGTCGCTCTAAAGCACAAAGATTAATAGATACCTTTGAAGGACGAATACAGGAATTGCAGAAAATAATATAACAATGCAGCTGCATGCTGTGTTCTGTTTGCACTCCTGCACTCCACTGCACTACCCTAGTATTGTACTTAGTCCACAGTCTACTATAGTATATAGGATGCCTGTCGGCACATCGGAAGTGAAGCTCTGCACCTCTTTAAATACCTAGTGTTCAGAGGCATTATTTCGTCGATCTAAGTTAGCGAGGCGCCTCTCCTGTGTGATTAGTCAGCCGATCGGCAAAACCAAAAACGGGTCGTTACGCGTTCCATATACGTGCGCTCGGTCGTCTCAAAAATAATCTGAGTTTACATGTTAGTCGACTATGCAGTCACAAATTCGTCTAGTGGGCTCAGTGAGCGCGTGTTCAACGGGGTTCCTGTTCATATACGAGATTTGCCCTTATATAAATTTAGGAGAATTATTAAGCAATCACTCAGTATAATTAGTATTATTTTGTAACCTAAGAAATGAAGATATTTTGAATTGGAATTATTACGCATATATGCACTACAGATGAAAAAAGTATGTTATCACACTTTTTCCATGTTTACCGCACAGAATAGTTATAAGCACTTTAGTCGCCTGTAACTAGAAAAACAATTAGGTATGTTGATTATTATTATTAAACTAGTCTAAAGTACATCAGCAAAAAAGCGTGTCTTCATGGCACATTCCTTATTTTACAAGCGCAGTTTTTCAGCAATAACTCAAAAGTTTATCTCTTCATATTCAAAATATTTTTTTTTTAAAGTATTTATTAATCGTTACTTTCGTTATTTTTTCCTTTTTTTCTGTCGTACGGTTTAGGAAATAGAGGGGGCATACAATTTCTGCCAATCTCAGAGCGATTATTTCCGAAGTTAATCACGTAATCAGAAAAATTTGTTAAAAATCAAAAAAAAAATGTTGATGTTAGCTGAAAGAAATATTTTTTTAGCTTCGTTACACGTGTGGAGTGCCCCTCCTGGAAAAAAAATATTTTTGTTATTTAACTACTAAACTAATTCACGGCTTATACAAGACACCTACACGATAAATTTCATCAATATAAATTATGTAGTTTTTGATTAAAATGCCTGTGTCATACGGATGGGCGGACGGACAGACACGACGAGACCGTAAGGGTTCCCGATTTTGCCATTTTGGCTTGGAACCTTAGAAAGAAATGATTATGTGCATCATGTGGCATGTTCATTAAACGGTTTTGTTATGAATATCATAACGAAGATTATATGTATTATATATAATCTTTACAGTTATTATTTACGAATATTAGTTCTATTCGTACATTTGAAGGCTGCGTAACTCGTTAAAACAAAAGTGTAAAACGAAGTAGAGTCGAGATACGAGCAGGGACTAAAGAATTGTAATACCTAAATAATAAGCTAAATAAAAGTTGTCGATAAACCACATCTGTAAATTAACTACGAGACTCCGGGAAGTCGAAGAAAGGCACTACAATGCACTACACTGGACACTATAGTATGTTTTGTTTTTTTCATAGTTGTAAACTACTAGTTCAAGACGTATTAAAATAAATATTAAAATAAGCGAACTCTGCCACTTGTCTCTGAAGTTATGAAGTTACTCAAATTAAGTGAAAAAAAATTACAATGAATACAAGGCTTCATTCAAGCACATGAAGTTAACAAGAAAACCGTAACAAAAATCGTAAATTTTTAAGCTCGTACCAGACGTGTCAAATAGTTGTAAACAAAAGACAGGTACAAAGTATATCAAATTATCGAGGACTATTGCGATGATTTGTAATACGGGACCCTTTCACGAAAGTGAGACTCGGACGTGACGGGTTTCTTTGTCGAGGGCGTAGCGGCGACGTGCTTTGGATATTTCGTGGAACGATGCGACGGTAGTCGGAGGGCAGTGATGGTACATATAGTTGTGAAATATAATGAATACGTGACGAAATGAGGTGCGTTTGTAAAAGAACTACAATTTTGTTCAATAAAATATTCCTACGGTATTTAAAAAGATGACTGAAATATTGTGAAGGATATCTTAATCATATTTAATTTTATTAGATATTATTATATAAGTTCACATTTATTCCAGAAGGGTAGGCAAAGACTACATATTTCCTTATGGAACAATTCTTGCATATTTCTTTTGCTTCACTTACATTTCAAGCACCCGAAACCGATAACTTTAAGTATCTTAACACTGTCTTATATCTTTACGAAAACGACATCAAATTTTAATTTTTGGTGAAAATTGTCTTTTACTTTTGGTTATTTAGCGGCCCTAGTTATATGGAGCAACCGTTCCACTCGCTCAACCCCTAGCCCGGCGCTGTTGATACCGCTTTAAATCCTTAAATCGCACAAACTTTGTATGCGGCTTTGTAGCAATTTTTAATTTTTTGTGCAGAATGGGCTGCCTGGACTGGTGAAATACCCTCACGGAAGCGAGCGTGAAGTAGCAGCTCTCGATGTTGCATTTTGTACAGTGAGTAAGAGTTCAAGTGGCCCACTCCCTCCTCTCTCCCTTCTATTAGTCCGATCTGATCATCCCTCCATTAATTATCTTATTTCCCCCAAGAAGCCGGCCATGGTCTGCTGATTCCTTTGGGGTTGCGAGTGTCCGTTTGCTCGTTCGTCCCTCAAATATGCTAAAAAAGGATAGAAATTTCATATTGAATGAATTAAAAAAAAAGAAGGATTGAGATATAGAAGTGAGAAAAGGACTAGGAGGGAATAAGAGAGATAGAAAGCGGAAATTAATTGAAATCGATAGAAATACTGATATCGGGATTATGATTAATAGAAAAAGCGTTCTAATAACTATAAAAACGAAAAACACTGATTCTATACCCGCGCGGGTTGTTTCGCGAGCAAATATCAGTGCTAAATAAAAATACGAAGTCTTAAACAACTTCATACTTCATCTCTTATATCAAAGATAATAAAAAAAAGAATTATTAACTCACAGCGGATAACTTTGGACAACGTATTACCGTGTTTACAATTAACATCATGAAACTTGCTTCAAAACGCACGTGTGCAGAGTTTAATTGAGCAATTCGGAACAGCTTAATACTCGCAAAGATAATTAAAGAAATCGGTGCAAGTAGCGTGGCCGAGCTAAATTATTATTGTACGGGCTCGTAACTTTTTGCGTTTTCACGGAAGTGCGCGGCGGGGGCGGTGGCCGCCGCGCGCGCCGCGACCCCGCATATTTGTTAAATCATGCCTACCCTGTAATTTTGATCGATATCTTTATTGGCCCCACAAATTTATTGGTCATTTCTCCGCAGACGCGCGGCCGCTCCGCGGCGCGGGCGGCGCTGCGGCCGGCCGGCGCGATCTCTCGCCCGTTACGAGTGCAGTTTCGTTTTTCAATAGCTCCTCCCTTTATCTGATCGACCCACAATCCGTCCGGGGAAATTGAATAAAGCCGATCGCTCGTATCGGACGGGTTTCGTTGTCGTCAATGAGATCGTGTGCAGCGACTGCCATTCCTCCGTCGTACTTTCTATTTTACGAATGCCTGAATTATCATTTTAATTTTGTACATACTCACAAATATTCGCAATTATTTATTTCTCTGTGGTTCTGCAAAGCCACGGTCAAACTTCTAGAATAGATAAGACGTCGATTTTTCTGTGAATACTCATTGATGAGTGTTAAAATTATACTAGAAAAGCAGCAACCCTGTGCTAGTCTTGACACAGGCATGAACGGGAAAGCGATAAATACACAATTAAGTTTATAGTTCGGCTCAAATGTGATGATTTTGTGTATGTATCATGACAATAATATACTGGATAAGTGTGATGTAAATTACTAAATCTGGCCAAAAAAGTAAAAAAATTATTAACAAGCAACTAGGAAATCGAATACGTAATCTTTCGTCTCGGAAGCAAGACCCTTGCTTCCGAGACGAAGCGATTTTTTCAACTTCAGAAATATCTGTAAAATAATAATAATCTTCCAAAATATCCCATAATACTTCAGGGCATCGACATCGAAACTAATTAACGAAACGTCACGTTAATCTCACTAAGAAAGCGAGTTCACGGAAATCAATTGTAGTGGCGTACATTAAATTTCATGGCAAGTGAATAAATATTTTCATAATCGCGGGCATAAATCAGTCAGTTAACGCGCTCCCCTATATTACCTTAATGGCACAGTTTGTCCGAGCGCAAGCGCAGTAATAAGTAAGGGCGAAGAGAGAAAATTTGGGAAAGTCAGTTAACTGCGCCGCCTGCGCTGACGAGAGCTCGGACCTGATTTTTGGGATTGCATTTAAACCAGTGACAGATATTAATTACGGTTAAAAATATGCACTTTCCTTTACAAGTATATCTTTTACTGTTTATTGTTATGTGCGTGCGTAGCGCGTTGATGTCTATTGTATAGATTATATGTATGGATTAACATTGCACAAAGTAACAAAAGCAAGTAGATGAATTTGCTATTATTGTAATAAGTGATAATTAAAATTGAGGTTACTATGTAACAATAGGCTGATCGATATAAAAGGTGAAAGAATTCGTAATATATCCAGAACACGAAGCCTCAGGCTTTGAATCACGAAAGAAAAGACATCAATCAGCGTAAAATTTTAATTTATGCCGAATGAAGCAGTTGAATAAAAGTAAGAAGTGCGTATGGTACAGATATCATTTACGTAAAATAATTAATAAAAGAAAAAAAATAAGTGCCCAAAAATAATAAATGAAAAACATTGTAGTGTTAGCTAATGGATGTCGTCTCCGTGCGGTGGTAACCCCGGGGTCGGTGACTTAACATGGTCTTCAAAAGCACGGGTTTAATTTGATTTAAAAAGCGATCGCTCAATTCGTTTTTGACCAGAAATGAACACGGCACCTTCTAGTTGGAACTCTCTTAATCACTAAGCATCCATTGCTCAAATAACATATGTACTACTAAGAAAAAAATTTGATCTAAAAATGAACTAAAAGTAAAAGAGAAGTGTGCTCGGAACAGGAATAAAATGCTGTTAAAATTCTCTACTTGGCTACAGATTACGCGCCGTACATCAGATTTTTAATCAAAATGGAAAAGCACAGTTAAATATTTCAGCATAACACGTCAAAGTATAATCTCATTGAAGTCGGGGGACAGCTGGCACCATTTTCTTTGCAAAATATGAATTATAGATATTTGACTGCAATATCTTCACTTCGACTCTTATATAGATTCCGCCTGAATCAAATTTAATTTTTGATTCCTCCTCATATTTTTGCCCAAATCTGAACTTAAATTTCGATTTGAATTAGATTTCACCTTTTAGTAAATGATCTGTACATTTTGGAAGGATGTACCTACCTATTGATGTCGTTGCTGGGAAATTCGAACTCGTTATCTTTGATTTAATTAGCACTGACTAACGATCGAGCATGGACTAAATTCAGCATGAATGCAGTTCAGTAAGTTCGAAGAAAATTTTTTTTCTTGTAAATTATATTACTAATTAGTTTTATATTCTATTTGCATTCGTAAAAATGTGATAACTGCTAGTTTATTGCAACCATATTATCGAAATCGATGAATTCTTCCGATATTTGTGAAAGAAACAGAATTGCAACAGAAATTATTTTGAAATCATAAACAGCTAACTGAATATTTTTGAATATGAAGCATTTTAACGCTGTCTCGCAACGTCAACGGTTTCCTCGATATTTCATTTGTATTTTGATGCTATAAAATATTTAAAAAAAAAAAATTACAAGCGTTCGTCATTGTTAGAGAATTTTTTCTAATACTTTCGAAATGTATTAGTGAATGAGTAATCTGTATTGAGTACTAACGCAGCTACTCAGTCGGATAAATGTTAAATCAATTGATTGGTTTCAAGATTTTCTTCGAAGGAGTGAAGTGACGAATAACTTGCGCGAGTGGGTTTGATGTTCGTACTTAAAAACATAAAACAAACTAATCATCGAAAGGATACGTTTCAAAATCATATTTATTTAATTCATTATATGTTAATGAAAAAGATCACTTTAATATATTATTTGATGAAGATTAAATTAAGAGATTCAAGAAAGGCGTTAGAAAAGTGAATAGAAAATTTGGGCCTCTTTTTATATACAGACAGATTTCATTTGAATAAATACATAATAAATGGATACATAAAATAAACTATATTTGTGGAACTTTTCATGACAAGGCTTTACCGTGACAACACATGTTTTTGCAAAGTTCTGCCGAAAAATACAACGTTAGCCAAGAATATTGTAACCATTGTAGGGTGGCTATTATACAAAAAAAAAAAAATGGATTTAAGTAAATTTTTCATTAAAACACAAAGATTAATAGATACCATTGATTAATAGATACCAGTCAATGTGATCATACAGATATAAATTTTATATTTTTTCATTTGTACGGGGTACTTTGGTGTTCTCATTCTGGCGATACCTCAATAGTAGTTTGTGTCAGTATTTTTAGTACATTTCTCTTTGAATAAGTTACTTTATAGCATATGACTGATTATTGGATATTTGGATGAAAATTAGATGTTAAATTTTAAATGTTTTTTAATAATTTTTAGTTTTTTCAGGATAGCTAATAAATAGTACATGAAATTATTATGTAAATTAGAATAAATATAAATAATAAATAAATCCTTATGAAAAATAATCTATGTAACGGAGTAAATTTTGAAAATTGAACATAATTTTAAACGTCCAAGTACCCAATAATCAATCGTATATTAAACACGGATGATATCAAAAAATTGTGAGTGTGTCAGCTCCGACGCACGACTGGAGTTTACTCCTTTAAGATGATATCGTACATATAGATTAGTATAATGGTAAATAAAAGCATCTATTATATTATTCAAAGCATAATACATAATTTATTTATTTATGTTAATAGTAAAACAATTAATTTGTCATTTAAGAAAATATTGAAAATAATTATGTTATACAATAAAATTTTTAGTAAGATTGATTTTCTCTATTATTGACGTTATCTTGCGTAATGTTTATCACAGGAACAATAGCGGTATCATTAAACACTGAAACAATTGGTTTATGGTAACTAAAATATGATACATGAATGTCGGAAGATACATGTGTGATAAATCGTGAAAACATCGCATCAATAGTTGTACCATATCTAGTTGTCCCTAGTGTTCTGTCAGAAATTGAATCTAAGGTCAGTTCATCTTTCAGAAATTGTACTAAACGGAAACCATCTTCTTTATTAAAATCAATATTAAAATCTCCACCAAGTATAAGTGGAAGTTCATGGTAACGTTTCTTCAATAGTTTTGAACCCCCTTCTGTATACACTAACAATGATTCGTGGAGAATATCTAGTATATTTGTCACATTCTGATTGATTGAAATGTAAACAGTAACCATGACGATTTATTTATTTCAGTAACCATGACGATAGCGTAACGTCATTTATCTAACACTTGATTTTACTCCCATAAAATTCCATACCCCGGGCCTAAATATGAAATCGATTCGTAAGGAGTAAACTCCAAAAACAGTCAATGTATAACATTTATGTAAATAGTTGTAATCACTTATTGACAACAATTGACGTGATCGTAGTCAGTGCGTGCTACTTTTTGTAAAGAACAAATACGGGGCACGACACATACCGAATGTCATTAAAGTATGCATACACTTGGTGCCCTTTGTTGACCTACAACAGAGAAATTGAATTTAAATAGAGGATAAGAAATCCATTCTTGCAAATGTGAAAAATTACAATAGGAAACCGAGTACAATATGCAACCAATAACTTTTTTTAATAAAATCGACTTTTTACAGGAATCAGTTGACAGAATTTAACTCCAAGCGACCTTATAATTGCGGGACAGATTTTTTTTTTAAATAGTTTAGCGATCCAATAGTAATACGAATATAGAAGAAAAATATTATACTATATATACCGAATACTAAACAAAAAATATTTACGATATCGTTCCTGCTACGTCGCTAGATGTAGTTACATTCATACTGGTATTTTGTACTTAATTTGAGTTACATATAAATTAATCGCCCCGCTTTTGGCTCATTTATAGTTCGTAAGTCATCTATCTCATACGAGACTTCGGAACAAATGAAATAAATATGTACCGTAGTAGGTGTCGTGTTCGCGAGAACAATATAATTACTTAAGTGGTAGAGCGAACACAAACAAAAACTGAAACGGACGCACGAGCGGCGCTCGTCGTGAGACGCGGTTTAAAAAGCCTGTTACAGTCCGGGAAGTGCCTACCGGCGGCATAAATTATTATCGTAATCGAGAAAAATATATTTATACGAGTTCTCGTGTCGCTGAGTCGGGTTTTTTTTTTTGTCCGTTCTAGAAATATTTGTCATTGTCACCGGACTGGCCGCGATAAATTTTTAATAAACACTTTGGACGTTCGGGCATGTCGAGCTAATTAATAAAACGGTGGCTGTTCGATTTCGATACTCTCCCATTTATTGTTGGGTTTCGTCTTTGTCTCTGGCACGAATTTTCTGGTAAGCTTCGAAACCTCCAATTACCTTACCATGTGTATAACATTGCGTGGTTAACGTATAGCTGTTTATCGAAAATAGTGTCAGTCAAAATAAATTTTAATCTTTACCGAAACAAAGTAATGTAGATGCTTTTATTATAAACAAACTCGCAGGTGCCGCATGCGCTTGCGGTCCAGATGTACGAAAATACATTCGTAGCAAAAAATTATATTTATGTAGCATAACATATAATTTTAATGGTCTTACTCAGTCTTTCTGTAATAAGTTACCAATTATGAGATCAGGTTATTTAAGTTTTGAACAGCATTTTAGCAAAAAGGAACACTTGCCATACATATAGCAAAATTTTATATTAATTTTTATCTAAAATTTAAGTTGTATGCACATAACTTATTTAAAATAGACACTCGTAAAAGAAAAACTTGTTTGTAAAGTATCTCCCCAAATTTGAATAAGCATAAACCGTAAATAATACCAAGAAAATTAAAATATGAATTTATTTTTATTTTAAAGGAACTATAAAATTTTTATCGTAAATTCTTCGTACTTTGATTATAAATAAAATATAAAGGACTGTACATAAAATTAATAGTACATAAAGTTTTATTTATTTATGGTCTCCCGCCTATTCCCTTGACGAAGCAGAGAAATCTCCACTTGCTACAATCTTTATATATATCTCTTGTTTTATTGACATCCCCTAATCGTTTCATGCAAGTTTGTGATTTCTGGTGCTTAAAATTTGACCCTTATACCACCGATCTGAACAGGATAAGATTTTCTATGGTGACTCTTACCGACTCTCGCAGTAGACATATTCGCTCTATAGATTTCCTTCGTCAGTGTGTTTTCATTTATCCTTTCCAGACAGCCCTATCACCTCATCATACTTACATTTCTTAGCCTAAACAATATTTTTCTTTACAGCCATACCGTTCCCTGACATTATATCCTATTCCCATAAAATATCCATGCCCTATCCTCTATAAAAGACACTCCGCTCATCTTCACGCAAGGATCGCG
This sequence comes from Eumeta japonica, assembly GCA_005406025.1. Lineage (NCBI taxonomy): Eukaryota > Metazoa > Arthropoda > Insecta > Lepidoptera > Psychidae > Eumeta > Eumeta japonica. The sequence goes on from BGZK01000535.1 coordinate 50,516, forward strand.
ACTCCATTGCATTAGTTCAGTGTTCATGTTTTTTCCGCCATAGCCAATGTTTACTACCGTACATAAGTGTAGCTTATTCATTATGGTAGATAGAGAGGCAACCCCTTTTTTTTTGTTCTCCAAATACGGTTACGAGGTTATAGATAGTGAAGCGTGCTTGTCGGGCAACATCCTTACAATTTATAACGTCAAGTTATGCTTCAATCACTTTATTTCCCGCATTGACTATTCGTTCAATGTCTATACCACGTTTACGTTTTTTTATATTTTTATTTTATATTCATGATGTGTTATGGAAAGGTCGGCATGGATCGCTCTAGAAAATCCTATGAAGACCATATTGGTGGCACATTAAAAAAGGGCTAAATTTTAAGCACCCGAAACCGATGAGCTTGTATGAAAAGATTGATGGATATCAGTGAGGCGAAAGAGATATACAAATATCGTACCATGTGGAAGTCAAGAGTCTCTGTCTACCCCCTTGGGAAATAGGTAGGAATTTATATTATTATTATTTGTATCAAAGAACTTAAACTATATATTTTTTGTTGTTCAGAATTAATTTACTTCAGCTTTTCCATGCGATCGTAAACATTCATGAGAAAAAAGTTAATTGAACAATTAAAGAGATTGATTGGAAACCCGTTAGATGGTGTCGCTGATGCAGAAAAACTAGTGAATGCACTAATTGGCGTTATATGAAAGAAGGGATAGAGAACTTATAAAATACGTACATCTTCCTCTACTATTTCGCCATTGGCTCTGGTGTTAAGTATGGTCACATCACCTTGATGCGGTGTGATGATGTGCCCTGCACGAGACGGTATAGGCCGTTGATGCACGGAATAGCATCAAATGGCAACACCGTATACATGTAAATCTCTATAGAAATTAAAAAGAATGTTTTTGTTTTCGGGAACGAGTTAATGACAAAACTATCAAAATCGTTATTGCATTGTTTATTGTGGTTTTTGAAAAAGGTTTTAGATTAATAACATTGTGTATTTGTTTCATATATCAATTTTTTAAGTGCAATTGTATTGTATTTTTTATTTTCATGTTCTAAGAAACATTTTTCTTTAATTTTTTATTTTATTTCAGTAATTAATCAACTTTTACTTAAAACTAGTGTTCATCCATGACTTGTTCTCGTCTATGTGACAAAAGAAAACTTACTTTTTTTATACCAATTAAATATGAATAAATTGTAACCCAATATTACGTAGATGGCACTTTAAATTTTGGCCACTTAGAACCTATAAAATAAAAGACAAATAAATTTAAAAAGAAAGTCTTTTATCAACTTTATTATGTACATTAAATTCATCTGTTATTTTTTTTACAAATGGGCGGTAAAAAATAAAATTGTTTTTCTAACGTCAACACGAATGTAACGCGATAAAATTTTTATGCAATGATTTTGCATGTCTCGTTGTTCTTTAAACCAATAAGAAAGTTAACTCTATAAATTGTTTGCCTCTTGTTTTGGTAACTCGTACTAGGATTCTCCTTTATCGTGACAATGCCTCACCACATATCGCCAGACAAACAACTAACTATTTGGGTACATTACTTACAGAAATATTGAGTCATCCTCCTTATACCTCCAACTTCGCAACTTTTCTTTATTTTCTAAAATAAAAGAAAAACTTCGAGGAAAGTGGTTTATGGACGCCGATGAAGCGGTGAGTGCACATGATAAGGCGATTGAAATGACGCCTAAGTACTAGTGGACAAATTGTTTCTCTCAGTGGTTTCATCGAATGATTTCAAAAAACACTATTTAGAGAGAGAGAGAGAGAGACTAGACACGATCGATAGCATAAATATGTACATACAGTATAAAGGAATATACAGTGTCCACCCGGGTAAAGTTGTGGACAAATCCCAGTTACTAAATATGTCATTTATTGTTGTATTAAATTAGGACGTCCGTCTATGTTGCACTATTCTTAACGTTGTTTTTGTTAATAATTTTAAATGATTATTGAAAATAAAGCTATGTTTATACTCACTGTCGTTTGGGCATACCCCAACCATAATTAAACTTAGTACGCCTTCATTTTTATGCCACACACCAAATGTATAATTATGTCTAAGACGTCGTTTGTTTTAAGACTGATCGAACAAAAGAACGTAAAAATCTTTTATCGAACTAAAAAACTAAAAGCCACACGAATATAAAGTTCAGTTTAATATTCATCGAGCGATCTAACAAACTCAAACTGCAAGCGCACATTTTTTACATCAAAAAACGTTCGTATGTATATCTAGGATCGGATAAATTACAGTAACGAATACTTATTGAGAATTGAAGGTAACCGTGTAGCATTAATGTGCCAATATTTATTCCGGTGAGGTAGGTAATGAGTCAGAACTATTCTAATTTTTTAAGTTATGCAGCAAGCATTAGGTATCAATTTTGATACTCATTTAAATTCTAGCTCATTATAATCAATAAATCTGTGTACAACCGCGTGCAAAAGTTGTGATTTGTGTGGTAGGTTATACAAAAATTGACCAAGTACGAATCGGATTCGTAAGTCGAGGGTTCCGCGCCACCGCACAGTGTACATATTTGTGTTATGTATTTACCAAAAAAATGTGCTTTTTCTTTTCATTCAGTTCGGAATCCTTAGCGCGAGCTGTAATCAGACGTGAACGGTTTTTGTTATTTGCCGTTTTTTGGCCGTAGCGATTTTTGCTATATTTAAACCAAGTTTGACGTTTATATGTTCACTTACGATAGAGTAAAAACAAAATACAAACTGAAAAAATATTTTTCTTTTATAAGGACTTTTTTTATATGACGTCTTTATCTTTTTATGTCTTTATTTATTATTTGTTGTGATTGATATTGATTTTGTGAAAATTTTAACTCATTAATACGGTTCAGAAGATCCGTATCTTCTTATTCCATTACAGATAAAACTGACGCAGTAGGTTTAATAAAAGCCTACTGCGTCTGTAAGGGTCTTAAGACCCTTTGTGCAGAGAACCTTAAAAAAAAAACTGGAATGAATTAATGCATTAAAAAATAAATAAGAATAATTAACAAAATACTAAATCTTGTAAATAGCAGTTATCTGCATTGCAAATACAAAGCTTACGTCGGGAAGGCTGCACATTTTATTGAAATATATATTTCATATTTAAAAAACTCCTTTTGTTTATAATACTTAAACAAATCCAATTTTGAATTTATTGTGAGTTCTGGCAGAATTTATTTCACATTATTTAGTACTTTAAAAAATAATATGAAAAATAAAGCATTGTTAATACATTTTTTTAATTTTTCCGAATCCGTACAAACATATTGTGTGTTCATTTTCTATGGCTTTTCTTCTAGAAACTTCATTTGACGATTAGAAAAAATGGAATACTATCTGTCGTATTTTTCGTCGCTGTCGTGTCCGTATTTGCTGTCGGTACTGATCACAAGAAATATGAAAAAAAAATCCATTAGCTTAGATTGTTCACAGGCGATGTTGCCATCCGGATCACGCACGATTTCGAAACTTTAAAAGCTATGTATTATATGTTATCTAACAGCTGATGTGTTGATTATGAATTATTTATCGAACAGAAAAATTGATTGACAGTAAAATTAAAGAAACGCAATCCAACTTATATGAAATTATTCATAGATTGTTTTTATATTAATTATGTATAAGGCTGTATGCTATCAATTTTTTTAAACTAATTGATGTTTCAAAATAAGCAATTGATTTTAAAGGTTAATTTAAAACTAAAATCAATGCTATTTCTCAAATAAAACAACTGAAAATAATTGTCAATGATTTAAGATATTCAATACATAATATAATACATATTTTTCTGAATTACTTAAATTTTATGGGAAAAATATGCATTTTTGTATTCATATCGGAATATTATGCAAAATAAACGCAATTTCTATTCCAATAATAATCTGGATTATGATATCGTTAGGTTTTCGCTTTGCTTTTTAAATATTTACCTATTTCTTTTTTTTATAAATTTTTGAAAACATTATTTGAATAATTCATTTTAAATCGCTATAAAAAAGCGTCAATACAAGTAACAATTTATACTGATTCATGGTTCCTATAACATATAGTAATAATTTTATATTGGCTTTCATTCGCGTTTTTTCTGGCTTGGATAAACAATCTTGATAGAAATTTTACTCTTCATTAAAGCCGCAATTTTGAATCTCATTTCCATTACACTAATGATTCTTATTTTGACACTTTTGCCGATTTCTACCATTATCCCTTCCCTTCTAACTGCTTCTCGGTCTTCCTCTTGGTTGAACTCTTCCTTTTGTCCTCACTCTCGCTTCCCTCATCCCTCAACCTCTCATTCACTCACTCAACCACTTCCGTACCCTTCCGTACGCTCTTGCAACCCTCATCACTCTCCCACCTTCTGCCTTTAAAAGCAAAACGAATAACTAAACATGGCCGATCAAAATAAAAATAATTTTAAATTTAATTTTCGTCCGTAACTTGAACATAATGCGACATAAAATATAGCTTTTATGTGACGATCAAATAGCATATCAGACAGACGAACGTATGACGAAGTGCGTTAATTTAAACCGTAGACGTTATGTATGAAAACAAATATACAATAACTCGGTTATGTAAGCCCGCCTTTAAATTAGTCTCAACTTTCGATAATTTGAAATAACCCACCTAATAAATTACCCCAATAAATATGTATAGCATAAACACGACAATGTCGTTCGTCAATGCAAATTTTAATCCAAAAAAAATATTACGAATTGCACCGACTGGAGCTATTAAACATACATATTTTAAACCGGTTAACTCGGAAATTTACAATGATATAAACATATTTTCAACTCATTTATTAATTAACTTACCAGTACATGTACCTATTTATAATATACGGCGTAACAACTTGTACTTGACACTAATGGTTGTTATCGACGAGCGAGCTTTGCTGCGAGTCTGTTCGCTCGTTCGAAGCTCGCTGACGGATTAACGCAAGACCGCTTATTTGTGAGCCAGGGTCGCTTGAAATTTGGCGCAACGCGGCAGCACTGAAACCTTCGTGAGGTATTACAGCTTCTCTCACGATTATACATACCTTACTTCTCTAGGTATCTACAGAATCATTGAATTAAGTAGCTCATTATACATATCTTTTAACAATCTCATGTAGTCGGTCGGTTCTGCAGTAGCAGCTCTATTTTTGTACGCTACTGTTTGTTTCGGTCTTCCAACCAGCTTTTTTTTCAAGCTCTGGGACGCTTCCTATTCCTTTCTGATATTATTTTGATTGCTGTTTTCAAATAAAATAGACTTTCTTCTATGGAAATTTGGTGTTCATGTTTGATATCAAATCGAAAATTTCATCAAACTCTAGAAAACAACCGTTTGGCTCACCTCTGTGTCAGGAATGAAGAGTCGCGAGTAAAATTGCCATAATCTTTACCACGAGCTTATGGCTCGCTAGTCGATCATAGCTTTAAGGAAAATTTATTTTGTCTATATTAATAACATCAAAATTACAATGACTGCAGATTAATTTTATTTAATTTGATTGATTGATATTTATCATTTTACGATCACGTTGAAATAAGGTAGATACATTGGGATGAGCCTTCAGTTTTTGGACAGCATTTGATAAAAACGAAGACCGCAAATAATTAATAAGGTATATTTCATTTATTTGTGTCATATATAGGCAGAAAAACATAATATTCTAAGCAATAATCATGTAAGCAGAAAGCTTAGGTCAAACTTTCACAGACTTTAAGCCTAAGCCTTTTCCGTTTGTACATACTTATACATTAACCCCATATTCATTTTGTTCTCCGTGCAAAAGAAAATAACAAATGTAAACGAGACAAATATTTTAATTTACGATTTATTTAGAAACGTTTTTAGAGATGTATTATATTATGATGATTCGTGCAAATACTGCTTATACAAAACACAACTTCAAGAACTTACATCTGTAATGTTATATTTACATAAGTCAATAATTTGTTATTATCGTTATTAAAAGTTACATATTGTTATGTCGAATATTTCATTCGTTGGTTGAGGATTCGTGATGGAAGAGCAGATTAGAGAGTCAGCGGTAGGTTGTATGTTGTACGTTACTTCATGTTGCAGGCTGGTTTCTAATTATGAATTTCCGAGAAGTTTTCCGAGAAGCTTTATACAGTATAACATATTTTATGTGCATTTTTAGTTTTTAAATATGTAGTTAACCGGTTAGACAAACTCTTTCGAGAACTTATGATTTGGGCAAAATTGCAACGTCATATATTTGCGCTGAACCTGTGTGATAATCAAAAGTGCATGATGCATTTATCAGCCAACTGCGTTTATTATTTTTTTGAGCAGTGCCATTTTCACAACTTAAAGTATTAAATCGAATTAAGTATGTTTTTGAATTTAAAGCTCTTTATTACAAGCGATACAGTTCGATATTCTATACTGATTAAGTAATTAGTATTGAATATTGATAGTAATGACATAATTATGAAAAATAGACTAAAGTTTGTATTTAAATCTCACGTTGATTCGCATAAACATTTTAATTTATTGGTCGTATAATAAATACTTTTGAGGTGATACAACAGTATAGCGTTGACAATTTAAATGTGACTCATGTTTATTCATCCAAAACAGAATAGAATCAATGTTATATTATAGCTATGACGATAAATTATAAAACAAGAATGGTCAAGTCGGACGCTTATATAACATCAACAATTTATTTGAACGTGTCGCGTTAACCTTTTATAAGCTGTTGAAGTACAGAGTACTGTATAGAACCCTTTCGATAATGACGACAACCTTAATTTCGGCAGACAACGGCTTCGATTCATCATCGACGCTACTGTCCCTGGCAGTTGTATTGTTCCTGATATCGATGAGGCACGGGCCTTAAACATCCTCAGCTTGTAACCATCTCAGATCATTGACTTCTGACGAAAACCCTTTTAAGACGAACGAAGAATTGGACAGGTTGTCTCGGCGTATTAGAAGTTTTTGTAAAGGTCACAGATAGCGACAGGAAATGATAAACCTTCTTTCCGCTAACTTGTTCCACAAGCGAAAACTTAATACATTGCTTTGTATCGAGGGCGGTGTCGGGTTTGTCATGCACAAGTCCAGCACTGACAAGACAGAGGAGATCGAAAGCGTCTCAAGCAGACAACTTAGCCCAATGTTTCTAAAAACTTTTTGCAGTCACGGACCTCTTTCACAATTTAAACAGCTCCTCGGACCCTTGGCAAAAAATATTTTTGGAAATGAAAAAAACGACAATGTGTCACGTCGAGTTCACTATACAATTTCGTAATAATTATATTTACAAACTAACCTACTGCAAACCCCTGATACACATGCTACGGGTCCCACTTTAAGAAACCCTGACTTAGCCTGTACTAAAATTTACCAAATGGTATTTTTTGAATGTCATTTGAGTGTATGCACCGACTTCGATATGGTCCGTCGGCTATGTGAAGACACTTCGTCAAACCCCTTGGATTTTAGCACTAAACTATATACCCAAGAAAACGAGGAAGCGATGAGCTCCAAATGCAGTAATTTGGTATTGCGCAGCGAAATCTAATAAGGCAGAGACTGCTTAATTTCTTGTCCAGAGAGACTTCATCATGAACGTACGCCTCAAGAAGTGGCCTCTCGGAAAATTGAGGTGGGTAAGGCTAGATGCTTTTAAAAAAAAATCGGGGTACGATTTATTGTGACGACCTAGAGACAAATATTAACTGACATCTCCTGCGCAGTGATCGAAACGAAAGAAACGGTGTGCGTCAGCGCATACTCAGAAACAATGAATTTAAACGTAAAACTGAAAAGGGCTCGTCCCGTGATGTTCATTCGTCGGTCGACGATTTACTATTGACAGTGTCGCAGGCGTTCGGATATTTCAATAAGTATGAAGGTTCTCAGCTGAAAGTGCAAAACCAGGTCAATTGTCTGCCAAACGCGAGCCCGTACAGACAGCGGGTTCGTGAAAACTGTTCGAGCCGTTATATAAAGTTGTTTATGGCACGAGCATAGACCAAAAACAGTCCCGCGATATTTGTGGACAAACTTTTTTTCCTTCTATTTTGGTAGTCTATTTTATTTCAGGAATAATCACAGTGAACATTCACTTGGCGAATAACAGTACAGATGAAATACGTTCTCAACAAATAAGTCGAATATAAATCACAGTAAAAGGCGACTGCATAATGATGCTGAAAGTAAGATAACTCATAAAAAGAATAAAAGTAAGTTACGTGTAAGAGCAAACAAAGCGTTCGTTAATATCTAACGACGCATCTCAAGGCTATACGAAAGCTCGAAGCGGACAGAAATTATATTCCCACGGCGCGAGCGCAGCAGCCGTTCATCAAACGCGTTATCTATTAAATATATCGACGTCATATTGTTCGCTATTTTGTAAAAATTTCGATTTTAACGTTGAGCGATCGCCGCTATCAGCGCCGCATCTACGAACGGCCCATAAATCATCGGTGTTGTTACGAAAATAGAAATAACACGTTAAGGCATTAGAGTGTAGACCGCAATTAATTTTTATTTTTATAGATAGGTAAGGTTACGGTATGCAAATGCAATCTGTGCGCCCGTTGCAGTTTCATCTGCTATAAATCAGTGGCGTTCTGCATCCGGTTCTGTTTGTTTGAGGTTAATGAAAAAAAATATCGGGGTCATGAAAAGAGCTTGTTCCTTCTTCCTTGCCTTTAGCTGAATAACAAAAACGCGTTTAGTAGTTGTTAATGCAAACTTTTCTGGTCTGTCATAGTTCAGGGATATTTTCGCGATAATATTTTTATTAAAAAACCGATTTGTTTTGAGATTACGTTCTAACCAAATATAATGCACAATATTGGAAACATAATTACAACTTTGACATTCACGAGAATGTCTACGTAAATATGATAGTATTCCGGCTCAGCCAGTAGAGAATCTGGCGTTTTTTAAAAATTCGTCTGTGCTATCGCACCGCATTTTTAAAAATAATTATTTGTTTAATAGAAATAAAACCGTAAAATGTAAAATAAACACAAATACACATAAGATTGTACGACAACGATCGGTAGTGTTGAATTGGTCAATTGTTTACGCAACATACACGAAAATAAATAAAATCGATATCGAACTAAATTGTTAAGAATCGACCGTATCATATTCACTAAGTGATTGATTTAACGATAAAATATCATAAAACATGTTTTTAATAGCATTTTCGAAAAGCAAACGACGATGCGACCACTAGAGAGAAAGTGGTCACGCCGGCCCTAAAAATAGCCAACCTTAAATAAGTCACCAGTGTATTACTGACCTCATGGGCAGAAATAGGATGTGATGGGAGGCGGAAGTAGAGTAAAGAGAGGCTGCAAGTAGATAGAGGGGAAGTGGGGTGATGGAGAGGGGAGTGGGTCACTAGGACTCTCATTTAATGGATGAAATGCAACAGCGGAAGCTGCCACTTCACGTGTGTATTCTATGAGGGCGTGGTGTCTTGCCGTTGGATTCGGCCCATTTTCGTGCTGTGGCCTAGCTGACAACAGTGTGGCTCTACCGCGTTCGTTATGTACTTTAGCACAAAGGACTAGTATTTTGTTACTATTTAATGATATAGTAAATTATAACTTTTAAGAGCCGACGAATATATTTATAGTCAGATGCTTAACATTAACTTAAATCGATCTTTCGTTAACGATATGACTATGCAGGACGATATGATATGATAGCACACATGTTGATATCTAAAATAGACTGCTTATGCTTTGAGATTAAGAATTGGAATCATGTTAAACTTGCCGAATCATTAGACATAATCTAAGAACACTCTTATTTTATATTTGAAAAATTTAATATAACATTTTAGTTAAATCGGTGAAATTTGTACATTTAAAAAAAGTACCTCAATAAATTACTTTTTAGGATAAATTTTCCAGAATAATTTTTATTTTTTAATTTTGCATTAGTTTACTACAGGCTATAATAACGGCAAGCGCCAATCCTATGTTAGGCATTTTTATATTACGTGACCATAAAGGCTTCATAAATGTTGGCGATATTTGCATATCACAATTAGGTGTGAAAAAAAAAATCATTTTTTTATTATCGTATATGACATATTGTTTTAAGTTTTTCTCTATTGTAGTAGGCCGTGAATAACTTTTCAAGACTGTACTTGTTTAGATGCGTTAAGGAAAAATTATGTGAGTAAAATTTTAGAATGTCACGAAATAATACAACTTTCATCAGCATTTTAGCACTATTAAGTTAATGATTAAACAGCATATCTCTGATAACTTCACTCGCATCTGCTAGACTGCAGACGTGACGGCGTATAGAGCCGGATCCGTTTACGCAGAGCGTCTATATATAGTTGTGTTTATTGTGTTCTAATAGTTTTAACACGTGTTTTCTTATTAAAAATATATGCGCATATATATCACACAAATAAATGATTGATTGTTAATGATGTCAATGTTTTTCAATTAACTATTGAATATGAAATCAGTTTGTCTTAGCGCGACCTTTGATATTCATTAAAATAATATGTAGCTTCAATAATATTTCATCAAGATGGAAAATGTCTTTTCAAGGACGCCATAAAATATGATTTTTAACTATTGTAGACGTTAAGTATGCACACTCTAATTTAATTTTACAATTTTCATTTTCGACTTCTTATAGGTGTGTGGACGTTTCATTTGGATAATTTAATTAGAGGCAACGTAAGGCCTAAGAGTGCTTGATGAAAAAGTAGAATAGTATTGTGCAGATATCTATTAGTTTCGTATCTTTCCTTTATCTTTTTAATTTTCGATAGAAACAACAAGTCGGCGTCCGTTTGAAGAGATGCACACGAATCTTTGCAAATGTCGGAGATAAAGATATGCGCGTATATCTTTTTATTTATAGAGATGAAGAGGATGACAAGTTTCACATTCAACTTTTTGGTGTGTCGAGCCTAAGCTCGTTACGAATGCTAATGGGTGTGAATGCGCGATGACCGAAGATTCGCGAAATGAAAGTACATTATCATAACTTTTATGAAGTCAACGTCGAGCCACGGCATTCTGCGGTTGCGCCAGAAAGTCAACTTCGTTAGCCCTTAAAAGTGATTTATAAACGTAATAAATAACTTTTTTTTTGCGAAAGTTCGGCTTCGATAATAACTCCATTAAGTTTGATTAATGTCGAGAGTTTGCGCGAGAGTGATTTTTAGCACAATCAAAATGTTCGTAAATGGGTCCCCCGCATTTATCAGTCGACTATTAATTGACATGGATGCAATTATTATTGTCAGTTTAATTGATATTTTATACAACGCTCCCTTTAAGTTTTTATATAAAGTGTAAGTACTGAAATTTGAAGTTAAAAAGGATTTTTTAAAGAATAATTGTTAAGTCAAATAAAAAATGAATTTTATGAAGTCTCGGAATGAATTTCGATACGATCGGGGGTTTCCAAAGTATTTTGAAACTTAATTTTTTAAAATATCAAGAACCGATTTTCAAGGCCCCGCTGATCGGTATCCTAATACTTTTGACCACACCTGTGTTACGATTTAATTGAAATTTTATTTTCACTTAAAAGGCATAAGCCGATTTTTTTTTGTGAATACTCGCATAAGTAGTTAAGTTTTAATTTTACATGTAGTTTTTATTCGTTTAAAATGCATCAGAAATTATTACAAATTATTCATAATAAAAATGAAAATACAAACTAAGGAAAATAAAAACGAGAAGAGCACGCAGTTGCAAGTACGTACCGTAGGAAGGCGCAAGCGCAGGCGGCGTCCGCGTTAACTATGATTTATAGCGCAATTAGCGACTAGCGTCTAGCTACTTCGTAAACATGCCCGCCCTTATCTGCTGAATTAGTCGCCGCGGAAGAGGAAACGCGCCGTAAATACGTCACGCGGTGTTCTAAGAGCCGGGGAAACGTGGATACGGACGTTGGGCCTTTTATGTGCATTCCCAAAACTGATCCCTTCATGGTCACGCGCCGCCAAATTTTTCGTTATTAATCATCCCGTCCGCCTTGGCGATTTCGCCGGTGCGAACGCGCCGCTTCCTACTTCATGGGTGCTAAGGTTAGGTTCTAATTAGGGTCGGTGGGTGTATGAGGATCACGACGATGTGGAATAGGGGGTAGGTGGTCTGTTCGGTGTCGGTTCTTCTGGGCGACGAATCGCATTCCTGCAAATTATAAGAAAAATATGTAAATGTTTTTGGCGTCCAGAATTTATGGCCCAACGGGTTTCTTGTTCCCGTATTCAGGATATTTATTAAACCTAATTTTACTCCTGATTTGGGTATGTAGATTTTGTCATTATATATTCTCGTTTATTCATATTTCGTTTATTCATATTCATATCTCGTTTATTCATATTACGTTTATTTATTTCTCTTTTTAAACCGATTTCAAAAAAGATGGAGGTTCTATGTTCGTTTGTGTGTATTTTTTATGTATGTTTGCCGATAATTTCGTCAGTTGTGGTCCGATTTTAAGTTTTTTTCTTGTTTGGAAGGGTATATATTACCAAGGTGGTCCCATAATGAACAAGACATGATTTGTTAATGGGATCTAGAGAAAATCCAAGTAAAGCCTCAAATATTATAGGCTTGCACTCCATTTTTTTTAGTTGTTCAAATTTTTACCTATAGTACTTTGTTATATCGCGCGGCTGTGCTGCTGATGGAATCTATAGCACTCTTTAATGGTTAAGAGGTAAGTGATAATAGTCCGATTTGTTGCCAGAAAAACTGCTCTTCAATCCCTATTAGCAAAACCTGGTACATACATATTTAAAATTAATTATTTATTAATTTTTTATCTTAAATGTTTTCATTCCAAGGTGACAGTCATAGTAGGAACACAACAAAACTCATAGCTATAACAGTAAAAACAGAGTGAACTAATTTAATGTCGAAATGAATTAAAATGCAATCTATATGAACTGTAAAACCTTCATACTGTTAAGAATAAGTATAATTTATATAATTTGTATAAGAATAATTTGGTAGTTGCACTTCAACTAAGAATGTAAAGACCCTGAAATAATTACCAGTGGACAATAAATTCAGGATCGGAACTGCTTTTTTACTTGCTCTGTACTAATGTGAAACAGATGCCTAGCTAATTTTATTAACAATGGCTTGATCCACATGTAAAGTAACTAAATGAATTATAAAGTTATAATTACTCGATAACTAAAAAATGTGAAATATATATATTATTCAAAAGGAAAACCGCGATCGAAAGACCTTTTAAATATTTTTAAACGGACTTCAATAACAATTAATCAGTTGTTCTTAGAGTCGGTTCCAGCTAAAAATAAATCAGACATAGTTGTGTCCCCTTAGAAGAAAAAGATCTCCTTTGAGTCAATATTTAACGTTTCATATTCATGTTTATATATGACATATTCTTGTGCTTTGCTTTAACCGGAACCAATTCCCAAAAACAATTAGTTATTTTTGAAGCCTGTTTAAAATATTATTGTAATTGTGATTTTTAATTTTATTTTTTAGTTTATTTTTGCAGTTATTGTGGTGACATGTTTTAACTACGGTTGTAGAAATAATTTGACAGGTTATTCATTAATAATTATCGAGTCAAATCTAATTTTGAATTGCGAAAATATCAAATGGGAATGTTACTTGTAAAAGCAAGTGGCATTAAATGTCAAAATAAACGCGATTGTGTAGATGTTGGACATGTGATTTAGCTTTGAAAAGAATTTGCAAATCTCTGCAGTTCATATTTAAATGATTTGCCATTAATCATTCACGTTACGACATATATAAATTTGACATATATGACTCTTTGTCTTGTACGATTGAATCATTGCCACCACTAATTAGTTTTTTAAATGTTGTTTAATGCGAATATTACCTTTATTGAGAATATTATTGCGAATGTTCATTAAAATATACATTATTCATATATATACATTAGATAAACTGTATTTTGATGGACACGAGTTGAGAAAATACTGAAAAAAAAACGTAAATGATTTCACAAATAAAATGTCGTATCTATAAATCGTTTTTTAACGATGTAGATTCATCTTTTACAAATACTAAACGTTGCAACAACACGAACACGAATCGTCACTGTACACGAGGCTCACGCGTGGACCCTCCCGTTCGGAGCGAGCCTCTGCCGGGCCGTGCGCGCCGGCGCAACGTATCCGCCATTACCATCGACGACCGTAAAAGCCCCGCGCAGGAGTCCCGCGGCCGTCCGCCGCGGCGGCGTCGTCGGCTGCGGCGCATCTATCGAATGCATTTCCCGGTGGCGACACGTCGAGAGCGCATTTGCAATGCTAGATCGCGCATTACCATAAGCGGCCCGAGTCGGAGGGCGCGCCGATCTATCGCGCTACCGCATATAAATTATTCAAAATAAAGTATCGCTTAACCCGCGACCCGGCGGCCGACCGCCGCCCGCAAGCTCCGCCGTCCGTTTCGAGACATCGACAACTGTCCAGTTGCGGCTTTGTTTTTGCAATTCATAAATTATTTAGTTGTGTACTTATGGATTTCTTCAAATTTTTTTACTTTATTTTATGTTTTTATATTTTTTTCTTGTATTTGGCCGTAAGTAAAAAAAAGTTAAGAACTTTGACCATGTCATTGTATATTTTACAACGTAAGGTAGTACATAAAAGGATAAACGTATAAAGTTTCGCTAAAAAGATAAACGTGAAAAAGAAGTCTAGCTTGGTACGAAAAACTAGAAGGATGTTCTTTGCTGATAATAAAATTGTGATGGAGGTCCCCCCTTAAGTACTATAGCTGCAAGAATGTACGATTTTCGCTAATTTTAAAGAATAGGTTCAATATTATTGAAATACGTAACATTGCAAGTATTCATACATAAAATTTTCATGAATAGATTATCAAAGCCAATAATTTGAACATTTAGATTTTGTGACTCATAAATGTTACTGAGTCACTTTATTGATGTTATTAAATGTAACGAATTTGCTTTTCTATTTATGTTTATATATTTTTTAATAAACATCAATCGTATTCAAAAAAATTGATCACTAAATCCACTTTTTCGATTTACTAATCATAGACAAAAAAACATAAATACGTTTTTCAAAAAACACTACACGACAAATTAGTCTGTAATAGAAAATATAGTTAATTATAAATTATGTAGCTATCGAACCGAGATCGAATCGAATATCCTTACTAAATTGGTCTATATAAGACCAATATTCGCGGGCGGATGTGTACGGGGGACGTGACGTCACAAGGCCGAGCGGCGGACATGTCCGCGTGTACAGGATTTTCCAACGGACGCGTCCGGCTCGGGTGGTCGTCTCGTTCGTCTCCTTGGGCAGTGAATCATGAATATTCACCTTTGTGGACGCTCTCTGAGGCTTGGGCGCATGCGCTGTTTAGCCCTGATATTATTATATCTTCGTCACCATCTACCGAACGCCCGCATACTGTGCACAAAAAAATCCTAATCTTAGATTTGTCCGATCGAGGGAATTCTTAAGGATGCATTACGTTACTATTACAGATCCGCGTACTTGGTATCACGCATTTAAAATTTTCCTCTATACAGAGATTGTTTTTGACAATGACCTTTTCATTTCAGAAATTCCTTGAAAACCTCCAGCGTTACGGTACGTAATTTGCAATCTGGTCGTGCAACATAGGATGGATGTCTTTTTTCTTTGCCGAAACTTCAGCCGGTGCGTGTTTTGAATGCGAATGTCAAGATGATTTATATCTGTTTTATGACCTCCGTTGCGTCTATCTTTACGCCTGACCTATGGCCTCTTGCGGCCTGTGGAGACTTCGGTGCCGGCTACAACTTTTATTTTGCAATTAACAAGTTTTAAAATAGAACGTTTCAAGTATTAATCATTTTCATGATTTATCAACACCTAGAGTTTTTGTTAAGTGCGTTTTGATCATTATCGAAATATTTAAAAATTTATCGCTATAAAGCTTCAAATTATAAAGTCTATCTGAAATATTGAAAAATACATTTTTTTTTAGAGATTTTTTTTTTAGAGAAATTTAGAGAAAATTCAAAAGAATTTGAGTCATAAGAATAATAATAATAATACGTATTTTCTACACAGTAAAATACATTTGCCATACTACAATTTCTATTACGCTTATAAAAATAACGGTAAATCTTTTAAGATCAGTTTCTGAACGTACGCGTTCCCCGAACACTTCCACAATTAGAACAGCAAGTTGTGGAAGTCTTTAAATTGTCGAAGGTGTATTTGGAATTCAACTTCTGTCCGCGTGTTTGATGTAGCCTATTCACAACTAAGACAAGTCATTAGCGAATTGGTACTTCCAACGTTTCAAAATTAAAATATTCCTTGAGCGTAATTTTATCTCATTCAAGAAATGTTATATGTAATATTTGATGAATAAATGAAAAATGTTAATAATGACGATTATTACACATTAAAATATGAAAAAGCATTACATTTAAATGTTATTTCAACTACCCGCTATGAAAATTGAAAATTTTTATTGTCTGTGAGAAGAAATTGATTTCGGTCCGATTTTCTAAAATCGAATTTTTATCAGGGTTTGACGTTTGAGGGTCGTAGGAATCTGTTTTGCCTGTTTGTGATGTTTGTTTGTCACTCTGTCTGTCTCAGTGCGTGTAAACCTCTATTTGAATATATTAATCAATCGAAACGTAATATACGATATTCGACAGAAACCACTCAAATTACACTTTTCGAAACGTTAACCTAATTCCGATTGGGAAGTTTAAAGAAAACACAAAAAAAACCTTTTTGAAAAATGTTTTTTTTTGAAATAACTTTTGGACCACAATACCGATCGACACACAAAATGATTCTTTTCCCTAAATAGTTTCACCGATTGTCGTAAGTTGCATAAAGATCGGGTGATTTGTTTAAGAACTATAGTTGGAGTAAATCTACTTAGTTTTATCGTTAGTAAAGTCTTTTTTTCAACATTCATTAAACTATTTTACTGAAAAAATCGAAAATATTTCATTAAAAAATAACGTCGAACGTTGCTAAATACATTAAAATCGGTTGGTTCGTTTGATAGCTACTGTTGATAAAAAAAATTGAAAGGAAGAGCTTTTTCAAAGTAACTTAAAATAATTTTTTGATGATTTGACATTTGGTATTCGGTTATCTTTTTCTGCTTAAAAGATTACGTTGAACGCCGAATGAAAGTGGTTTAAAATTGAACAACGCCTTCGAAGGAATGGAAAATACAAAAGTGCACGCCTCATAAAAGTTTCCATTTCAGTACGATTGGAGACAAAAAAAATCGATCGTAATGAACTTTCAACAAATACTTCGAATTACAAGTCGTGCAAAGTTTTGAATTGTCATCTAAAATATATTATTGCAATTATTACAACCCATTCTTATGACTAGAGGTCGCCGGTCATTTTCATAAGGAAATTACTTGCTGTAATTGTAAAGTTAAAAGCAAAAGGCTCAGTTAATAGATTTTTCACAAGTGATGATCGTGTCTTTTAATTTTGCAGAGTTTATTGACGGGACGGATTTTCTAAATAATTTTGATGTTTTTTTTTTTGTTTCTAATAGTTGTTTGAATTGATCTTCATTAAATTATAAATACAACGGTATGCAAATTTTTGTCATTTTCGTGTAGTAACGAAAGTACAGCGATAGAAATAGTTGCTGAGAGAGTATTTTACGATCTGAAGTGAAAAAAAATTTTTTTTCACCTCAGATCGTAAAATACTCTGAAATGCTTCGTATTAAAAATAGCGGTTATTTTAGTAGATACAAATTTTTGAAATCAAATAGCTTAAAGTATATTAGAACAATATCTTTGAGCTCCGAGAACTTGAAAAAGCATTAAAATCGATCTCTCCAACTCGATAGGCTCAATAATTTATTGCTAATTTATTTTTAAGCGTTTTGAGCTCAAAAGTAGTAAGAAGTTTCAGGAATGGCCTGCAGGGTGAAATCTCCTCTTAAATTTTTGAGTTCAAAAAGCTTAAAAAGTCATAAAAAAATATATGTTTAAGTCGAGAAGCTCAAAGACACATCGATAAATATCACAGCGGAAATTTTGGGGATAGCTTGTAGAGTCTACCGTTTTTCTATTTTCTTTCATTACAAATAAAAAAAATCTGTTATGTAATTTCGCTCAATTTCTTGCATTAAAAAATAAAATACGAATAAATTGCAGTGCGAAACATTAATCACACAGATGCATCAAGGTCATCTAGCGTTTAGCTAGTTTTTAGAGTTACGTCCTTCAAAAGAAAAAAAATCGTGTTCGTGTAACCTTTACGCGCGGTTGAAGTAAAACTTTTTTGACTTTATGATAAATATCACCAAAGGATTGATCATAAAATAAATACGTCATTTAATGATTTATTTTCTTTGACAATGCAATTATGACCTTTCCGTACTTGTGAGACGCTTTAGACCTATTAAGTTATAATTAAAAATATTAATTGTACTTTTATATGTACATACAATTACATACAAAATTCAATAATTATTAGTTATTCCAGTTAACGACAAAGCACTTACTTATAATTGAAAAATTTGTGCCTCTGACACTGACACTGCATCAAACACTGACAATTGTCAGTGTTTTGTCTACCTATAATAAGAAATTTGAAAAACTGTTTTATTAATTATAATAGATATAATATTGATTTTGATAATAATTTTATAAATTTTATCGATCGGCCTTTTTATTTTGGTATGATGAAACTATAAACTTTATCGATTAGATTTTTAATTTTGGTACTTTAAACTTACATTTTTTAGGCCGCGGGTAATGATTGGTTTTCTGATTTTTTTTTCATTTATTTGCCCCATGAAGAGGTAAAATTTTCTGCATTTAGTCAGTCGTATAAAGTTTTAACAACACTTGTCTTATAATGTTTCAAACATATTTTTATTACACTCGTCTTTTTATATAATTTTCACATAATAAACATCAATTAAAATAAGGACTGTAATCATAAAGATTAAATAGCAAGAAAATGTAGAGTTATAATATTTTGGGCCAGTCCCACGTCATTCATGTAAATAATGTCTAACTATAGAGCAGTTGTATATCCGCAGTGTTACCAACACATTGATAGAAGTATATATATTAGGTTGGTAATGAAGAAAATGTCACTTCCGTCCGAAAACTGTTACTTCCGTTTGAAAAAGATCTGAGTTACAACTCAAGTCGTGGCTAAATAAATGTTACTTCAAAAACAATACCGTTCGTCACAAAGTTTTTTTTTTTAAAACTATATAAAATAGAACTTTAATTTCTTACCATCCACTGGCTCTGTGGTTTGCGTTCTGATTAAAATATGTCTACAATATTAGACAAATACATAAATATAAATAACCGCATATTTTAGAGCAACGAATCAGGCAAAGCGAAGTTTTAAATATATTAACAGATATCGAAATTCAAACAAACACGCGAGACTACTAAGACTTTTATTAATATGTACAGGCAAAATTAAGATCTAGATCACCGATAAGAAACACGTTTTTGTAACTGAGTGTTGGTAATATATTTTGATACGAAGCAATTAGCTTATAAAAACCAACATTACATGTGCCAGATAATTTATTCTTTCGATTCGTAAGTACACAATCAATTTATTCATTTGAATTAAAAAATCTATTAAGTGGATGGGAGGGAACATGAAGCAAAAAAAAAAAGTACGATTTTATTAGTGCTCCTTTTATAATGAAAATTAATTATATTTTTAAAAATAATTGTACAGAGTATAAAATTAAGACATCCTATCACTTTTTTTTTCCAGGGTAGTTAAATTCTGTGCGTGTCACATGTTCTAGTTCAAGAATTGAAGAAGCATTTGGCATTTCGATGTGTGTGATGAAACTTCTCTTACCTTCGGGATCCAGGGCAATACCTTGATGATCGGCGTACTTAGGGGGAAGTAAGAACGAGTCGGAGATTGGTGTTGCAGTATTTATCGTGGCTTCACCGGCGCTACTCTGGATACACCCTCGGATTTCAGGAAAAATTAAGCACGTGCCTAGCACCGAATACGCTATGTAATAATTCTATATCTTTGTTTCGCTGCCGTGATATGCCAGCGAAGGGATTTGACTTTATAAAAGTGAAATAAGAACAATTGTATTCATTATCAGTTTTTTTTGCCCGCGAGGATTTCAGACTGTGGTATAAAATTTTTAATTACAATTCAACCCTCTCTTTCATTCATCGGTCCACTCCTCCCTCCATTCCCACCCCCTTTTGAATATTTTTCAATAAGTCGAGCGCGTTGTGATCGGAGAAGGTCGAGTGTCGGTTTTTGCTATTTTTTTTAACGTTGTAGTTCATTCCTATTGTTACATACATAGACCTTCGACGGTAGGAATTATTATTTGTCTTGTAACTTCGCAGGCTAGGTTCTTAAATGAAGATAACTTTTTTTGATATCCTATTTAAGTGAAATAAATGCTATATTCTGCTTTCTAGTCAAGTTCTATTCATCGTAAAAACCATATTAAAATCTGTTCAGTAAATTCAGAAACGTGCACAAAAAAAAACAAACAGGCAGACGCACAAACGAAAAATTCCAAAATCTTTGTTTTCTCGTTATTTTGCCTCTTTCTTATCGTC
This sequence comes from Eumeta japonica, assembly GCA_005406025.1. Classification (NCBI taxonomy): domain Eukaryota; kingdom Metazoa; phylum Arthropoda; class Insecta; order Lepidoptera; family Psychidae; genus Eumeta; species Eumeta japonica. The sequence goes on from BGZK01000535.1 coordinate 71,169, forward strand.
CCCTCACAATTTTGCATACACATAAAATTTTCAATGTACAAGCATATCGGGTTCTACTATTTTATTATAGTATAGATTATCGATAATAATCGTTAATTCCAAGAAAACACGTGTGTCTCTGTTGTTTCTTGCAGTTTTTAATTAAAACACACAATTTCACAATCGACCGCAACACAGTGTCCGCGCGACGCACCGGGCTCACGTCGTGCACGGCCCAGGCGCGCGTGCTTGACAGCTTTTGCGAAACGGGTCATTAAGGGTAACTGTACAAAATAATTACTGCAATGTGGCTTTCTATTTCTATGCGCGCATCCCTCGGCACGCGCGCGCCACCTGCCTCCGTCCGCTGCAATCGTTTACTATGCATGAATGCGACGTGCGGCTGGCACCGCGGACAAAGAAAACACTCATAGGAGACCAGTTTCGATGTCCACACGGGAACACACCTCATTTATTTATACGCACGCGCATTAACTGGCCAAGAGTCGAAAGGTGTTTCCTATAGTCGATTGGTTTTTTTCGCGTCGATATTTAATTACCGTTAGTGCGTTTTTTTTTTAATTTTTTTTTGAATTAATAAGTACTTATTCTTATCGTTTTATATGTCACGTATTAACTATTGATTAATAGACGTAGTTAGAGAACCTGATGTGAGGTATTTGAGTATCGGTCGCTTGATGACCGCTATTCAAATTGTGCTTTCGATTGTCTGAACAATTTTATCTTATATTTCTTGCTTGAATATCGTTTTAATAAAATTCTTTTATTGCAAAAAACGACTGTTGAAAACTATTCCTTCCTTGTGTTATTCATAAGTTTTGATCATAAATAAGCCCTTATATGTATATGTTAAAAAAAATTATTAAATATTTCCTCTTTTCTATATATTTTCCTTTTCAAGAGCAATGTTAAATTATATTATCACTCCACGTTAGTTTTGTCTACTTGTTAAATATTAACGATAATTAATACATGGGTTACATTATCTTTTAATCAAATTCCCTTTTCTTATAAATGCCCGCATATACACATACACACACACTTAGACTTATATAAAGACAAACCTTTTTAAAAATATAAGAAACATTGAACAAAAGTCTCAAGCTCTGCAAAACTGAAACAGTTTTGGTTTTAAAGTTAATTATTGCTCTAAATTTGTCTTAACATTAATTAAGTAACAAGAATTGAAATGAGACAATGACACACTTACAATATGCAACACGTGATAATATGTGTTAAAGTACGTGTTGCGTTATGAGCATGCTAAATTATTTTATTTCAGTACCCAGACAGGCAACAGACATTGATTAAGCATTCTTCTGATAAGAAAAGCTCCACTGCAGCAGCTGTGTAAGTGAGCAGTTGTACAACGACCTCTCCTTCGGTTCGTTTTGTAGCGCGTTGTGGCGCCCGTGTTTGCTGCAATCCTTTAGTGGGTAAAAAATAAATGCAATTTTTTCATAATCTAACTATATTCAATCCGGATCCAGTATCGAATAACGCTTTTTGTTATTGGGTCGAGTTAGAGAAGTGAATGGACCGCGCCCACATTATTTTTAAAAAGTACCCCCGATCTACATAAATGATTAATATTTTTCGCCTATTAGTCGTAAACGAACAATCCGTACGAAAAGTTCTTTTATATTTTTAACTGATTGCGTCATTGTTCATATCAATTTGGTGTAACCACTCATTTCTATATAAAAGACATCAATGCGTGTTCATATCTGCCTACCGAGTAAAGGCACAAATTTTGCTTCACAAATATAAGCGAAAATACAAAAAAAAAAAAAACAAATTTGGCTTTACATGGTTCCGTATATGTAGATACAGGCTGAAAGAAAATACGACAGGCATCCTATTTATGAGGTCTCATTTTCTCGGCCTACTTTTCAGTTTCGATTTTTTCTGTAGAAATAGCTGTATTTCTTGGATATTATCAACCAAGTGTGAATAGATTCCAAACTGATTAATAAGAAAACACATTATGTTTAGTAAATACGAAATACTATGTTTTTAGGTGAACAGGAACCCTCTGGGCACGAGTCTGCCTCGTACTTGGCTGCTATTCTTTTATTTTTCTCAGGCTTCTCGTCCGCTTCAATCTTATCGGTTCGCTGTAAACTTCGGACACACATTTACGGGACCGTTTCTTTCTCGCGATCGCAACATTGGATCCGTGTCAAAAGTCGTTTCCAGTTGCAAATGTTGTGACCAGCAATCGACTGTCCGTGATCGTGCTTCATCAATATTTCTTTATTGCATCATTCAAAACGAACCTGTTCCTGTTATGGGCGAGGCGAGTTCGTGAGGTGTCCGGTGACAACAAAGTCTCTTAACTTTTAAATGTAGATTTATTTTATTTTCTCGTATTTAGCCCATACCGATGCCCGAATGCCCTCGAGTCTCCTTATAGGTAGTATTTCACGCTTCTTCCATTAGCCGTCAGGCAATAACCACGTTTTCCTCGATGGCCGTGGTCGTGGCATACTTTCACTGTGATGCAGAGATGGCCATAAAATACAGCGTAACGATGCATCGCGGTGCACACAGAGATGTTTCCCTATCAAAAGCGTTTCGAAGAGGACCAGTGCAATCTGGAAGGAGAATGGAACATTGAAAATCACGAAACATCTCTGATTTTACAATACACTAAAATATTTTCGCGGTAACTTCCGCTTTAGTGCAGAGGACGAATTTAAATTTTAATAAAAAGTAAATTTCTTTAATAAATGTTTTCACGACAAAAAACATTTTATTCAATAACGCATCTTTTGTCTATTTAACAAATACATCATTCGGAATTTAAACACTTATGACCTGCCAGGAGCACGAAGATGTTGCGCACGACGAATAATTAACTTTTTGTCCTGACCGTTTGATTCATATAATATTAACATGCGCGCGTAATTTAGATTTATCAGCATTTTAACAAAAATTTTTGCGGATTGCTATTATATATATGCTCAGTGTAGTAATACGCTTAGAATATTGCGTGCTAGGGCGCGGCAGCATGCATTTTTGTGCATTTATGTTAAAAATAAGAATAACACAATGAAGCATATTATTTTATCACTGAAAATGTTAATATAAATGAAATAAGCCGAATTATATCCAAAGCAACGCTGTAGAAGTGTTCTTTTGCGGTCGGTAGAGGCACCGGCTCGATAATAAGCTCGCATAAGCTCACACCGATCACCGTAAATTTTCTTTTCACTTCCTTCGAAGCTCCTTTAGGCGCTTGTGAACGAGCGGACGCGTCTGTTTATGCTGTGAAAGCCTTTAAGCAGAAAGTAACTTATTTTGTGCTTAATGTTTACATCACGGTCTGAAGAGATGTTTAACTGAGTATGAATCTCAAATTGTTCACGCGCTGATGTTTGCGTTAAGCCCATTTCACAAAATAAAAGAGAGAAAGAACTGCACAGAACTGCGCATAAACACAATTCTTTCTTTACCATTTTTAAATAAAAAAAGATGGAGTATACGTATCAATATAAGTAGAAAAATTCTGCACCTTTGATTCACCACAGTAAGAGATTAGCTTCTGTTAACAGTTACGAAAATGTTTATTGTTGCACGCGGTTGCAGCAAACCAAACTAAGATCTAATGTCTTCTACATAAGTATTAATAGCGCTTCTAATATTAGTTTGATATTCATTTTATTAGAGTTAAAACCAGTTGAATAGGTATTATAGAACTTTTGAACTTGGATAATTTGTTTACAAATAATCGTATACATGACAGAAATATTAAAAGTGCGTTTAACTTTTCATAGGGGAAGTTCTGGTCTCTAGGGTTGTTAAAGTCGGGTGTGACAGAACAAACATGGAAGTAGAATCAATGCAGTGGCGGTGTGATTGCTGAGTAGTATATGTGAAGTGTCTTTGAAAGATAAATATACTAACAGTGATGTCAAAGAACGATATGGCTTGAAAGTGTAGCGAGAAGAATATAAAATGAGAGTGAAAGTGGGATGAAAAAACAAATCCGAAGAGTGAATCTATGAGATGGAAGGGTCTCAGGGATCGTTCTAGGGTCTTCCGAGGGTCGGCACCGATTGCTCTATATAATATTATGCAAGCTAAATTGGTTGCATATTAAAGAAGAGATAAATTTTAAGCACTCGAAACCGACCAGGTGGCTTATAACGATTGATGGATACCAGTGAAGTAAGAGAGGTATGCCGGAAACATACGCATGTAGAGATCTGTAGTCTCTGCCGATTCTATTGCGAAATATGCGTGGGTTATCAAAATAACATGGTTTTCAATTGCCTAGATTCATTATATCATATAAGATATGAAATGCTCACGACTTTAGGAGGCCGTATATCAATAAAACAATTACGGAGTGTTTGTTCATAAAAAATGTAAATATTAGCATTCTCACGCCGTATTCCTAAAATCATAATACTTGACCTTGTCAAGCAAAGGTGCCTAGCTCAATTTGCAAATATGATAAATCACTATAACTTAAATGTCTATACTACTATGAAAAATATTTATTTAAAAAATATAAAACTCAAATACCGCGTTATTATGACTTCGAAACATTTATATAATTGCTCATAAAAATATCGAATTAAGATAAAATTGCAAGACATCAATAAATTAAGCGTGTCTTTCTTGATGCTACAATTAAATTAGACAATTGAGAACTCGTACGTTATTGTGTTATTAAAGATTTATTTTCACGTAAACGTAGATGACACTCGATATAAAATTTAAGCTGTATTGTTTTTGTAGACGAGTTTAAAAAGAATGGGAGCGTGTACTAATTTGCGCGTGTGAGAAGTTATATTTCTTTGGCATCATTAAAAATAGTTTTTAATTGCATGCAAATAATTAATTACAATAATTATTTAATTACATTAAATAATTTAATAATAAATTTAAGTTTATTAATTTTTTTTCATATTTATTATTTTCTTAATTTAATGTTCACTTTTAATTTTTATCAATAAGCTTTCATTACATTTGTTCATTTCTTTTTATAAGTATTTATTATTTATTCAATTTAATAATAAATATTAAAAATTAATATTTTAATTTGATATTCGATTTTAATTTAAATCACAATTTTTTTATTAAATCGTTTTAATAAAATTATTTTTTATTTTTTAAATATTAAATAACCCATAAAATATATTTAATATTAATAATATTTAGTATTAATTATATTAAATAATAATATTGTAATTTATATCATTAAATAATTTTTAGAATGTACTTTTAAAGACACACTTTTCTGCGATCTGTATATGTAATTTTTTTTCATATTTTTTGGATTTAAAATTTAAGAGAAAATGGGGTTTAATCAAAAACAAGTCGCTCAGAAACCTTAAGGTGTCTTTAAAAGAACAATCGAAATATGTGACACACATTGATGTTTGCTGAAAAAAAATTTCTGCTAGCCTGAGCTTCTGCCGCACCAGTCCCTTTATAGTCCGTTGGTCAGTTGGCCATGTGTCGCGTAAACTCTGAAACGGAATTCGAAAACAAAAAGGTAAACAAATATGTTGCCTGTTCAAAATAACAACCTTATTTCAGTAGTTTGTCGAAAAGTACTAAAATAATGCGTTAAAATATTACGAATACCTTAAACAAATAAAGTAAAATATTACACTCAATTTTCAGCTTTAAAGTGACATGAAATACCATTCGAATATAAAATTTTAGTTTTTGAAATAAAATCGTAAATATTTTCTTTCCGATACTGGCAATAAGATAGAAATGCTAAACATTGAGCTATTCATTTATAATTTTTGTTATAGAGAAGAAAATATACATTTACGAAAGTAAATTTTATCAATTAATATTATAATGTCTAATCCATTATTTGGTATTAGTTCTAGATAATGCCCCTTACCATTTCCGAAGGTTAGATTTGACGATTGTATGGCGGAAAGCCAAAACTATAAGATGGCCAACATCTAGAAATATAAATTTTGAAAATAAAATTTTTAAAACTCAACTGCTAGAAATTGTAAAAAAATCAAATTATCAATCTCTAGTTGTGGGCAATTTGGCTCCGAAACGTGGCGTTACCATCTTGCAGCTTACCCTTTACACTGTGAATTGGTTTGGGCACAGGTTAAGGGGTACGTCGCCAGGAACAATAAAACCTTTAAGCTGAACGACATTACAAAATTATTTGAAGAAGGTTTAAAAAAAGTTGCCGCGATGGAATTCTGCAAATCAATTATAAATAGTTGCAAGGTGCTACACCATTAAAAGCAGTTCGAAGCCGAGCAAGGCTCTGCTGAGCTGTCAATTTACACTCAAAGTCATAGGAAATCATACTATGCAAAAAATTCAAGACATGAAATTCTTAAAATGATGCCACTATTTAAAAAACAATTGAATAAAATAAACTGTAATCTACAGCCAAAGAGTTCCATTTTCATATTTAGTAATTACTTTTTAAATGTTGTCTATGTAAGTGACCATCCACGCCGCAGCGATGGAGTACTTGTGTTAAGAATGTTGTTAAAGAAGAAGACAAAATGTGCGGTCTTGACCATTCTTATTGATACTGTAACCGATCAATTTATAATAAATATGACTGATTCTGATTCTTTATTTTTTGATGATAAAGAATCAGACATTGAATAAAAATTGTGGATGCAAACGTTGTCGTTGATTTGTTTATTATGTTATAGTTATTAAGCTAATGTATTTTATTTTGACAAGTCGTGGAGGATAGCAATTAGACTACCTATGAACATGTTAATTAATGATTGCCTATGAAACATCAAATTGGCACAAATATTTTTTTATTTACATTCTAATTAGATTAGATAATAATTAATTAGGCTGTATAGGAAAATGTTGATTACTGCTGAAATATCACTTTGACAGTGACATTTCTTTGTTTACGTATTTGATCTCGAATTCCATGTCAGAGTTTAGGGGGCGTTGGCTTAGACCACGCCGCCCGCGGCAACACAGTGGGTAAAGCAATAGAACCCCGCAACGCCGACATACACGTATATTTACCGCCGCGAACTCCGGGGCCGTATGTTAAACAATGCGACTTGGCTCGTTCTGGGCACTGCTCCTCAGCCCCGGGTACTGGCCTTTACCCGGTGAGTACCCTAAATCGTATCTTGAACTGATGACAAATTCAATATTTCATTTAGTCCACTTTGTACGCTACACTTCGCTCTGGCGGTTTACGGCGTATCTTTTCCCTGGTATGTTAAGTAGCTTCCCAGGTAAGTTGTCCGTAGGTCTTTCATGCTTAGGAGCAGTACATTTCACAGTTAGGGACGTACCTGGTTCCCTGAAATATTGATTTATAACGCCTCAGAATCAGGTCCATCGCACTATCGAGCACCACGCCACGGGCAATAGTCATGCGGCGGGTAAATACAATCAGCAAGGAGTAGAAGCAACTTAATTCTATAAGTAAATAATAACGCCTACAATAATAAAAGAGAACAAGTATACTGTAATAGTAGGGATCGCTGTTAGTAATTAAGAAAACTCACGCAAACGGGGAAATGACGCATGCGCCGCTAAATTGAGGTTACGCGGCGTGATTTAAATTTATATTAGGACAGGATTATCGATATTGTTAATTTTAAATAAGCAACCATTGTGTCATACTGCAGGTAAAAGTGAAAAATGCTCGATGTCGCCAGTAATAATTAAAATGTTGAATGATAAGTCGCGGCCGAAAGGCTGCGACGGAGTTCCGCGTTTAGAATGATCATACGGGTCGGCAAAACATTCTGTGTTACTTTTTTCTTTTAATAAAATGAACAATTAAATAAATATGGCAATTGAAATGCTACACGTGGAATCGTTTTATAATAATTAGGGTGTGGAATGGCGTAAACAATTATGAAAAACAAGAATGGAAACAATAACGTGTACGACTTTATTATTATTCTATAAATGTTTAAAAAGTTGGATAAATTTTTATTTAATTCCTTTATAAGAATTTTAACTTTGTTACCGTAGGACATTTTCATAAAAGAGAGTAGCAACCTTCAGTGCCTGTAAGCCCTTTCGTGTCTGGTTTATTTTTAATTAATGAGTATCCTTGTTAATACGTTATTCTTCATACAATGTATACTGAAAGTAATTGCCCTTTTACTTTGGTTACTTCTCTTAACACAGAAGTGTTCACTAGGTTATTGAAGCTAAATAATAAAGACGTATAGAAGTACGAAAAAAAATTTTACGATTATTGCAAAAGATTAAGGTAATTTTATGCATTAATTGTAATTAAGTAGATTCATATACATACATACATATTTCATATACATATTTATGATTTCATTATTCAACAAATTCTTACATTTATATTCACTTCATAAAATATAAATTGTATAGTTTTGTTTTAAAATTAGAGGAATTATTAAAAACAAATTTATTTTTATAACACATAATTCCATAATCAACATATTTTTGCAATACAATTTTTCATGGCATTAATTTAATTCGCCATCCTATACGAACTTCCTGCATTTTGAAAACTTGTTTTTTATTTGTTAGAAGCAAAATTAATATTAATGGAAAAATTGCAATAATCTTTACATGATCGAAAAACGGGCTGATTTGCGGTAGACTGATAAATAATAAGGAGTGGTGAAATGTGTCACAAAATAATCACGAAAATCATCTATTAAATTGTAGATTATAATTTTCATTAAATTAGGAAGTTGCTCTTTACACCCTGATTTCCTAATATCGAGTTTTCTCAGGTCTAGACATTTTAGGGTCTTAGGAAGCTATTTTGACTATTTTCCTAAAGATGTCTGTATGTGTGTAGAAATGTGTGTGTGTACGCAAACCTTTCATAATTTTTGAATGGATTAACCGATAGAAACGCAATTTGAGACCTTCAAGAGCGGTCCATTCAACTTAAGCTTCCTGAAAGGCTGAACTGATTTCCCAAAGATTTGGCTGTTGCGGACGATGACGCGTGGGCGGGCACAGCCGCGTACGTTACCATTTAAATTATTATTTTTAATTTCAAATTGTTATTTTATAAGTATGTATGAATTTGCATCTTGATTGTGTTGTTATCTATTTTATTTAAAGTTTAGCATCTGCTGTTTAGCAATAGCGTAAATTATGACCTTGTATAATTTTTATGGCAAATGAATGTAATAATATTCTTGTGGAAATAAATATTCTCAAAACTGAAAGTAGATTTTGAGGAATCTCTAAAAAAAAGTTTAGAGAAAAAAATATATATTTTTTGACTACCATACTGATCGATACCAAAATCTAATCAGCTCTCTTCCCCAAACACTTGCACCGACTGCCGCAAACTATATGAAAATGGTTTAATCTGTTCAAGAGATATCGTTGGAGAGAATTAAAAAAAAATGTTTTATTGAAATATTTTTTAAACTGTTTTACCGATAAATTTAAACTCTAACCAGCTATTCTCCTTAAAAAAAAACAACGTCGATCGTTGTTGAATGCGTTGAAATCGGGTGGTTCGTTCGAAAGGTACCTTTAAAAAAAATTAGATAAAAAGGGTTTTTTTTTCCAAAATAACATGATGGGTTGATATTTGTTAAAACCTGACACATTGAAGCTAAATATTTGACTTAATCCTCGAATGATTAATTCCAAAAATAGCTATTACTAAATTCGAAATATCTTTATTTCATAGGTTTAAATATGTTTATTTCATAGGTTGAATTTATTTTATGAGATTCCAAAAAAAGTCTCAAAGAAACTTTCAAGAGATACACAAGGTCCTAGTCTGTAAGTCCTGCGAACAGCTTTCTTTTGTAGCACGAAAATTCTACGCAGCGACACTTCAAATTTTTAGGGCTAGTCATTTAGAAACTGCAAAATAAAAGACATATTAAAAAAATAGAATTCTTTGCCAATCTTATTATGTATATTGCATTCATCTTTCGTATGTCTTTACAAATTGGTTGCAAAAAGAAAATTGTTTGTCTAACGCTATTATTTACACCATTTTCCTCTCTTTAAAATTGTAGTTTTTTTTCACTTAAACTATTGACAGCTGACGGATGCTGGGCGGGCGCGACATGCGCGAGAGTCGTCCTCCAGACTTGCTTGCCGATAGATCGAAGGTACTTTCCTCACTCGTGGACAAGTGAAATAAAGAGAAAATGTGGGCCAGTGCGGGAATGATGTACTTTTCATACTAAAAATAATTTGTGGAAGTGTAAAATAAAACAAAATACAAAAGTGTCAGTAGACGATCGCGGTCCGAGAGCCTGGACACTTGGGTCGACGCGTCAGAAGGCTGAGTTCCCGAACTGACTATACCTCAAACCGTTGAGGCGCGTACAGTCAACATTAATTTAATTTTCATATCACATGCATTGAAACAGCGAGTTTTGATCTCTGTTTTGGCAGTCGAAAAAAGACAATTTCAGACCAATGTGATTGTATCCGGCACATTCATTTATTTATGTCTTTATTTCAAGTCTGTCAGAATCGCATTTGTTTATTTTAAACAAAAATGAATGAAATCATAATCGTCTGACAGCTGTCGTCAAATCGTTGTCAGGACTGACAACAGATATCAAAACTCGTTGTTTCATTGCATGTGATATGAAAAATACAGTGTGTGGCGCGGGATGAAACAAAGACCATTTAAGATCAGGGCGATGACAGCCCCCGCTTTGCTCGGGCAGTCAACTCTCGCCCTCGTCAGAAATCGTCTTGTTTCACCCCCTTGCTAAACAATATACTATTCACTGAAGTTCAAAAACTGTGCCGTGTTAATTGGTGCTGCGAAATGATGCAAAAATTTACCGGTGGTGATTTAAATGCTGTATACGACATAGTTTCAGGTGACGAAAGCTAAATTTACGTTAACGATCCCGAAACCAATAGACAGTTTGCTCGAAATCTGATTTCCTTTAATTGCTTACTAAAGGAAAACGAAGTCGAAGCGTCGGAAAACAGGTTATTATGCAACAAGTGTTTTAGAAAATAAAAAAAAACAGTCACTGCAGACTGGTACACTGACAACTTTTTGCCTCTTGTTTCGTAAAAAGTTCGAAAAAAACGACCTCGCCAGTAAAACTTTTTTTGATCATGACGATGACGATGCCTCATTCCATACCACCGGACGAACAACTAACTATTTGGGAAGGTTACTTATACAAACACTGGGTCACTTGTCTTATAGTCCTGACTTCGGATTATGCGACTTTTACTTATTGTTTAAAATAAAAAAATTAAAAAACTTCGAAGAAAATAGCTTACCGATGCGAGGAAGCAGTGACCGCATATGGAAAGGCCTCTAAGGTCAAAGCGACCCTTAAGTGTGAGTAGGCAAAGTGTTTGTCTTAGTGGTTCCACCGAACGAATTAATATATTGATTTCAACAGACACTATTTTGAAAAACAGTAATAGTAAATATAACTTGTTAGTTTGCTAAGATTTTGATTTCCAAAAGAATTTCAGATTGACTCATATTTACGTAGTTTTCCCCCCTTTTTGATATTGTAGTCTGTCACCCATAGACGAAAGTCAACTCACAAATTCAGGACGGGACGATGGGGCAGGGGGGGGGGCCGGGGCGGCGGTCATATGCATGAGATTAATTGGACGCTAGCCGGCAGTCATTAAAAGTGCTTTGCTCACGCGCAGACGAGTGGGAACCAAATTGCGCGGACCAGTGTGGGATTTATGTATTTGTCCTACACAATAAGTTAGCTGGAGTGAAGACAGTGAAATAAACAACACAATGTAGCCACTAGATCGTGGCTGGCACGGCTCGGACACCAGGACGAGATGGAGTTGGAAGGGTGAGTCCCCGAACTATTTCCCAGGGCCTGGCGCTTATAACTCATGTATGAATATTTGAAGTATGTCTCTAGAGTAGGATGGCATTAGACGTCACTCTATGGAAACAGCCAAAACAAGCTCATCTAGCAGTTTCTCTGTATGATTTTCGTATCTTTTTTTGCTGTCTATGCATTGATTTGAGGATCCCATTGAAGCTTGTTAGAATAATTCCCAAAAATACGGTGGCATTAATAAACTCCAATTCTTCGTTTCGTACTGAAATCATTTCGGTCCATATCCTGCATTTGGAAGACAGAATGTCATACTTTTTGTTTTCATTTCATTAAGTTATTTTCATAATGTAATAAAAACTATTTTCTTATTCGCAAAAAACCATGTCTTTAGTTATAAAAGAGAATGTACACTTCTCATTAGTAGGCTGTTGTTTTTAGCTTTGAATAATAAAGAGGTATCATCTGCAAACAATTATATCTCATGAACATCATTCATAAGGCTTTGGTTTGTTCAGTTTGCCTAAACTTATCTGTAAGTTTATGCAAACTGAACAAAGAAACGGACAAAGTATTGATGCCTGTGGTACACCCATGTGGACTAAATATCTAGGGGATCTCATACCATATCAGGACTTTGAACTTTGTTACTGAAATATGTTATCCGTAAGCAAATTACCCAAGTACGCAAACTATTTAATCTCTTACACATGTATCGAATCCAGTAATGCTTTCACCTATTTCAATACTATCACTTTAGTCTTATCGATATTTACTTTCATGCCTCTTTTCTTAAAAAAAATTGTTCATTTTACTTAGCATTTCTTCGTACGTTCAAGGTGAAAGTGTTGTTTGGTCACCGGCGTACGGCTTATGACCTTTTTTCTTATTTATTCTTGGTCGACATTAATTTGCTTTTTTTTTATGAATTAAATACACAGCAAAACATGAAGTATGTGCTTACGAAAGCTTAATCGAATAGTTTTTTTTACGGAGTCGGTCATCTGTTCTTATCTTGTTCATATTACTGACCTTCTTTAAAAAAAATATGCAAGCCGTAAGAACTGCTATGCAAAAATGGAGGAATAAAATATACATTGCATACGTATATATATATATATATATATCGTAATATAGTTAATTATATAGTTATTATATTGCTAGGTTCTGTGGTAATGTGAAAACAAGAGTTTCAAATTTCTAAGCGATCCTTTTTAATGGAGATCTCGAAGGTTGCACAATATGTTTCTTATTATCTCTAAGACATACAATCTCTCCTCCACAAGTGAATTGTTTGTGTATGTATACGAATGTATTCCGATATTCACATCTCACATGCACCTACATCACATTCACATTGGCATTTACTACAAATTCTACGTTTTCATTATTGAAAAGTTCGGTGAAATGTTCGACGGAAAAAATCGAAGGACTGAACAGACGTTTGAATCTTCCTAATCTGCGCTATATCACTTCTTTAACCGTATCAAAAATAAGCTTTGAAGCTGTTTTGTCCGGATTGCACAAGCTTCGCTCTTATAAATTGCCCCCCCAGCGCCGCACAATAAAGATTATATCTGTCAATGTATAATAAGCGGAGTTAATCGTATTTGAAATTGCTATACCTCCCATAATATGAATAATAGCGAGGCGCGAGGTGGCCGCGCCGCAGACAATTGAATTGATAAGGGACTTTCTAACAGACGGGCGGACGCGCTTTTGTGCGGCCGCGCAGTGGGTCGATCGCGTACGGAGTGCGGTGCGCGTACCGTGGAACACTACGCCTGAGATTACTCAACGTGTGATCCGTTTTCAATACTGTTTTTCTTGCGTACGTACTGCACGTAATTTATAATAATGATAAACGTCAATAAAAATTTCACCCATTCGGCGTGTCAGATAATTAAATGGTATTCAGCTACGGAATCAGCAATTATCGAACAGACTTCCGCTTTGAGAATTCCGCGTCGTATATCTTTATCAGTAAAAGCACTTGACGGACGTGAATCGACGTAATTAAGTCATTTTCTCGCCTTCGGCGCCACGCTGAACTTGCAGGATAATAACGCTGACATTAAAAAAAAAAATCAAATGTATGCCTCAGTTCCGGCTCGATCTCGAATTGATATATGTGTGCGTGCATATGTTGTCAAAAACGTTTTATACATTTTATTGAAAATTATGTGTGAATATCACATCTGATTATATCTATTACCATTTTTTAATTTATTCGTATTACATTCATTTCAGATTGACCGTTTATATATATATATATATATATATATATATATAAAACGGTCAATCTGAAAATGAATTCTGAATAAATAAAAAAAATATATATATGCCTAGCTGCTTTTTATTTTTTTAAGTTGAGATAAGTGTTCTATGCACGTTTTCTGCAAAAGAGAGATATAACCGAATTGCACATCGGATCCCATCACCTTTTTACTGAGGCATACCTTCTGTCGAATTTTTTATACCACCAAGGCAATGACGATGTGCCATATATAAGTCTATACGTATAATAAAATAGAATCTGATCTGTACATTGAAGGTATGTAATAAAATGCAGAGGAGGCGATAAAAGAAAGGTAATATAAATAGCTAACAACGAGTTTTAATTTTTTTTTTCTGTCTCTTTGTTTGTACACATCTCTGAATTTACTGAACGCATTTTAATACGATTTACATGTATAAGTCGAGTTTGGCTTGGAGCAGAGTATAAGCTTATATTTCATTTAACTCGGATGTCAGGAAATACGTTATTCTCATTTGACGAACTAACCTGAGAATTTATTAGGTAAACAATAATTGCTAGCGATAAAGACCTACAGACGTCAAAATACGAATAAACGATAACGTTGAAAATAAAAATCCAAAGAAAAAAAAAAATAAAAACCTACATTCAACCTTTCCCATCACGGTGCGCTCGACTTATTAAAAAACGGGGAGAAATCGGGTACGGGAGTGGGGTTGAAACCAAGTGTTGTCCCGGAATTAGAATTAAAAGCGTAACCGGGGCGCAGATCAGAAACAGTGTCGGGGTTAGAACTGAAAGCGGAAACGAGATTGCGCTCGTCAGCGAAATAGTTCAGTATAAAAAATGGAATGACACATTCTATGTTAATGAGCGAAGCCACTGACCGTAAGCTAGTTAAATAACTAACTTTCGGTCAGTGGCCGTAAGCTTAAATTAACTAGCTTAAATAACTAGCCTACGGCGACTGACCGTAAAACTATTTAAATAAATAGTTTACAAATTTAAGTGAATGAAATACACACTGCAAGCTTTATATACAGGTGGAAGCACTAATTATAGTGTAAAAATAGTTATTCTCAAACACCAACTTTAAAACATCTACTTTGAAAACCTAGTATAAATTTTATGTATCCCTATGTATCCCTAATATGTATCCCTAACGTAGATATCTAATCCTAAGGTTGGGTGTCGAAATTAGTATTTTCTTGTCGAAATTCTCACTTAAGGGTGGAAAACGTATTTAATTTGGAATTATTATAAAATATTAGCATGAGGAATCATCCATTCCCCACGGGCTCACCGTCGCCAGCCTTGCCGAGTATCAGTACGTAAAAGCTCAATTTGACCCGTGTTTCGGATCTCTTCACAGCAAATTAGGTCTATGAAAAATCGAACAATAACGTAATATAAAATGACGACGCCGTATACGGATAAAGGAAAGTCAGAGTACAATAAGCGTCGAAGGTTTAGTAGAGATCTGACCTCCGGACGTCAAGAAGAGGCGGACTTTCGTTTTCCGCGCGAGCCTAACGCGGGCCGACAGCGGTGCGCGAGAGCGGCGCGCGCGCACGGCACAACGCGCCCGCTGTCAAATCGTCCAATGAGATTGACTTCTTATCTAAGTATTACTATACTGTTGATCTGTTTATTTAAATTTGTATACCATGTTTCTATTGTTAAAAAAAATAAAAATATATGTACGGAATACTAATACCATTTTTAAGAACTTTCAGCTGATCTAAATTGCAAAATCTAAAAAGTTCTCGGTGTTGCATATAGAGACAACTATTTGTTTAAATTAAACTTTTTGCCTATTTCATCTGAGCGAATCGATCACTAAATGAAATACTAATGTATTAATAAATTTGCAATACGTGTAAAATACAAGGAAAAGTAAATGTATAAAATGTAAGGCAAATTTACATTTTATACACTTGTATAAAATGTAATACAATACAATATATATAATAAGATAAAAAATAATATCTATATTTAGTCTCTATCAAGTTACTCAACAATAGAGGATAGACCTCGCTCTACTGTTGAGTAACTTCACGGACTCATGAGTTTTCATAAAAGTTGAGGATTTTAATAATCACTCATTAATTTCACACAACTGACTGAACATTTTATAAAACAGCAAATTTTGATCTGTTGTCCAGTAAGTTTTTAATATAATAAAATATTGCAAAATACATTCAAAAACTTTTGATTTAGAAATGGCCTTTGGACATTTTTTGGAGAAATAAAAACGATTTTTTATGTTCCGTTATATTTACTCATAAAATGAAAACACGATACAACCAATGTAATACTTTATTTAATTATATCATCACATCTAATACTAGTACGAACCAAAGCTAATCACACTTATTTCAAAATGCGTAATTTCTTTTAGTTTTTGACAAAATATTGTAAGATATCGTCTCATATAGAGATTTCCCATCTAGTTTCTCGATGGAGAATTCCTTTAATTTTATACAAAATGCCGCTAAATGAAACAACGCAGACTTTAAACAGAAAAGGAGGTACTGTCGCTTATCAAACCGGTAGTCTAACTTCTCGGTGTTGACAGACTAAAGTAAAAAACATCAAATCGAGCAATCAGGTCAAAAGCGTTAGATTTCCACACATGTTTTTATATTTTCAACAACTTCTTCACCAGTTGATAATTCTTACGATTTATAAAATTAAAAGTTTTCCTACAAAGTAACGGAAGCTTTTCACTACATTTAAATTTATATCGATACATCGATAACAGCCCTAGGCCAACATAACGTATTAGCGTGTAATATTCACAGCCTGGTAAATATTATAATTGATATTCCTTTTATTTTGATTAGGTTGCGTAGTGCCATAAATTAATAAAACTTACTTTATTGTATTATATTTTATTTTTACACATTTGTTTGTGTACTCTGTCTGTATACAGCAAAATCGAAAAATTAGCAAAGTAATTTCCAACACACGCACACCCAAAATACGCATACACAAGCAAATGCACACTCAACACATACACACATTTCATTTAATTTACATAAACAAGTCTTTTAAGTTTAGTAATAAAATTATTGAATTATGTAATTATTTAATATAAGTGTTAATATTTTATTAGACGTAAGTCTTTCAAAAAAAAAAGTGCTTTAAACACTACGCTGAACGGTCATGTTTTGCGGTTGCAGTATTTAGTGCTTTTACAACTATTATTATGTTTCACTGGTGTAGTATTTTTTATTTTTACGCATTTTAGGGATATTGAAATAAAATATGAAGGTCGTTTCATGATGAACCTGTGTATTTTGTTTTTTTAAAAAACAAAATACACAGGTTATTTGTTTTGTTTTTTTAAAAAACAAAATACACAGGTTATTTGTTTTGTTTTTTTAAAAAACAAAATACACAGGTTCAGACTTAAAAAAAACTGCTGATTTATTTGACCAGTAAACAAATACAAACATTTGTTAAATCTACCTGGTCACTTTTTAAATTATACACCTTCACAGAGATTTGCATTAAACAAAATTTTTATACAATATTTTATATAACTACCCGCCTTGAATTCTGTCCACACAAAAATATAATTTTAGTCGGGAAATTTCATTGCTAGAATATGGAAAACCCAAAGAAAGGAATGAAAAGTATGGAACAATATGAACACAAAAAAACCCACTTGACCAGAGACTATCAGAATTTGCTATCGAAAACGATTACTACTTCGTGAACATGATGTTCCCGTAAAAACCATACAAAAAAGGACATAGTGATCTCCAAACAATCAATATTTTAACTAGATTTAATATGCACTAACAAACCAACCAACCAATATAAAAAAAAACTTCGATATAATAAAAAGTCTGAATTCCAACTCGGATCACAGGTGATTAGATGTGAAACATCATTGGCTTGAAAACCACAAAGAAGGAAAATAAAATCTGCCAACCACATTGGGGAACCAATAGATATTTTAAAGCACTACGCTAGCTACTAATAAAATAATTTTAAAATTTATGGAAGCTGTTATTATACATGCAGAGGTACAAATCCAAGAAAGATGCTGTTTTAGAAAATCTTGTAACACTATTTCCAACTATTCATCCAATTTATAAATATAGTAACAATATTTCTGAAACAGCTGCCACAAAAAATGAAACAAAAATATAACAATCAAGAAACAAAAGATCTCCTAGCACAAAGAAGAGAATTAAACACGACGAAGAAAACAAAAGTAATAAAATGTGAAATAACAAGAATAAGTACATAAATCAATAGAAATATTATACAACAAAGTATTTTCGAGAAATTTAGAGGAAAATCGGGGGCTCAATGTAAAGCCTATAGAGAGTTGACTTGTTGCTCAATTCTTTATAGAATGGACAGAAAAACTGAAAAACAAACAGGGAATTATGCAATCAAGATGTCCCGATATCGTAAACTAAGCCACACGATTATATAAAAGGCTCTACGCTGCTTCAGATATAGTTTACTCCCTCTTAGGTCAAAATATATTATAGAAAATACAAAGACAGAGTACCAAACGTTCTTAGAACAGAAATGGAACACGCAAAAATATCTCAAAAAAAAAAAAACCAGACAACAAGAAGCGACAACTTTGCCCACGAAGTTCTTAAAGCCCTTTCTGATACACTTTTGAAAGTTCTTCAAACTTTATTCAACAACATATTTACAATCAAAACCACACCAGATCAATGGTCACAATTTATAAACATACTTCTGTTTAAAAAAGGGGATAGAAGTGACCTAAAAAATTATAGACCAATTAGTCTCATGTCAAATTTATAAAATTTTTTTGCGAAGAACGTATTGAGACTTAAGTACTTCCTTAATATCTGTTTTGATGTCTTGCTCCTTTATTCGTTATCAGGTAATGTCGCACAACATGAATCACAAATTAATAAAAATCACAATATCCAACATAAGGACAAACATTACTTCCACCATAAATTTGTACTTATTAATTTGTTGTTATTACTACATTATTACTGAATGCAACGAGATTGTGTATATATGTATGTATCTCTGTATATATTAATTTTGTTTATCGATTTCTCGGAAATGGCTGAATCGATTTGCATGATTTAAATTGTAATCTATTAAGATTGATCTCCATCTATATTTTTCATTACAAATCATATATTTTCTATTACGTGAAACGTATTGATATTGAGAAAATGTACTGTTATTCATAAAAATACCATGCTTATAGGAATGTCGTCGTTTTATTCTTTAAGAGATTTTGTGTCGTATAAAAAACCTGACCGTTAATACAGATTTGTTAAATTTCGTTGTATTTGCAAATATTTGGCAATGAACTACATATGTCTTTAATTTAAATCGATTGAGTACTTTTTTGTTACATACAAAAGCAGTTTACATTACCTTTTAGTTACGAAACTGCTTACAGCTAATCAAAGGTCTAACGAAACTGCTAGTTCGGAGCTGTTGCTAATTTAAAAATGTAGAGATCCTGGAATGATTACCAACTCTACCGGAGAAGTGGAGATCAGAGCTGGTCCTTCGCGATTGCCTGGCCAACTGCTTATTTTTTACAAATCATTGCAATGCTTGGAAAATTATACATTAGACATGGCCAAATAATAGACATACATACATAATAGTCGACGCCAGCTAAATCGAGGCAAACAAAAAAAAAACCGTTATGGAAGCATTGAATACCAAATTAAATTGAGATAACCGAACGCAACACCTAAATCTATAAATATAAATACAAGATCTGAAGTATCACGTCAGAAGATTTTCAAATGATCAAAGCGTAGACATAAATGCGTCTGACATATTTTTAATTGGTGCCGACTCCAAAGACATCTAATCATTTTAATTAATACATTTTTGAAGGCGGTTCTTTTTTTTTTGTAAAATTGTTTTATACGGACAGTTTCATGCAGCGTCTACGAGGTACACGGTAAGAAATTAAGTAATCAAAAGCTCAATTCTGTGACCACAAGGGGCCTCGTAAAATGTACCTATCATAAAAACTTTTCCTGTTGCGTATTTACGTCTTCCAATGAAACCCAAGTGGTAGTACTCAGTGGCTGAGAGTGACGCCATCGAATCGTAAGGTATCGCATTCGATCGTGAATAAAAGCGAACCACCAATAAGTTTTTAATATAAATCACGTTAAACTACTCCCTCTATGCTTCAAATAGTACATTACGGCGTCGCTGTCGGTATTCGCATTGGTGACAACGGTCATCAGTTTTTAAAACTCAACTGAAAGGATTGTGGGGATAGGGTATGTGCCCCATGAGCAGTAGAGTTGTTCAAAATTGTTTCACACCCAATAAGGAAAGTGTATAACTTCCGATAGAAATATTTACGAATAGGCGCGCATTACACAATTACGCGTCTTTTGCATTCGCACATTGCTTCATAATAAGAATCCACTGAACGAGGAAGTAGTTTTTTTTTTTGCGAGCGGTTTCACCCACTCGCAGTGCATATTTGTTTGCGGTTTTGCGTGTTGCCGAATGTTGGTCAAGCGCGTCCCGTTTACGAAACGGACGCGATGGTAACATTTATTTTAGTAAAAAATCATTGCTGTTCAAACAAAGTTCGTGCGTTTGACATAGACATCGTTCTTTTATTGACTCGCTGCCCGTCGTGTAAACGAGTTACGATATTTGGGTGCAATACGATTGATTGTTGGTATTTATTTATTTTCGTTTGCATATATTAGTTTTAACATTTACATAGCGAGACCACAATGTGACGAAAGGATGATCATTTGATTTTCGTTATAGAAATTCTCATTTCAATAAGTGATAAAATTAAACAATTGTAAATTAAGTTTAAAATAATTTCACAAGCTTTTGTCGTGTTGGGTACGATGTTAGTTTATTTTAATTAAATTTAGTTTCAATCGCGTGATTCAGTATTTTAAACTGCTAGTGGAGTTTGCGTATCGTATATATTATAAATATTATATATATATATATATATATATATATATATATAAAATTAATAGCATAAGTAAGAAAATAATGGAATAAAAAAATATTCTTCGAACTTCTCGCCATAAGCGGTTTAATCTATCAAATCGACGTATTATCAAATTGACATTTATTCATTGTATTGCCTTTCCGCCTATGGATTCGCTCGTGTAAAATGTTATACACTTTCTCAGAAATTTTCTATTACAATCAAATATTACCTAAGAACATGAAATCACAAATTAACAAACAACTTAATTGTGAATTAAAATATAAATCAACATTGATCTGACGATAGTGTTAATTTGTTTAGAAAAATAACTGACATTTTTAGATGTACCAAAATATGATAACCAACGATAACGACATGCGCCCTCGCGTATGTGCCCGTTCGGATAGTCGACTTGGCGATATTAAACTTCGTAAGGATTTTTGGTTAGACACGGCGGGCGCGCTGTAGTGCAGCGAAAAACATGAAAAAAGTGTTATTAATTGCTGAATGCTATGACCTAGCTATGACCAATTGCTATGACCTAAATTATACTATCATGAGTCGAGGTGTAATCTAAAACGATGATTAAATACACGAGCGTGGCCTTTATGGAATCGTTTCTCTATCCTCTACAACAAACGAAAGAAATAAAGACCCTCCCCTTTTTCATCTAAAAGATTAATTTTCCAAGGAAGCAAATCGTATTGTGTCTAGGAGCAACTGTGAAGACTTTCGAGCTATTTTTATGGGATTTTTTTTATATTATATATATATTTTGCCACTCACTTTCGTTTAGGGGCTGCGTAATAAGAACGCTAAAACGTGGGTTTTATTAATCGCGCCAAGAAGCGTGATTAATGCTGGCTCAATAGTTAAAAACCTTTGCACCGTAAGGTACCGGGTTTGATGCTAATCACAGGTCTGTTGGCGAATTAATTAGTGACTGACGTCAAAGGAAGCCACTCGTTCCGTGGCACGGAGAACAGTCAAGACGTAGGTCTTCGACGTCGTCATTGCATTGATGACGTCATCGAAAACCAACAGGCCCTGATACCCATTAGACCGGCTTCGAAGGTTCAAACGCTTCAAATTAAAACAAAACATGTGAAAATATGTCCCAGCACAGGATCACTTAAACTTGAGACTTAAAATAAGGAGATGTACTGTAACGGCGATTTCGGCTATCGCCGCGTAAGCCCGCAACCCGGATTGCCTCTCTTCACGATGCGCACGCTTCTTTCTATGGTCGGCGGATTTCTTGCAGTGTGGCGGCGTCAATAATGGACAGCGTTTTCTTTCTTTCAGACTTTATTAAGCCGAGCTTTACAAGATGACGGTTGGCTAGCAACTGTGTCGGATGCACCACTCCCACTGCATTTTATAGGTGGTGCATCCGTTGCACATGAGTTGCATACATTTTAATTGGGAGGCGTGGCCATGCACTTAATTTACATATGCATTGGCGCCACTAGCGCCTGAGACACCGATTAGCGGCCGTGCCGTAATGACGGCCGCTTTTAAGGCCTATCATTGGTCCTCCCCACCAAAGCACGATTTCGTATGCAACTCACACGCACATTACATTTCAAATGTTTTAATTATCAATACAAAATTCTAATAAAAAACAAACAAATATTTTCCTTAAAACTAGTCCCTACCCGGGTAATTAAAAAACTATACAGAAAAACTCTTTAATAAAATACATAGAACACACACAAATATAAAACACTTTTAAGCCCGTATAAGACACAATACAATTTTTAAATTTACATTAATTGCGCGGCTGTCCGTAACATTCTCCCCCTCGGTGCGCAGCACTACACTTCAGGACACGGAACAGCCGTCGCCTCAGCTGACACCAGCACGACGATCTTCGAAGTGGGACGCCGCAGAACGCCACCAGTCGTCTCGACGTCCACCACACGAACCTGGTTGTCAGGACCCGGGTAGGTCTTCTTAATTCTGCCTCGAGGCCACGAGTATCGAGGTGATGATGAGTCGACGATCAGCACGATGTCGCCCTCGGCCGGCGCGCGGCATATAGGGTCGCCGCGCGCCCGGCGGGCACCAGAGTCGGTAAGTATTCTCTCAACCACCTCTGCCAGAAGTGATCGGCGAGGCGCTGACACGTGCGCCAGTTTGCAGGCCCGAAGAGCACGTTGTCATCAAAGTGGCCCGCTGCGGCAGCGCCGCAGGAGCGCCCGATCAGGAAGTGGTTAGGCGTGAGACCCTCGGCCTCGGCAGGTTCGACGTCCACCTCCGTCAACGGTCTGGAGTTGACAATGTGCTCGGCTTCCAGCAGTAGGGTGTGGAGAACTTCTTCGCGAGGGCTCCTCTCTCTCAATGTAGCGGCCAACGCGGTTTTGACAGATCGCACCAAACGCTCCCAGGCGCCACCCATGTTCGGAGCGCCGGGGTATGAACTTCCAGTTATGGTGCGGACGTCGGCTTCTTTCTTCATCTTCTCGTGTACCTCTTGTATGTTCATCAGTTCTTTGTTTGCGCCGACGAAATTCGTGCCGTTGTCCGAATACATCACTCTCGAGTTCCTCTTCGAGCGATGAATCGACGCAAAGCCAATATCATGGAGTCTGATGACAAAGACTCCGCCAGTTCAATGTGTACGGCGCGTGTTGTCAGGCATGTGAATAGCGCCCCGTATCTCTTTTCGTGTCTGCGGCCTATCGTCACACTCATAGGCCCGAAATAATCGACCCCCGTACACGTGAAGGGGGGTTGGTGATGACGTAGGCGTTCGGGAGGCAGATCACCCTCCGCAGACGGCATTTTCGGCAGACTTCTGTTAATTCTGCACCATTGACATTCGTGGGCGATTTTTCGTAGTTTCGATCGCAACGACGTGATATAATATTTCTGCCTAATTTCGTTCATCACGGTGTTGTGGTTTCCGTGATTGAACCTTTCATGGTAGTGTTTCATGATCAATTTTGCGATCGAACTATCGCCACTGAGCACAGCGGGGCGATTTAAGGTAAACGACACATCTTTAGCGGCCTTTATTCTTCCTTTCAGACGAAGAACGCCGTTTTCATCAATTTCCATAGCAAACTTTCGTAGACGGCTTCTTCGTGTGACCGCTTTGCCTTCTCGTAAGTGTGTCGTTTCCTTTTCAAAACATTTTGCGCCTCGAGCAAAGTAACGTTTCGGCCCTTCGAATGTAATCACAATTCAAACTCAAAGGGTGCCGATCGTTCTCTTCAAGTCTTCTATTGTCTTTCTGGGCTGGTGTATGCGCCTTCTTGCTTATGTGCTTCCACGTTGGGTCTGAACTCGTTTTAGTTGCCGTCCTCTTATGTTTCAATGCATTAACTTTTCGTTTGACCCGAAACAAATCAATAGCTTGCAATACTCTGGCCGTACTGCGGAGTAATCGGGTCCAACTCGAGAATCGGCTCACGTTTGGTACGACTTGCGAGTCTTCTTTATTGACCAGTGTCAACGTCGTACATGATCTCTCCTCCCCCGTCGGTTGTTCGCTTTCAACAGTTTCCTGCGGCCATTCGTCTTCGCTTTTGCGCAGGAAATCGGGTCCGTGGAACCATCGGTGCGTTTCATCAAAGTGGGTAGGCGGGTCTCGTGTCGCGTCATCAGCGACGTTCAATTTCGTAGGCACCCACCTCCAACATTTCACCGTCGTGTGTTCCTCCAATTCGGCCAGACGATGAGCGACAAACGGTTTGAACGACCGTGGGTCGGAGCGGATCCAAGATAGAACTGTGCGAGAATCAGTCCAAAATATTTTGCGGGTCACATTCAATTCGATTTCAGTTAGTATCGACGAAGCCAATCGAGCGCCTAACAGCGCCGCTTGCAATTCGAGCCGAGGGATCGATATGACTTTCAAGGGAGCGACGCGAGCTTTTCCTGCTATTAGCGAAACTGCGCTTTCGTGTTCGCTCAATTTTATACGCCAATACACGGCCGCAGCGTACGACTTTTCGCTCGCGTCGACGAACACATGTAGCTCCCCCTCGGTGTGGCCGGGCGATATGCATCGAGGTATTCTGATCGATGCCAGCTTCTTTATGTCGTTCACCCATTTTAGCCACTTCTTATGTGCATCGGCTTCTATTGTTTCGTCCCAGTCGATCCCTGATCTCCATATGTCCTGGAGCATGCATTTGCCCGTGATGAGGACGGGCGAGGCCAGACCGAGCGGGTCGAACACGGACATGACTGCACTCGTGACTTGTCGTTTTGTTGGTGGAAGCGATGTTTCCAATACTTCAGTAGGCGTGTTCCGCAGGCCGAGATTGAAACCAGGGCGTCATTATTGATGTCCCACTGTAGGCCAAGGGTTTTTTCAATTCGTGTGTCGCCCCCGAGTTGTACATTGTTGTCATTTCGCGTGTCGGGCATTTCATTCAAGACTTCAATTTCGTTACTCGCCCAACCGCGTAACTCGAAGGCTGCCTTTCGATGAATCTCATAAACTTGTTTCGAAACACGCTTGGCTTCCTCTATACTGTTAAAACTTTTCAAGAAGTCATCAACATAGTGATCTAATCGTATCGCTTTGCACGCCTCCGGGTACTCAAGTTCAAATTCTGAGGCGTTGCGATTTTTGATGTAGATCGCTGTACAAGGCGATGAGGCGGCGCCGAAAATTAATGACGTCATTCGGTACTCTTGTGGGTTTTCGTTCATGTTATTTCGCCACAGGAATCGTAAGCTGTCTCGATCTTCTTCTCTGATTTTGACCCGCAGGAACATTTCCTTGATGTCGGCCGACACCGCTACGCGGCCCTGTCTGAATCGGACGAGTACACCCAATAGTGATCTTATTAAATCGGGGCCCGTGAGCAATGCATCGTTCAGACATTTGCCATTCGTACGGGCGGCCGCATCAAAGACAAGGCGGACTTTCTTCTTCTGCGGATGCGTGACGGCGAAATGAGGCAGGTACCACAAGCGTTTGGATGTAGATGGATTCGGCGCTGGCTCTGCGTACCCATTTTTTAACAGATTATTGATCTGTTCACAATATTCACGTTTCAAATTATCATTCTTTGACAATTTCTTTTCCATGCTGCGCAGACGTCGCATCGCTGTGTCATAACTTTCAGGCATCGTTTCGTTGTCCGACTTCCACAATAGGCATGTTTCGAACTGACCGCTCGGTAATCTTACACTATTGCTATCTAGCAACACGAGCGCCCTCTCTTCTGGATCGTGGCTCGGTTTACGCGGAGCCACGCCGAGGGATTCAATTTCGAAATGCCGTTTCACAATGTCATTCAGTTCAGTGTCGGAAGCGTCGGACGGTCGCAAGTGATGTACGGTATTTATCGGTCGTGATAAACTGGAGCAGCATCCATGTAACACCCAGCCCAGTTGAGTCAAGGAGGCGGCAGGCTGGTTTGCGCGACCACTCTTAATTTGTCGCGACACAATCAAGCCCCAATTATCCTGACCGATCAAGATGCACGGTGCGGCAGCGTCATAGATCAAATTTTCAGCGATATCTGTCAAGTGCGAGCAGGCTGCGACGGTGGCGCGCTCTACGCGTTGCGGAGCTAGCTTCAGGTTTCTGATGGTCTGAGCTGTCATGAGTTTCAAGTTTCGAGAAAACAAGCCTTTGATTTTAACTCGAATGACCCGCGATTTTTCATCGGTTTTTCAATGCCACCGACACTCGAGACGCGTAACGTTTCGCGGCGTCCTTTCGCTCCGATTCGATTCGCCACCTGCTCATCGATTAAGGTGACCGTGGAGCCTTCGTCAAGGAGTGCGTGGACCTTCATCGATCCTTCGGGGCCATACAGCTCGACCGGAACAATTTTCAAGTATGCGCGCATTGTATTAACATTGTTTACAGATATCGCCGTGTGCTCGGTGACGACGGCTGTCGTCTGGGCGCTCCCCCTCATGACCCTCTCTCGTGGTCCGCTCTTGGTGGAGTAGCCTATGATGTCCGCCTCGACATATCTTACAGGGCTTTCCTCTGCACGTGGCTTGCATGTGACGGCCCCTCAGGCATCGGAAACACATGCGAAGCCTTTTCGCGGCGTCCCATTTTTCGCTCATATTCAACTTCACAAATTCGCCGCAGTCGGGTAAGCCGTGTTCGTTGTTACAGAGCGGACATATCATTTTCACATTTATTGTTGACCGATTTGATGGCTGGAAGGCGGTGTGCGAATTCGAGTTGTTGTCATCGTACTTCATAGTGTTGATCGTGTTTGTTCTTCGCGGGCGTCGTTCCGGTGTAGGCCTCGAATTTCTACTGCCGCCTTTCTCTATCGGCATGGAGGCGCTGCACTGGTCGGCTATCTTATTCAAAAAAGTTGACAACATCACAAGTTCGGGCTCGTCGCTGTTCTGAGAGTCCTTATATTCGCACCATTTGAATTTCAAGATGTCATTGAATTTGTCAACTATCTCATCGGTCATTTCGGGGGGCGGACAGGTAGCTCAATTTATTCAACGTGCGTATGGCCGCAACACAATTATTCACTTTATTGGCGAACGAGCTGATGTTGCCCATTCCACCGTTCATCGGCGTCATACGTCTCAATTTATTTAGCTCCTGTTTGATTATGGCGTCAGGTCGCCCGAACCTGCGCTCGAGCACTCGCATAATTTGTAGCGGATCCGTTTCAGTATAGATCAAGGCTTCACAAGTTTCACGCGCTTCGCCACTGAGCGCTTTGCGGATCCGTGCTACGTTTTGAACATTGCTGAATAGTCCCGACGTGTCATTGTATACCGATCGAAATGCGATCCATTCGCTAACATTTCCACAGAAACTCGGCAGATCTGCCAGAGTTTTAGACGGCTCGTTCACAATTTTCGATGTTTCTTTGCTAGCAGTCTTGATCGCGAGTACGATCGCATCGGCCAATGTGGATTCGCTCATATTCGAGTCGGTATTACGAGGGATGCACTATTAATTTCGCTGCATGCCGTCGGTGGCGGTGGTGGCGCTGTCGTCGGACTCGATTCGGGCACGGGCTCAATGTCGCCCAACGTAACGGTCCGTTTCTCAAGTTTATCCGTTTTGGATAAATGGGACGCGTTATCACAATCAATCAAATCGCCCGAATCCTCTTCGTCCGCTTCCAGGCGTAGCAACAACATTTTGTACGCGCGACCGCGGCTCGTGCAGCTATCCTTTCACTTTCCAATTGCTCAAATTCTAATTGAGCCAATAACGCGGCGTGCTTCTTCTGTCGCGCCGTGTTCACATTTCTGTTCGAATCGTCAATGTTCAACTGATGTGCAGGACTTCGGTTTCGCATATTTGCCGCTAGAGGGCCAAGTGTTGCATCGGATGCGCCGGCTGCATTCGGAGCGTCGACTCGGTCGGATCTCGTATCCGCATGCAAGTCACAAACTTCCTCGTCGATCCTCTCCTGCCCAGGCGAACTTCCGCTCAAGTTTTCATTCGTACCGTGGTCCCACGTGTGCGTCGACGACGTGCCCGTTTCTGACGACCGGCTTGTCGGCGCACTCATTGACGTTTCGTTCTCTTGCTCGGCTGTGTTCATTTTGCGCGCTCTTGTAACACGCTTGCTGTCCATCTTCAAGTTCAATTCTTCAATCTTCAATCCCTAACGGTCCCTAACAGCTCGTACGAGGTCCTCGAGACGAGGATATGCTCAATACGAGGATGGAAAACGGGAAGGGTAGGTGTGGCCCGCTCGACAGTGGACATGCACAGAGTCAGGGTGCGCAATAGAGCTTCGGTGGGAGCGACCGTCGCCAGGCGTGCCTACAGTCCGGCCCCCTATCTGTGCATGCGTATCGACGCGACAAGGCTATTCGGCGCCGAGATCGTACTCGGCAACCGGTGACCACGCCTCAACTAGTCACACCGCTCGAAAGCGTTAAACAGTGAGATGTCGTTAACACCGCTAGGTGACCCTCTCACTGTCCGAAGCGTGCACACGGAAATAAAATCCGAAGCACACGACTTACTCGTAAAATTTCTTCAGGATAATCCGGCGAACGAAGGACCAGCTGTAACGGCGATTTCGGCTATCGCCGCGTAAGCCCGCACCCCGGATTGCCTCTCTTCACGATGCGCACGCTTCTTTCTATGGTCGGCGGATTTCTTGCGGTGTGGCGGCGGTCAATAATGGACAGCGTTTTCTTTCAGACTTTATTAAGCCGAGCTTTACAAGATGACGGTTGGCTAGCAACTGTGTCGGATGCACCACTCCCACTGCATTTTATAGGTGGTGCATCCGTTGCACATGTGAGTTGCATACATTTTAATTGGGAGGCGTGGCCATGCACTTAATTTACATATGCATTGGCGCCACTAGCGCCTGAGACACCGATTAGCGGCCGTGCCGTAATGACGGCCGCTTTTAAGGCCTATCATTGGTCCTCCCCACCAAAGCACGATTTCGTATGCAACTCACACGCACATTACATTTCAAATGTTTTAATTATCAATACAAAATTCTAATAAAAAACAAACAAATATTTCTCCTAAAAACTAGTCCCTACCCGGGTAATTAAAAAACTATACAGAAAAACTCTTTAATAAAATACATAGAACACACACAAATATAAAACACTTTTAAGCCCGTATAAGACACAATACAATTTTTAAATTTACATTAATTGCGCGGCTGTCCGTAACATGTACGAATATCAAATTTCAAATAAATTCAATCAAATTTTTTCCCAAAACAGAGTTTGCGTCCTTCTTTTCACATCTAACAGTCGGATTACTGAAAACTCTAAAATACGTAATTAAGGAGCAAAAATTCAATTTTTCATTAAAATTTCCTTAGACCTTTCCAAATGAATTATCCCCTTTGAATTTCAAACATTGGTAAAATACGTCTTTCGTTAATTGTATTATAAAGAATAAGGATTAAATTTCAAGCAAATTGACAGTATTTTTTCCCATACAGACTTTGCCGCTGTCTTTCTCTCATGAAGTATCAGATTTTGGAAAATCTCTTCTTAAACGATTAATTAAAGCGAACGTGCCTATCTTTGACGCTTCACCTACTACGTGACGGATGGAGGAGAAATCAGTTAGCAAACTTTCTTTTGTTTTATTTTGGATTTGTTTCGTTATAAAATGTTTTTTTGTGTTTGAACATTTACATTTCGAAATAATAATGAAGGTGAAACAGCTGTTTTTGAAATTGTCGATTGTGTTTGTTCATACATATAATAAAATTATAGCCTTCGTGTAACTAAAGATTAGTCTTACACTAAAGATTTTTGGACTTAAATTATAACGGGGTGCAGAACAAGTAACAGAACGTAAACTTTTTTTTATTTTCTCCGTTTGTCTGTTTGTTTAAACGCGCATCATGCAAAAACCACTCACTTTATTCAAAATCCTGTTTCTAAGGAATATGAGGATTAACTCCGGATAATATTTCGTGTTTACTGGCTCTTGCTTGCGACATCACGTGCTCGGAATGTGGCACAAATTCGTTACCTTTTCGCAACGATTGGTTACCGGCGACAAAGCGCAAAGAGAGATGAGTATCGCCACCGGTTCGCGATTGAAACCGCCATCAGGATCAGTATCGAGATCTGGATCAACAATAGAAGCGAGATTGTTGCACAATGGAATAATTTAGCGGCAGTCTTCTGTATTGACTGTACGTTCTTTTCGAATGATTTGATCGGCATATAGATCGCGACCGGAAACGAAATCGAATGCGTGACCGGTATAGGGATCGTGGTCGACGGCGTGATTGATCGATGCGAAAAATGAAGGTATTCATTCTGTTTCTACTCGGGCGCAGCCATGGGTGAGAGCTAGTTCTAGCTAAATTTGAAGATAAGCTACCGATCGTCGTAAGTACATTCGTCGTGATTACTTCTAAAGTTTTTAAGTTGACATTGACTTCGATTGTTTTTTGTACATCATCATTTTAAGTAGTAATTTACTTTTTGATACACACGGAAAGATAATAAGATTTTCTACGAGGGGGCATTGTAAGTTTTCCGTAATGAACTTATGCTGCAAATTGATGTTATCTTTAACGCTACATAGTAGAGCCGTGCTTCAACTTAGTTGCGGTTCGAAACTGGCTCGACCGGTGAGTAACCCCATTCACGCAGAATACAGACATGAAGTAACAGCTTTCGGTGTTGTTCTTCTACTAATGAATGAGAATTCCGGTGAGCTACTCCCTAAAATGCTACAAAAAGTGGTTAAAGCAATAATTTTCTTAATATGGTACCTTAGAGATACGTTTATATTTTTTTAAGAATAATAGAAAAATGTTGAATAAATGAAAATGTAAAGTTTTTGATAAAAACTAATAATTATAGAATCCTATACACTCGAAATGTCTTAATCACTTCATCTTAAATTCACATAATATTAAAACCGCTATAAAACATTTTACGGCTTACATATTTGCGTTATAAATTATCTGGCTGATAGATTTCGATGTTTTGCAAATGTAAATGTGCACTCTAGGCTAAAATATATTAAAGTTGGGTTAATTCATACGAGCGAAAAAATGTTTTCATTGCGTGTTTTAAGCAATGCATATATTAATGAGTAATCACGTCGTTGTTTTCAGAGATATGCTAAAGTCACGATATATAATATATTTATCATTCGTAATATGTCGAGACAAATCCGGCATTAACGGGAAAAGAGGCATTTGATATGCGTTGGCGCACGCGACAAGTATCTCGAAGTGTAAGCGACGTTATTGTCGTGATACCGAAATCGGGTCACTATTTCAATAACAATGAATATTGTGATATTGGAGTGCAGTAACAATGAGTGGAAGTACGAGACAAGTTGAAATCGGGCGGGAGTGGGCGCCGCCGCCGTCCGAGGTGAGCCTGCGCGCGCGCATGTAAAGTAAGTCATCTCGATACGCCGCCGACGGCGGCGGTCGTCGGCGATTGAAACGAAATAAAAAACACGCAAACCGAATCGATTTAATGCCTCGTCGTCCTCGTAGCTAGTCGATGGGAGGAATTTTTTTGAAACAAGTTAGCTGTGCCTCTATGCACCGTATAGTTGGAGGAGTAAACTATTTGTGACTCTATGCTTAGTTCATTACACAGGCCTCAGAACGAGAGTATTTACCGTCCTCTAGTCCGAAATTACAACACTCGTGAGCGCACACGGAGGCGTAGGTGGAGCAATCGAACGACACGTTAGCGAGCTCATAAATTTGTAGAACATATTGCACTTGTTCGAGAATGGTACCACGAATCTATTTTCTAATAATGAAACTCGACGAAATCAAAGGAATACAATATGAAAGCCGGACGAGTGTGTTTAACTCTGATGTTATACTATGAAATAATCATATATCGCTATGATATGTGAAAATCCGTATTCTTTACTACTGAACGCTTGTTCGCAACGTGCATTAACATGCAGCATGCAACCTACCGCTGACCCTCGAATCTGTTGTCTGCTACGAAACCCTATAGTACAACGAATTGAATATTGATTGGATAGGATTGACAGATATCGAACACCTAAGCAAGTTTTAATTGTTTATTTATCTTAGTCCGTTAATAGTATTACTTTTAGCGGACTGCATGTTGCGGGGAAGCGTTTAATTATGGATTTCCGCGAATTAACACCTCACACAATAGAATCTTACTATTGTGTTCTTGAATCATAATACAATTTCAGTATTTAAAACTTGTTCATCGTCACGCCGTAATGGATCTGATAAAAGTAGCAGCGATCTCATTTTTACTTAGATTACAAATCTTTTTTTTAATTTGCTTAATATTAAAAAAAATTGTCTATGCCAGTCGCTCGTAGTCCCGAACGGCACAAAGCGTTTAGTCCAACCGCCGGTCACTCGTGTACATCCAAGACACACGATGTTCAACAAAAGTAAGAGTGGTTCCCCGTTCGCGGGCTAGTGCGGTGGCTTCGTAAACACGTAAGATAGAGGTGGTATAGGCGTCGGAGGCGCGCCGCGACAAGGTCACCGCTTGAATTAATTCGTAATCAGCCGGACAAAACAGCCTCGCGCCGAGTCTCTACCGCGGCCCGGTCGCTCACTTTTCGGGCACAACATCGCGATAAATTACTGGGCTGTCTTTATTAAGTAGATTTGTTATTCGTTACCATTGAAAGTGTGTTTATAAAAAAAAAAAAACTGGCCAAGGACTTGTCGCGCTCGCGCCGTCTGGACCCGGAGTCCTGCTCCGTCAACATGCGTAAAGCTACTGTTTATCGGATTGTTATTGTTACTTCTTAGAATATTGTTTGTTGAGACTGTGGTAAAATCTATTAAAGGATTAAAATTACTACAATTTTATCGTTACTTAAATAAACTATTTTATAACACGGTTTTTAATGAAGTTGTCTACGATATTCTAGAAGTCATTCGCCAAACAATTTTTGATATTGCTCAATATGAAAATTAAAAAGTTTTGGTGTGATGACCTCTGTGAACGTCCAATTATGTTTGTCACAACAGTACAATAATAACATTGCTTTAAGAAGTCGCCGCTGAAAATGGAATGTTGTAGAATTTTTCTGTCACATTTTTCGTTTTTTTTTTTATTTTGCATTAAAACTTTCTCGCGTTTATCTCTAAATGCATGGTCTTTAAAAACTTTAAAAGCACAACGAGTGTCAAAAAGTGGATTGAAATTTTTTTGGTTTTCATCATACCTGGCAGTTTTATTTTTGCAATTAAATTGAACTGTATTTTATTCGAAAAATAAAACTGAGTGATGATAAATGTTCACATTATAAAATGACGTTGTCAAAAGTCGTTTTCTATAATTCCGATCTATTGAATAGTGAATATACAATATGACAAATTTATGAATACAAATTGTAATCTAAATTTCTATTGTAGGTAATTGTAATTATTCACACTAACCACGTGAATACCGCCAGTGCCTGCGTCGGTTTCATTTTTATTGAGCTTAGAGCTTGACATTAGGACGTACTAAATATAGACTAATAAATATTTTAATTACAAATTATTTGTTATGATGTATTTCATATACGGCTATAAAAAAAAATGAAATTTAATATATTATAATAAGATAATAAAGGTCTAAACCTTGGTTCAACAATTTTATAACAAACTTAAATATTGGTCCATAAAAATGACCATCCTTAAATTCCCCACTGTTTTATCACAAAGCATTATAATTTATATTTATGTAACAGTTTTTTAATGTGTGATTAATAATGAAGCCACGTTTTCATATTTCATTCATTATCTGAATTTGGGGCCTATAAATTAAATTTTTCAGTCGAAATCTTCGTGAATAATCTCGTAAAAAAATTAATTCGTCAAATTATAATAAAAGATTACAATAAACAATGGGTACTCCTAATAATATAATGAAACATTAAAACTTCTTATCGTGTTTGATGGAAAGAACGGTAAAAGAATAGGTAAATAAATTGATGTTTAAAGTGACTCAGGCTTATGAATGATCTCAATACCTTCGACTTTAATATACACGGGGCAACATCTGTACGACACATTAATACTTTAAGAGCTTGATAGTCCTATTCGATAAGTTGAACTTTAAAAGTTGCGAGATATTTCCCAGGTGTTAGGGACGATCTGCAGCCGGACAACAGTCAAAATTGCATCTTGTGTAATTATATCCAATCCCAAAAAAAAAAATATTTTTGACATGAATAAATTTCGAATGAAATTAGATACTTTTTTGCCATTAAATTTTTTCCGGTACAGAATTTTATGTTTCATTTTTATTGTTAGACATTTCTGCATTGACTATAAGTATGCTAAATAAGTTCAATACTTCTTTATGGTTAAATTTGAATCAATATTTATGAATGATTAAGTATTCCACTGTAAGCCCATTTTTCGAATAAATATCAGATTTAAAATATTGCGGTAGGTCAGTTCGTACTAAATTTCCGTTTCGTATTTAATTTTTTTTTTAATTTGCCACCCGCGCAGTACAAATAAAATCGTCTCATCTCCCGCACTCACATCGTCACGAAAATCTGCATTATCGGCCAAAGTCAAATGTATATGTTCTAACTAATATTTATGACTGTTCCGAAATCTATCAGCGTGTCTAATGAACTATTTATGGCGTACTTAATGAGATGCAGGCAGCTTAAAAATTAATCTGTGCCATTTCGATGAAACGCTGTGGGTTTGCAAACGGCTAAAGTGGAAACTGTAATGTCTATGCGTTCCAAAAATGCTAAAAATCTACCTTAAAAGACAGATAAAAGGCCATCGAAGGTATTAAGTCAACTTCAGTACAATATCTCAACAGGTCATCGGAGACGACGAATTGTATAATATTATAAGGATCGGAAAAAACATGAATATTTAGTAGGTCTTTTGTCTATAATTATGCATTTTATTATTTTATTTCTTAGAGTTCCGCAAAAGCGGTTTTGACGACACGCGCTCGCGACAAGGTCGTTTCGCCAACAAAAAAAAAAAAACTAGACACCCGTTTTGTGACATAATTTAATTCGCAAAGAAACAGCGCCTCAGCACCTATTTGGAAGCGCACAGCGATACGAAACTGGTCGGTACAGGAAGTATGAGATGTCTATCTGGTAATAATGGCTTACATTATCGCATTATAGATACGATATTTTTTTGCATTCCAACACTGATAATAATCGCTCAGATTATAATTAAAATAATAGCATATGGGATTATAAAAATCTAATAGAAAAAAAAAGTGATTGATTCTATGCATTCAAACGAAACAGAAGAATTAAGCGAATGTTTAAAAAATGAAGGTGGCAGTGTAGACAGCAAAATTAGTCTATTGAAAAATGATGAGAGACTTGCCGAAATACCAACATATCAACACACTCGCGATGCACCGCTAATGAAAGCTTCTTTCATGGATATATTTAATTTATTTTTATTTTTTATATTTATTTTTATTATTCAATATACATATATATTAAATTTCATTTAGCAGTGATGTTAGAAATTATCTATACGCCAAATAATGCTGACGCAGTATTTTATAAACAAAATCACATTTTTCGTATTTAATAATACACAAGGTTTGTGGTGTCATATTTGATTAAAACTCAATATCGTGGCTGTTTACCGACAGTAACATTTGAATAATCTTGAAAGAGTTTTAAAACAATATTCATAAGGGATATTAATGACAATGAAACCACGAAATTTTAATTACTGCAACTTATGTGGGAAAAGTAATTCGCTAAAAGTAAAGCTGACCCGAACTTTCTGTCAGGTGCGACTGAGATCTAAGACTGAAAAGACGGTGAAATATAGTATAACTAACTCAAAGTTGCTGCTGGACAAGTGTAAACAGAGTAACACCTTAAATGAGCTCATCATTGAAGAGCTAGACAGCCAAGTCGCGCCTACCTTCACTACCGGAATCAAACACTTATTTTCTACCCAAATCAAGAGAATGGTAAAGGACTTTGATCCGCTATCTTGGGACTCCGTCTTTTAACGCATCCACTATATTTAAATTAGAATGACGTGTTCTGCACGACAAATGTTTTGAGTTGATACCCAAGTTATGGAGGTTGTGAACAAATAGGTAATCTTCTATCTTGAAGCAACTACCACATCAGATTTGGTAACTCGACCCTTTTTCGTTGTTTTTCATTCCGTTTTTTGTTTCAAATCCATCTTCTATTTGATGTTCATATCACGAAAATAGTAAAGAAAATAAAGGTGATCGCTATTTTAAAGTAACGGTCATTTTGAACAAATTACAATATTGGGTATACTGGATTCTAAAAGCAACAGCATTAAAAAAATTTTCAAATTTCCATTCAGTCGACCGGCCTGAAGAGATTTTAAAATTCGGTTGTAAAGTTAGACCCTAATATGTTAACAGGTTAAGTTAAATACAAGCTTGTAAAAAGATATAATCATAATGCCCCATTTATATGAATGAAGTGATAATATATTTCAGAAAGTACAATTGAAACGGAATAATTTGAACTACCAGATTATTGAAGAAATTAAAAACAACTAGCAAAAAAGTTTCTAAGTTGAAGTAGTTAATTAGATAAATTAATTCCGCCAACTAGTTGGCGGAATTAGATAATTATAGTAATAAATAACACTTGCTTAGGTGTTCGATATCTGTCAATCCTCTGGAATCAATATTCAATCATTTGGATAGAGATTCGTAGTGGAGAGGCAGATTCGAGGGTCAGCGGTGGGTTGCATGCTGCATGTTAATACATGTTGCAGGCAAGCGTCTACTATGGATTTCCGCGAATTAACACCTCATACAATACAATACTAAATAAAGGTTTTGACTCTACGCCGAAGGAGGAGAAAAACTGTATCAAATTTTTTCTCATTGATAACATTCGACAATAGTTACTAAACAAAAACGAAAAACGGCAGACAAACAGAGGAATAAAAGATACTGAACTGTTTTTCCTTTATCTATTCATATTTCAATTTTGATCAGCAGAAATGCCCGACGCGAAACTGTTTGTATGGTACTGTCGAGAGCCACTGGATGCTTTTGGAAGCGATTTTCATGAAGAAAGAAGTCGTGAGTAGCAGCTAGTTAGTGATGACCGCAACTACAGATAATACACGGGTAATGAAACATTTGTAAATATTTTGTTTATATAAACAAAAATGTTAAAAACATGAAAACGAAGGCAATGAAAGTTTATTTACTACGTATGAGTATATTATATAAAAAACTATTGGAATCATTAATGACAGCTACACTATAACTTAAAACGCATATTGCTTAAAATATTGTGATATATAAAATGCACCATAGCATAGCAGTCGATTCAAAACAGAAGACTTGTAAGTTTCTTCAGAGACTTCGTTCTTTAAAGCATTTCACACATCCTCAAGTCTTTTAGTTTTACGAATCGTTATTTCGTTAAGACGGAAATCAACCCCCGAACTTTCAAATTCCCTTAATATTCCCACCCTTGTAAAGCACTACTAATATTCAAAATTTTTAAGAGTGAGTTTTGTGTTTTATATAAATAGGATTGAGGATTTTAATTAATACATTCAAACTAATGAAGAAAAAAATATTGGCATTCACAATTGACTTTTCGGCCCAATTTTTTGTTTTTATCTATTTGCTTCAACATAGAAATATTTCAGTTAATTGAAAAAGGAATATCTCATAATGAATCCATTTATTTCCATTTTTTTCATTCCAAAACGTTACAGCACGAATTCGGAATTTGTGCATAACTTGAACGTAAGTTTCCAGTTAAGCTGCAATGCTCCTTTTCGCACGTTCGGGTCGCTTTAGCCTAAAGTCGGATGTGTCTTGGTGCATTATCTAAATATAAAATAAATGGAGTACAGTTTGATCACGAATTGAACATTGTTTACGTCCGCTATGTATTTTATTTCCTAATATTAAAGGATAGAAATAAGAGGAACGACCGATCGTTTGAACAGCGCTCTCCTCTTACTTTTTTACATACATAGTCTATTCCGCTGGCGGTCAGAGCATAGTATTACAATGATTCAATTTGTTTTATGCATAGCCCGTCACTGTAAGTCCAGGGATTTGTTGGTTTTTTAATTTGGTGAGTTTTGGGGGACCACTTATTAGAACATGCCCTCGCAAAGGACCCTGCACGTATGTGCCGAGGATCGTCATCGAGCATATCCTAATTTGTTTGTGACATTGTTTTATGAGAAAACTTATTCACTGTTTTTAATGCCGTTCCATATTGCCTTTCTAATTGGGTTAGCAGAGCGTCACTTACCTCTTCACGCGCAGTAACAATATAAACTATAATTTGTGTAGACCGTATCTTGGTACGTTATATATTTTTTAATAATAGTCATAAAGGCAATTTTTCCTTAAAATACTTTCACTTGTTATAAACGTATGTAAGATATAATTTCTTAAGCTACGTGAACGAAAATCTCGGCGTTAAAATGGAAAGTATTAGATCTATGAATAGTTGAGTATAACCGGACATGTAAGCCGATAGAGGTCGCGCTCTACGTCTTCTAACAATAGAGATTCGGAGTTTTTTTTTCGGGACATCGTTCAAACGGATGTGAGAGCACGCGACAAGAGTGAAGAGAGAGGTCGGGCCTTGGCGCCCCGCCGCCCGCCGCCCGCCGCCCGCCCCGCCCGGCGAACATCTCGATACAACCTCTCAATTTATTGTGAGCCACGGGGCATTGTGTTACAAGCGTTATGCAAAGTACGAGGCGCCTCTCGACCCGCCGCCGATATCTATAAACATCGCTAGATACGTCGGATCGTGGGACCGGGCGGTGAGCGGTCACCTAAAGTTCCGATTTACTCGCGGAACGAATTCGTTAGAATAGATTTACTGTGCGAAACTACAACGGTTAATTTGATCAGTCCTTAAACAGGTATTCGCCGTGCAGCCGGCCCGGCTCCCGGCCCGGCTCCCGGCTCCTTTCGCGTGGACGAGACCGATTAACGGACTCCATTACGATTAGATCGCCTGAACACGCTACAAATTTTAAGGACACGACGATCCATCGATCTCGGTTCGAGTTTTAATCTCAGCGCTTTGACGTCGACCGCATGTACTGCGCAGCGCCGCTGGTTCAATTATATTTCGGGTAAACTTGTATAGAGATAACGTGAAAGGACGCTTCTAGTGCCTCCCGTGAAATTCACTTACAACAAAAAAAAAAACTGTTTTTTAAATTCGTTTTTATTTTCACGACTCAATTTTAACGGTTATCGTCACAAAAGCGGTTTTTAAGATCGAATTGAAGCGACTTTCATGACTCTATAAGCAGAGATACGTAAGTCTATAGAATTGAGGTATACTTAGAATTACAACTTAATAAAACAAGTAAATTTATTTCGTTTCACTTAAGAAGCTCCGTACATCATATTCGAAACAGAAACAAACTAGAAAATGGTTTTTAAACAAATAACGAATTTAATTACTTGTAAGTGTGATCAACAACGTGTAGCTGCTGAAGATTTTGAGCGTAAATTAGCTCAATATTCACATGTATTGTCATATTTATTGTAGGCACTTTTCTAGACAAAATAGTCTAAGCGTGCGAAATTTTGACGTCGCATGTCACCGTCAAAAATTATTATATAGATGAATTTGCTATATGAAAAATTATAAACCTTGAATCTCACGCTGAGTCATGGCAGGATGTGGAAAGAACCATAGGACACTTCAGATTCTAAAAGTAGACATCATTTTTTGCTCTTTTGCGTAATCTAGACTTTTCAGATATCGTCAACAAGATATATTTAATATCCAGTAGTGGACACGACGTATTTGGACTCATTACCATTTTTTTATATTGCCGATAATGAGATGTTAATATTGAAATTCATCAACGGCTATTAGTAATATAATGCGTTTGGGAATAATTTTATTAGGCTGTTGCCCGCGGCTCCGCTCACGTGGACTGTACCTCTCGTGTTTACTCCGATTATTGCGTATATATGGAGTAATTTTTTTTTTGCTAAAATTTTAGCGGAATCGATCAACTTCTAAAGGTTTTTAGTGATTCTCACGGTGCACTAAACAAGACAACATTAAAAAATGTAGTCTGTATTATTTCACAGATTTCCAGTTACCTCCTTACAAAATTTCCTTGAACTTAGTTTTAAGGGTACTTATGGAAAGCTAAAAAAATATGATAAGGCGTAATAAATTCTGTCTTTTATTAGATTTTGGGTTTAGACTAATATATGGAAAACTTTCAATAAAATCGATTCAATACATTCATACAAACAAATAGACAAAAATTATGCTTTGACTTTGTTATCGTTTAATAATCCATAATAATAATCAATTGTTTTAGATAAACATCTTATTTATAGTATCGACCTTGTTATGATTATGTTGAATGTATAGCAGGCAATTCTGAAACCTTTAAATTACTCGGTCGATATCTTGCTGACTTAATTTTGACGTCACAACGATATTGACTGTGCGGTTTTATGTTTACAGAATTGGCACGCAGAGAATGGCATTAACATGGCTCGGGCAGAATAACACGAGGCAGACGCGCCTCGTTAAGCTCCCTCCGTGTGGATTAAGCTGAGCGGTTATGATTTAATGGTATATCAAATCACCACCGCTCAAGACCGTCGCCTTGTAACGAGAAGGTACCGACTTCTATTTCGACCGTGACTATAAGTCAATTGACCAATGGGTTTTTAACTTAAGTCATCTTGCAACAAATCGCTTCGTGTATCGGAAAACACGCTGAGCCGTGTGTCCCGGATTTAGTCGCCACAGTGGTGATAAAGGCTGTTAGCAATCCCCGACCAGTATTGGGTCAGCATCGAGGGGTTAAAGTTCAACCCTCTCGATTTAAGATAAAAAAGTTAGTTGTGAGAGGTACAACACAGCAGTGGAATGATGACAACTTGGTACATCAACCTAACAATATCTGCGTCATGGTACTTTCTGTGATAAGCGCCATGATACTAAGAACCTGACAGAGGAGAAAAATTAGAACGACGGCTAATGCGCGCGCAAGAACAATATGGTATCGGTGTAAATCTGAGCGTGACGGGTGATTATCTTAAACTGACTATTCAGTTGAGGCAATTGATACATTGTGAATTTTTGCAGTAGTTAACAATAATGATGTTTTAAACAAAAAAAACCTTTTGTTTAAAACGTTTTTCACAGCTCGTAAGCTTAAATATGTTAAATCGGTCTCTTTGATTAGTCAAGTTAGAATCGGGCATTGAAAGCGATTATTAATTTTAAATTCCTTGCATCGCAATCCACCCAAACTGACATAAACAAACACGCCGTGCATTGGTAGAGCGTTCACATCAACATTGACTATGTAGTTTTATGTGTGTGTGTGTGTGTGTGGCATGCATATTTATTTTTCTTTGGAAGCGCTTTGAATTTATTATCGCTAATAATATTGTTTGAATCGTTTGTGAGTAGTTCAGGGCTCAGGGTAATCCACTTTCTGAA
The DNA here is from genome assembly GCA_005406025.1 of Eumeta japonica. Lineage (NCBI taxonomy): Eukaryota > Metazoa > Arthropoda > Insecta > Lepidoptera > Psychidae > Eumeta > Eumeta japonica. The sequence continues at coordinate 113,018 of BGZK01000535.1, forward strand.
CGTACATTTGCATCATACGAAACTTAATGAATTTGTTTTATTATTTTCGAAGGTTTAATTTAAATTTAGCCGGTTTTTAATAGTAGTATTATAAGTAATGTAGCACACTGGTAAGAAAATAAGAATAATTTAGTTAATAAAAATATACTAGATTATCTGAAATTTATTATACTAGATTATAGGAAATTTGTAAGACATTTATATTTATAAAAGGTCCTAAACTATTTATATCTATAGGCAATCATATATTTCTTAGATTCTATATGAAAGAAATATTAGATATACTACATTACAGATAAATATTAAATATATTACAATGGCACGAGTGTCTAACTTCCTCATGTGCTTATGAATATTAACAAAAAGATTTTTCGTTTGTTTCTATTTTTCACTATAAACCATGGTGACATGCAAATTTCACATTTCACTTTATCGTCGAAACAATGTGACAACTATTGATATTTCTACATGTGACATAGGTAAGTGTATTAGATACCATTATACCACGATGGTGTTAGGTTCGGTTAGAGCGCAGGTCTCCTGTATGTAAATGAAAGAAGTAAAAATCCTATTCAAAATAATGACTCTTTACAAGTTTAGTTAATTTAATTGCCAACATATAGTAGTAAGTTCTTTGTTTTATGAATATTAGTTAAAAAATGAAACCATTATTTACATTTAAGGCAATCTTATTTTGCCATAATCTACACTTAAAAGAGCGATGCTTGATATTCAATTGTTGAAAAATCTTTACAAAATTTTGTAAAGATTTTTCTACAATTGAATATCATTGAGTATTTAATTAAATACACATTATTACGCATAATTTTAATGACATAGTATATTATTAGCATATTACGACATAATATGATTCACAGAACAGTAATAAATACTGTCATTTATAAAAGGCTGTCGGTTTAATGGCGTAACATACAATAGGTGGCGAGAATGTATACACGGCCTTTACGGCCCATTTTATGATTAATGATCCAATTTATTAATGGAGTTATCACTTTAAAAAGCCCATTTGTGTGATCATAAAAAGCTCCGGATAACGATCGGGCGAAGCGTCAAAACGTTTACGAAGCGCCCCCTACACGATGCACGGCTTTCATTTATTATCTTGCATCTCTCAACATTCAAAAACTGCCAAGCGCCACACACGTAACGCTACGAAATTATTAGATCCGAAACGCCGATAAGCGAACGTGTAGGGTGGGCATTGAGTCGTTGTGCCATATCACATCGATATCTATCGCTATGGACGTCGATAATTCGGCGTTAATGATGATTAAATTACATATTTCTTTCTTTTTTTTTTGCAACACTTTTCGCGCCCGAACAACGCTTGCGCAACTTTAAATTACGAAAAATCGCGTTTCGCCATGTAAACCCGTGGCCGTCTAATGAATACTTATCGCGCTTTTGATTTATCGTTCGGTTTATTAATCGCTAGAAACGGATCTGGCGATTAGTAACATTGTATGATGTATGTATTCCTTACGGATTGAAGTCAATATATCAGGCGATTATAACAATATTGACGCGTATTGAAGTTTCACCCGGGTCTGGCGTACGCTTTTGTCGTGTGCAATATCGATGATCAGCCGTTACGGCCGATCGGGTGCGGCGCTTAGAATATTTAACAATTGACGTATTGGAACGCATCGAATCGGATGATAGATCAGTGTTTTTATTGTTCTTTCGTTAGACAGAAAAAAAAACATCACAGCAGATAAACTGGGATGGTCTTGGAGAATTAATCCGACCGTTTTTTTTATCGTGAAAAGGCGTTTATAAATTAACATTCTTATGTATTTGCATAAACTGATATAAGGTAGCGGTGATAATTCGACTTTAACGTGGAACGATTAATTATATTACTTTATTGTTAATACTTATAAAAAATAATTTAAAGAAACTTTTTAAAGTGAACCTTTTTAAATATTTCCAATTAAAAAAAAAAATGGTAGTTATACCACAGTTATTAGAATATTTGCGATACTTTTATGGTCTTTTTCATGATTATTATCGGATACTATACAATCGATAGACATGAATATCTCTTAACAGTTATAAAAAGGAATTCTACAGCCTTCCAAAGCTCTTTCGGCTTTGTGAGTCGTATATATCTTATAATTTTATTGTGGTAATTTTCAGAAATGAAAAAATATCTCAGGTTAAACACGAGTTTTATAAGAAAAGTGTTATCGGTTTGATATTTAAAATAATTAAAAAGTATTTTGTTAATTTGGCATACTCATTATCGTGTTGTTTATTTTAAAAGTATTTACGAACACACACAAAAAAATATTAAAATCACTCTGAAACATTTCAAGTCAATTTGATTTCTCTTTTTTATTGCTACCGAGCAATGAAGTCGTAAGGAAGTAATTACTGAGGTCGTGCGAAAAATCGGAATTGATTTTTAAATAAAATATGTATTCATTTTTATTGTTGCAGCAATAAAAAATGCATAATACATAAAAGGCTGAATAATTCAAAACAATTTTCCCTGTCTTCTACCAATGATTTTTCTTTTAGGGACCCAAAATTATTGATCCATTGCGTGTGTAGTTGAAAAGTTGTTTTTTTTTCTGTAATTAAGATATAATCTGTTGTCCACCATCAATTTTCTGTACTACTACATTGTAGATACGTGTCGTCCTACAATATTTTGATTTCAAATTGAAGGGCTGGGACCTTAAAATTCTCCACCCTGTTTGGGTGTGGGCTTACTGACGATTCTCGTATGGCGACAACGTGTTGATGTTTATGTCTTAACATGCTCTCCGAGGCACAGAACGATTGGTTTAAATTGAATGAATGTAAAACTTTTAATAACAAGTCCTGCTTCTTGATGAAATGATAATCTCGATACCTCGGCCCTCCATTGAGTCTCTCGTATTCAAGGAGATTACTGACTAATTTTTCGCTTTAAAATAATTTTCGTTTATGTCCACAATGAATCATTCTTCATGTACACGTTGAAGGCAATCGGCTCCTTGTCCGCTCTGTCGACTGTCCCTCTATTTTCATAATGTAATCTAACATTGTATTGAATATACTTACAAAGACTTTTTTTCATTTTACAAGTAAAATGTTTGTCTTACGTATAATCTGTAAGTACATTTTACGTGGTTTAAACTTAAGAAGTGATTCATCTACTTGCTTTAAAAAAAAATGGAACGAATGAACATATGAATAAATTCACTTAGAAAATAATAGTACATAGTGAAAAACAGCAGGAAAACTAGCTGGGAGGTTAATGAACTTGTTAGATTTGTTATGAAGACATTAAGCCATTCGAATTATATTCCTTCGGGTTCTTGTTAAAACTCTTTTTACAGTTGGTCTTCACCACATAATTTGTTAAAAAACATCGTCTCCTTAAAATGTAAAAATTTTAAACAGAAAAAAACCTCACTGTGGTAAGTCTAACCTGCAATAGGTAGTATTTTTTTTATATACATGAATATTTTTTTACTTTCTAGGCTCTACCGATAGATACAATCAAATCCATTTTAATTAAGCAAGAGAATCTAAATTTTTAATACATTCACAATGTTGCCTCTTCCACTATTACCACGAGGCCGGAGTAAACAGCAAAATCTATTCCCAAATAAGGACCGCTCGGGTAAGACCGACGTCCAAAGAAACAACACCGCTTAGAACACCGTTACAAATGTAAGTATATGCGTCGATAACTGTCGACTGTCGCAATCCCAGTCTCGAGTGAGTACAAACAACGCTTAAAATTCACAGATCTCTAAAGCAGAGACAATATTGTTCGCGGGGCTCAGCGGGAGTTCGAGATGACATCTCCCCGCACTGCTCGGCTCGTGACTCGTCGGAAATATGCTTTTAAAGAATCGACTTATAAATCTAAGCGGCAAGATTCAATTTCGGTCGAAGTCCTCGAAATCGCCGCATTATACAACTAAATAGGGTACCTTAGAGTTTATTTTCGATTTGACAAAACGAACGTTCAACGAAAATAAAAGCCGAGATAAAAACATAGATAAAAGACAGTTACGAAATTAAGCAACCAAATGGATTTCGATATCAAAAGTTCATTGTTTGATTCGCTGCATGTCGGGGCGCGGGCTGCGGCGAGGCGGGGGTGGGGGCGGCGGGTTATCGCGTGGCGGCGCGCGCGGCCGTCACGGTTCCCACGGCGCGTCGTGGCGCGGCGCCGGCGCAGGTATTTTATGTACCTACCGCGTGTGCGGAGTGCGGCGACAGGACCGAGAGCGTCGAGCCGCCTCTGGATGGGTCAAGGATGCGGCGGTAACGGTGCCGCCGCCCGCCGCCCGCGCCGCGCCCGCCCGCCTGCTCCTCTGCACCCATGTTTACAAGAAATATCCGCTTGTTCGTCGTTCCGCTGCCATTGTACACGCACCGGCCGTCTCGTTAGCCGGGTCACGTTTCAGCGGTGCTTTACACACAATTAAGTTTTATTAAAATTGATATTTCGACGTTGATGTATCGCCGCTGATTTTTTTCTACGCCGTAAAAAATATATACACGGAAATGATGCGATTGTATGAGATCGATAAAGCGAATGAGATATGTAGATCCGATAGAGATCAAGATGATATATCAAACTGAAAAATTCTGACAAATGTGAGTTGAACTCACGCGCCAATACTCACAATATGTGAAAAGATAGATATGTGAATTTAGTTTGAAATTTAAATGGGTAGACCTAAAATATTTGTACGTTTGCATATTTCCTTCGAACATTTTCAAGTAGTATGAATAATATAATTAAAGATTTTACCCTGCGCCAGTTTCGAAAAAAAGGAGATAATAGTAGGCATTTTTCGAAGATTTAGGCGTGAGTTTAAAGCAAATGGCATAAGAGGAAAAGAATTGTTTTGTGATTCTTATCGGAACCTTTGCGAATAATAATTATAACATAGAACAAAAAAAAGGGTGAAAACTATGCCAAAAAAAATTTGAATTCCTGTAATGAAACGATTACACTAATGAAATTCTAATGTTCATCACGCGTTTAGGCATGTTTACATTTATAAAGTTATCGAACGTTTGTATAATTTGCTTTACAAAAAATTAAACTTGAATATAATAAAAAAACTAAAACAAACACACTAAGGATATAACGAATAAGGTCTATCGATATATGCGCCATTAGACACGAAACTGGGTGCATGATTTTCAGACGGTCCAAAATATTAAACTCTTAATTTTCCTTTAGTTTTCACTGTAGAAGTATCAGAATAAATACGCTTCAGCAGTCAAGAAAATAATATTATAGAGATTCTTAAAAGTTTTACCATGAAATATATGACGGACTGTATTATATTATTATTAATCATAAATTATATTAAAGTATAACGCATATAAAAATCGACACTACGTAAGTACGATCATCTAAAAGTAAATATATAGCTAAAGGGAATTAATTCTTTAAAAGATTTCATTAACTCAGATATCGTTTCAGTTTTTAATTTTTAAGGTTCCACGTTCAAAAGAGGCTTTTATAGTTTCGCCATGTCCGTCCGTTCGTCCGTTTGTCTGTTCGCAGCTTAACGCAGAGACCCTGATCATTAGAAAGCTGTATTTTGGTATGGATATACTTATTAATCTTGCCAATAAAGTGATGGAATAAAATGTAGAAAAAAAATTTTTTAAGGTACCTCCCCTACACGTAAATTGGGGATGAATTTTTATTTTCGTCTATCTCATGTTATGGGATATCATTGAATAGCTTGTTCAAAAACATTGTGGGTCTATGAAAATCATTCTTCGATTTGAGGATTCATTTGTGAAATATAAAGTTTTAAAGAGCTAATTTTTGTTAGAGTCAAGTATCCTCCCCAGCCAGCTAAATGGTTATTCTTGGATGTGTAGTATTATATCATAAACATAGCAGTACTGTAAAGAAATTAAAAGGAAAAGTATCACAGCTAAGTAGGCTTTGCAAGTTAATCAAAAGGAAAGAAAAAATTAAGATTTGGTGCAAATTCCATTGAAAATTACTTAGATATTGTTGTTGGCTGAGCAAAACGGGTAGTAAATATAAGTTTATGAAATATGTCCGCATATTGTGACGGGCAACAGCGGAACTCAACACTGCGCATGTCCCGGCACGCATTTCGGCTGGTTTTAATATTTTGTATAAGTTATATATATATAATAATTTATAAATATATTTCTCTTTTCACCAAATGTTGATCATATGCCAAAATTCGAATACTACGTTAATATTTCGATCAAAATTTGTTCAATTTTTAAATGTATACCTATACCAACTTATGCTATCGGCTCCGCTCGATACACAATAATTTTCTTCATATTTTATAACAAGTAATATTTCCTTTAAACATGATTACAGTTCCGGTCCTGTTATTAAATTCAGTCATATTTTACTCTCAATTCAGATTCCGGTTTCTGCACTTTTATTTCGACGCTACTTGTGCTTTCAATATCCTATTCCGCTCTCAATAGCAATCATAAATTATGTCCAATTGATGCCTCGCGATCTTACTTGCTTGGAATACTACTTTTGCAGTAAGCTTGAATCTCCATGTGGCTTCTAGTTTTTACGGGACAAATACCATCTATAGTATCATTTCAACATTAAATCAAATCAAAAATTAAATCTCATTCAGGTCAATTTATCGATTACGCAGATGGTTATAATTACTCTCCCACAGACACCGTCAATTTTTCTGGAATAAAAAGTTACTCTGTTACTGCACAAAAGAAAGACAAACCAGCAAACACACTTTCTCATTTATAATATCAGTAATGATATCGGGTATGGTGATTATATTCAGCGAATGGTGAAACTGCTAAAAAAAATGGCACATAACAACCAGTAGCTCGTAATAAATGCGATGATTGCTATACTGAGGTCACTTCATAGGCGGGCGGTTTTGGCATTGACTGTATATTTGGTGCGATCCGTCTTCCGACATGAACATCAGACGCGCATCGCCGCCACCCGGGGCGATCTGCGTGCGCGCGTTAAGAAACGGCATGTGATTTATAGCGGATTTATGCAAGTTGTAATTACTTGTTGCAAGTTCGCATTTCACACGGTCCGTACACGTCTTTAATGAGTAGTCCGGCGGGCACCAATAGAGAGATACGCGCGGCCGGGCGGCCGACAGGTCGTCGTTAGAGGTACAGTTCGATTGAAAAACACGACCCCGAGAATAGAATTTGAAGAACGGTAAATTAAAAAAAAAATCGATGCTTTCAATTTCCTTTAACAAGTGAAAGTTGTAATAGTAAGATACCGTGTTGAATTAGTCTTTGTTAATACACGTGTTCGTTCGTTCAACAAACTATTTGATAGTAATTATTGCCCATTATATTGAATCATAAATCTTTATTGTTCAATATTTTGCATCTATATCTTTGAAGAAACAATTGCGATTTGTAATCGTTGACTTTTAAATTGTTAGAAATTTGAAAGACACTGAAATTCGCATGGCAAGACGACCCCGCTCGTATCTAGACAGTAAAAAGTATTGTAAAAGCAGATCTAAACGTAATTTTAATTTGATTTTAATAGATTTAACACCTATATGATGGTATTTATAATTTTTTTCTCCCAATCAACGTACGAAATTTAGCGGCATACATCTAAAATTTTGCTTAATGTTATACTACAAGTGATATACATATAACATTAAAACGAATTTATTTCTTAAAATAATAATTAATATTTGGCAAGGCGCTTCAGCTATAGATACATATATAGATATTGTGACATATTACCCCCCTTTTATTCATACAGTCGGATAAAAACACTTCACTAATTTTATATCCTGAGTACAAAAGACGCAGATTAGAAATATGCAAAATTTATGAATATAAAAATCATCGAACAGAAGATTATTGCCGGTCCCTATAGCATCGGATCTGAACATCACTTCGGAAGCACGTAATGTTAAATAATACAAATATTTGCTAGTAATATGAAATTTTATTTAAATAAATCTTTTTGATTGTGATGTAGTTGAAATTGAAGTTTTCTTATTTAATCACCTCAAATTGAAAAAGAGGGAAATCAGTCTGTGAACAATTATACAAATACAGTTCTTATTCATGTCTTGCGCTGTATTATTGGTTAGAGTGTACGTGTAATTAAGGTGAAGATACGCCGCCGGGGCGTAATGGTGACCGCGGGCTCGGTGCACACTGCTCTTGCATAACGTCATTACGGCGTATTGAACGAGAAACCTGTAAGCTTGAATGTCACAAACAATTATGTTTATTTAAGCTGATCATCCTTAAATTGCTGATTTATACGCGTAATGTTACAATAAAATGTGAAATGTCAAAACAATTTGTTTATTAGACTATATTAATTTAGTGATTAATTCATTTTTTTAGTATTTGTAAACTAACGTATATTACGCAATCTGTTTTTTTTTTGTCTTTTTACTAATACATTGTCAGTAAATAAATCGTCTAATCAAAGGTTAAATATTCGTCAATTCTTTAATTTTAGCTAACGAAACGTCATCCTACTACCTTAGGAACATACCCATACTACGTGACCCATATTTTACAACTCCCCTTCGGTGACCAACTGTAGCATATGTTTAGACCCATAGTTTTCATGTAGTAATTCATAAATATGATTTTAAATCATTTTCTTTTGCTAACAGAAAGTTAATATAATCAACGAGAAAAAACTTATGTAAAAACATATTGTAACAGGTACTTACGTTTTACTACAAATAGAATACTATATAAGGACATCATTTTTTAATGAGTACAAAAACTATCAGTTTTAAATCAGCTGGCGTCCCGGCATATTTGCGTTAGTGTTGCCATCTGTGAGTTTAAAAAAGTGCTAAACGCTGCGCGTCATAATTTGAATATATCTCCGGAAAAAGCGCGAAAATTCTCTGACTACGTGATAAAGCCTTAAGCCCCTTCCCCGTCCTGTGACTAATCGTAGTATTTTGAAGACCCCGTCACGTAGTATGGGTATGTTCCTTACATAATTGCATTGTGCATTATCTCTTTTTTTTATTAATCGATATACAAAAACTATACGGTCGTTATTATTCAAACGTATTTAATACATTTGCGGCCGTGTTCCTCATTGAAGTGGTCGCGAGCACGAATTATTCGGCAAAAAAAAAACAAACATTTCGTTCAGTAATTGGTAACGTGGGAAAGATACTCCTTACGCCCGGATTACGATGGCTATCAGTATGAAAAATGAATTAATAATAACATCGATAGCGTCCGATCTAATCTCGGTAAGCTTCGGAGAAGATCGTCTCGGCGCGAGGACAGAAACCTCGCAATGGGATAGAAGTGGCAAAAAATATTCGCTATTATATTTTTTACTGCTAGTTGAATTTATAAGATGTTACATTCGAAAGCTATAATTCTTTTTTTTTTTTTTGTTGTTGTCCAATTATAAGACTCGTCTACTATAAATATCCTTTCACACTTTTCCACCGTTTCAAAACAAATACTAAGACTTTTATTTAATTTTTAGGAATTTTCACAGTGTTCTTAAGTTTTATACATCTTACTTAATTTACACTATGTTTGTCCTTAACGCTCTCTTGAATTATCTTTGATTTTTCTTTTACTATTATCACGTGCCTTATTTTTTATTTTGATTATTGACGCATTCATAATACTTTATTTTTGCTATCGAAAAAAAAGGTATATGAATGCTTCTGTTGTTTTGATAATAAAAGGTAGCCAGTGTCTTTAAATGCACCCAGGTATAAGACTTGATTACCTTTAAGGGTTGCCTAGTCGTACGTTTACAAGGAAATTGAATACCAGACTAATATTTGTGAAGATTATATAAAATTGGTGAAGATTATATTACGTCTTAATTGTTTCTGGACGGATAGACACATCATACATTAAAACTTTGAAAATTTTGACTTACGGCCGATAGTAACCTATCTTTCATGTTTCGCGTCTTTCGAGTTTGTCGAGCGAAAATGAAAACTTCTCACAAAAAAGTTGCTCATATTTATTTTCAACAATAAACATATTTTTATATTATAATTAACAGATTCTCAGATACTGATTAAATGAATGGATAAAGTATATATGTACTATACCACATATTTTTATATCGAATGACATAAATATTTATAGACGTTTATAAATTCATTACTAAAATTAATGGAAAGACAATCCCATATGGAAATCTAGTCTATGCCTACTTTTCTGGGAAATAAACGTAAGTGCACGCACGCACGCACATATGCACGTACGCATGCGCACGTGCACGTACATGCACATACACACTACAAAATATGCAGAATATAGAAAATTTCGTATTTTCAAAAACTCGAATAGGTACTTAAATTTTTTTTTCGACATATGTTTTGAAAAAGAGAAAACTTAAAAATTTCGGAATTCTTGGTCCAATGTGTCATTAGTGTCGGTAGCAAAAATCGATAAAATTGACAAGAATGTTGATGGATGAAATATCTAAGTAGTTAATTCTGTACGGAATTCTAAGGGTGCGAGTCCTATTCGCACTTGCTCGGTGCTTTTTTAGTAACAAATTAAAATTTGATTATTAGAAAAAGATATTTCGTATAAATTAAATCGTTTTTATGGGCAGACATTAATAGAACAATCAAAATACTTATCAAAATATATTTTAAAAATATGCCAAAGAGCAATACCCGCGTGGAAACTCCATGCGGGTATGGACTGGTTAGACCCAGTCCAGTTGTACTGCCTTGTCTTTTTTTGAATACAAAAGCACTTTATAATTCCATTCATGCATATAAGATCGTTTTTTATCATTTGTAAGAACGTCCAAAAATGCCAGCAAAAAATGTTTCAAGTCTATGGTAGCACGTAATAGTAGCGGGAACGGTAATGACTGACTAAAAGATTGCCTCTTTGTTCTGATGTTCTCATTTTGGAACTAATAACTTTTTGGCATTTCAGTGACACCGATTTTGAAAGTTTTAAATTAATACTTACAGCTTGTATTGCATTCGTAGCGCATTTTTTTTTCATATTGCACACTGCGTATTGTGCAATGCATTAAAAATGCTCAGCTTATACCATAAACAATCGTATTAATAGTTTATAACGACATAATACAGAAAGTTAAGGAGTAAACATAATTTAGTGACAATAATCGGAAGGTAAAGCTTTTTTTATCGCAATCTTGTGCCGTTAAGATAATGTACTGTTATATTAGACTAGTTAAGAAAAAAATGAGCTTAAAAGAAAAATAATTTAGGTTTCATTGCAAAAATATATGACTGAACATTGCTTCTAAAATGTAATTACTTGAGATTATTTTAATAGAAAACACATTGTTTTCTTGATTCGGGAGTAAAATATTTTTTGTTATCGATTATATTATTTTCTTAATTAAGTCCTTTTTTAAGGTACACAATTTTTTTAAATAGGAAAATTTTCATTTAACTGGAATATATATATATATATTCTGTAAAAAAATCGTACACCGAAATCGATACTGTCGTAAAGTAATCGATAAAATCGGAACGTTTCAACTGTCGACAAGTGGTTACAAAAATCAGTTGTTTATAGCTTTACGTCGAACAGCCCGCAGCTGACGGCAAGGAATTGTCAATATTGCTTTTTGTTTAGGTACACGTCTCTAACAACGTCAACTACAGAATCAGTCAGTACGTGTGTATTTTCTGAAATTGTTTACATATTGAAGAACTAGGAAAAATGAACGACAATGGACGACTAGTGAAAGCACGACACCAGGGACTTGAAGTGTTGTTACGTTTTTAACACGCTTTTATTAACTACACCTGCATGTATGTGTGTATGTTTGTAACCGACTCCTTTGGACTCTATTTTGTTCCACTTTGAACGGTCAGATTTATTTTAAACTTTGTAGATTTATGAAGGACCGATGGCAATATAATTAATTTCATATTTTGAAAAAAAAAATGTCTAACATTTTCTAGAATTTAGAATTAGAAAAATAACTAGTTGCTAGAAACAATATAAAATTTAACAATATTTAAAAAAATTAAAAACAGGATGATAATTTTAAAAAGAAATTGAAATTTTGAAATTATTAAAAATACGAATGATGTAATCCGCAAGTATTATGTCCCCCGACCCTTCCCCCTTCTTTGTCGCTTTCCTATAATATTTTACGTCATTGTGACTCTTTCGTGACGAACTTCACAGCGGTAAAATTTTGTGCGTTGTACTGTAATAATAATTCAAACTCACATTTATTTTCCAGAATGATATGAACTTAAATTCATTGCCTAACGTAATATATTCTAAAATCAATGCTCTCGGTCATAAATACTATAGACATCGTTTTGAAATTAAAAATAAAATATGGTTTAAAAAATTAAAAAATACGCTTCAATTATATATCGAAATATAAAGTGAAAAATAATTCTTAATATAGGAGTAAAATATTGTATGAAAAAAATTGGTATTATTGTGAAAAAAGAGTGGGATGCTCGATAAATCAGTTCTTGAAAATATTCGATACGATTAGTCCAATCATGGTACGAAAAATATGACAAAGCGCCCCATGCTTTTTTCACAATAATACTAATATTTTTCGTTTCTTATTTAATTCTTATATTAAGACTTATTATTCACTTTTTAGTTCGATTTATCATTAAAGCATGTTTTTTAGTTTTTTTTTTTACTATATTTTATTATATTATGTTTACATAATAAAAATGCCTTATGACAACCTTGACGTTGACAATGACGTATATTGGCTTTCTTCGACCAAATGCACCGTCGATGGTTTTCTTGGTTTGTGGAAATCAATACAAGGGGCGTCATCCGATGAATTGATGCGTTAAGTGAAGAATCACTAAGGGCTTGCTGAAGCATTCACCTTTACGCGATAGCGCCTGCTGAGCCCATGTGACCTACCACTTTCCTGTCTCGCTCACCATGTCTGACCCTCACTGAATCCAAGAATGTTTCTCTGGTCTTTAAGCAATGGCTTGCAGCTACGGCAGAAACGGCTGGATGCAGCCGTTTCTGCTGTATTACAAGCTAAGGTGGCTGATTAGTGTTACCACCACAGCTCACGACCGCATTCTCTTATGGGCGGCGACGCAACAACTTTGATTGCTTCAAGCCGTATATATTAATGCAGGGTTATGCACACAGAATTAGGTCGGTTCCTCATCATTATCACCAGGTTTGCCGATCTTCTAAACGACGCGGATTACTGTCTGTTGTTCCACTACGAAAACCTACACAAAAAAGGATTGACAGATGTTGAACAACTAAGCAAGTGTTAGTGTAAGATGTTAATCAATTAACAATTTAAGTAATTAATTAACTCTTTAAAGTAGACAATAAGAACGATTTGTGCTAGTAGATACAGGTAACATTGGTCCGTCAAATTAATAAAAATCAAACATATTCTTGAATTATGTTGAAACGGAATTAAATATATGCATATAACAACATTTTAAAATAAAATTAAATCTGCATAATAAGTAAACCTGTTCAGCTGAAGTCCGTTCTATTGAACATGAATATTATGCATAATAAATAATACTAAAGCGATTAATTAAATTAAACTAAAATAAACATGAAAATAAAAAGTAATAATGAATTCTGATAAAATTCTCTCTGGAATGTTCACATGAAAAAAAAAAACAAAAAAGACCACCAAATTTTTAAGCTCAAATGTCAAAAAATTTAACAATTAAGCCATTTTTCCGTCTAGCTTGATTTGCAAGCTGCCCCAACGTCTGCACTTTCCTTCGACGTGTTCCAGTATCATAATTTAATTAAATGTCCAAGGGAAAAAATCCTTTCATATTTAAATAAGAGCTCAATTATATCCACGGCTATCGGTGTAAAAAATAACATTCATAAATATATCCATACGATAAATATGTGTTTTCGTTTACATTGTACGCTTGTTGCTTCTTTGTATTTAATTCCTTTTAAGAGTGGAAGCATTTTGTATATTTACAGTTCCATTTATTTATTACTGTTACAGTGTGAATATATTAAAATTCTTCTCGTAACAAATGTACCACCTTTCCGCTCATATGCGTAAACGAAAGACTCAATTCAATTGTTAATGAAATATTTATTTTATGAAATATATGTGTAACGTTTATCAATTTATCGTCAACTCACAAACGCGGCTTAAAAATTTTTAATATCTTTCGCGCGCTTTAATTTAAAACGGCCGCATATCCATAAAATTTTCATTCAAGGAAGCGATTACATTTTATTTATTTAAACCGCTTTAAAAGCGATCACACACAAGGTGATAGTGCGCTGCACGGCGTGGCGTGGCCTCGTCTCGCCGTCCACGCATTCTGACGGAATAAAACGTAATTAACTTGAATTATTGTAACTAGCGAACCTGTTACGTTTATTATTATGTTATACCTATATTATTATTGTGTCATATACTTTCATCTTTATGTAGTGTTTTATTCAGAATTATAAAATGAAATTCATTAATGATTGAAACGATTGAATGATCGAAAGTAGTATCTTATTATATGCCATATGGACCACTTATGCTTACGGTTTTTCTCTGTGAAAACTTCGTCAAGTGCAAGTCGACTGATACGCAGAAGGTTTCGTACTTAACACGTCCCACGACACAGCTGTTTCCCCTTTTTTTGTTAGATTATAGGAATAACGATTTGTAAGCGTAAGTATTAAAGCGATACATTTTTATTTTAGGGACTTGTGTGCTTATGCTGTGTGCAATTGGTTGGAAGTTTGTTTTCATATTTCAGCACACACACACACACACACACACACACACAGTATCTCTGATCCCAAACTAAGCAACGAAGCTAGTACTATGAGTATGATAGTTGATACAATACATACAATATACTTTTTTTTTGTAAATATGTACACGTAAAACATAGAAGTACCCAAATTCAAGACAGTCATTAATTTTTAATGAAATGAATATTTGCATTGTGCGGGAATCGAACTCACGTCCCTAGTGCAGCAAGAGGGAGATCACTACCAATTATACCAATTATCATATAAGATTTCAAATCAATAATTTTCAGATTTGTATTTTCACTCGTAATAATTTTAAAGATTTATCAAATCATTTTGAAGGTATGCTATAAGTTTTAACGATCAAGCAATCAATATAACTTTTAACTTATTAAAAATTGAAGACCCCTATTCTTTCAATGAGTTACACTAGAAACTGAGTTTTTTTTCTGCATAAAGTCTATTTTAAGAAAAAAGTAATTAACACATGAAGAGATAGTTGAATGAGCAAATAACCTTATGAGAGTTCTATTTATACTAAAATAACGTACGGAATCCTAAAAAGAGACAAAAACAGTTATAATTAGATAAAATTTAACCCGACGGACGGAGAATGTCTTGTATCGAGCTTTGTTTTAAATTAACCATACGACATTGTAATTTTGTTGTTATTTAAAATAACATGACGAGTATAATGGTTCTCGCTTCTCCTTGGCTAAATTGGACAAAAATTGAATCAAAAGATTCCATTATATTCATAAATACAGATTCAGGTGATATAACCGCAGGTCAAATATTCTATGACAGTATATTCAAGAAAAAATATGTGAATACGTCGATAATAACCATTTACCAAATACAACAGTCTGAAAATTATTGCAATGAAATATAGCCTAATAGACAGTCTAGTTTTTTAGTACTTGAATAATTATTTGTACATATTAACGTCATCAAAACCTTCGCTAAGTCTGACCTTATTCCTTTGCCTTTACGAATACTGATTTCGATTTTATTTCAGATTCCAATCTTTTTACCGGGCCCTGTCTGTGACTAATAATCGAATGACAGAGAATCAATTTCTCCTCACTACGATCCTAATTTTGTGTCATAGAGTAGCTTTGACATCTCGCCTTTTCTCATATTCTTGAGCAATCTTCTACTGTAATAACGTAATTTTTAAAATAGATTGAAAATTTTCAGATAAAAATAGTTGTCCTCTATTAAAGATATTTTGTGACATTTTTTTTAAACGTTTTCCTTGACGTTTTAATGTTTAATGTCGAATAATAATTATTTTGTGTCGAATTTCGAAAATCAGGTAAAAGCATGTGATTTAATAATATTCTAGTTTTTTTTTTTAGAATCGGATTTACGTTTAAGTTTCCACATTAGGCAAAAAACTGTAATTTAAAATCGTGAAAATCAACGGTTTTGGTTGAATTATTTATGATGTTAAAATCTAGGACAGCAAAAAAATTTCATATTATAAGTGTGTTTTGCAAATTAATTGCAAAATTAGCGGTTTTTCAACAATCTATAACATTTTTGGCTATAAATTATTCAATAACAAATATCGATTTCTTTAAAACGTGATCCGAGAACCTTTACAAAATAAATTCTTTGGTAAGGACTTGGTACATCAAAGTAGTTTTCGCATTAACATGCCGTATTTTCTCCGTGAGCCTTAACATTAATAGTGTCTTTCATTTCTTCTCTAGCTTCAGATCACACTTTCCTTTTTTTTTTGCTCTTCTTCTTTTTCATCATATTCTTCTATCTCTCCGTTTTCGGAACAATAAAAAATTAGTTTACATGATACGTTTTATGTTGCGGCCCTTGTACACGATGTCAGTCTATGTAAATAATGACGGGAATCTTGCTCGCTCTTTCAATTGTCTATTCAATATTAATATATCTCTCAGGAGCATGTTTTTAAATATTCGGTTGTGCTTAGTTACTCAAATCAGAATAATCATAAGATCACTACAGTTTTCATTCATTGTTCTATCTCCTTTATAGCACAGGTTCTCTGCATTGTATGTATATATATCTGTGAAAGTTGAAGTTATGTGAGTACTAAAACCCTGGAAAAGCTGCCCGATATGAAAGGGTCTCACCAAAGGTGAGCGAAGCGGTGGGGTTGCAGTGGCAAGCCTGTTGTACCATATCATTAAAAATTCTGGTAAAGCCATAGAGCACCTATAGTGACTGGTGCAAAGCCATCATTAATACAAAAGGTTCAAGGCAGGTTTGCGAAAATTTTTGCCGGGTCCTGTCCTCCGCGTCTGTTCAGCGTCGTAGGCAAATTGTATTCGAAAATAATTTTATTGGTTGTAAAAACGAGATTCGAAACAGGGATGCGATGTACAAATCAATTTTTTTCTCTTTGAACTGTAACAGAAAAATTTTTGGCTAAGGGCTAAAAGGTATTCCTACGTTTGTAGATCTGCAAAAAACTTATGATAGAGTGAAACGGAATGATCTATGGAGTAACGTCATACAGGATGAAGAGGATTGATATGGGCACTGCAATCCTTATACACAGGCTTCAGTGTTCGCGCCAGAATAAACGAGGTATACACTGACTGGTTTGTCATCCATAGAGGTATGGATAGCGCACTTTATGGATAGCTCTTTGTAAGATTTGAAAGATGATGAATTTGTATTAAAAATGAGCTAGTTCTGTGTCAAATGCATCTTGTATGCGGACGATCAAATAATCCTTGCGCCGCCTTAGAAAAGGTGGAATCATTTACAAAATTCAACTATTTAACACTCAATTCATCATGACTAACTAAGTTTCACCTTAGCCCATCAAATTATTCCTAAGAAAAGAAACGTAACGGGTCATTTTCTACGTACCATTTTCTGATTGTTTTTGGCATTCCCAAATTACAAAGAAATACATAGAGTGCTAATTCATTAGGCACGTCTACAATCAAATCAGAACGAATATCCCAAGCAGATCATCTATTGATTTAAATGAGCTGACAGTTCAGTTATAAGAGCCGTTAAACGTTCAGATTGTCGGTCCGGGAGCTGAAAAAAAAAAGGAAGACGGATCGTCATCGTTATCGGTCCATTATGGCGGCCAGAAAATGACGCGGCTTTAAAGCCTTTTAAAGTGGCCCCGCTCGTGAGTCCTCGGGAGTAATTAGCCGGCGTGCTCTCCGCATTGGCATTGTTGATGCTCTGAAAGAGGTGAAATTTGGTAGGTCGTAGGCATAGAAGTTGTATTTTTTGTGCCTCAGTGAGTCGAACCTCAAGTTAGGTTTCGTCTGAATAGATATGATGTGTTGTACATGCAACAACACTTATTATTATTGTATAATACTATATATTATTGAAAAATTCTTAAAGTATATTAAAAAAGTGTGTTCTAAGTACATTTTACTTTACTGTGTTTTACATTATTTATGTTTAAAATATTAAACAAAAGTAATAAAATAAAATATATTAATGGCTTCACTTTGTGTCATCTATATTTGTTATATATGATGCAAAAATACATTAAAATATAAAACTCAGAATATATGAAAATATAAATTTTCATAATCATGGACTGAAGGTTGTTCACTTACTTTCATAATTTAAACCAGTTTATGTTCTAGATAAAATTGCAAAATGTTCACCTCCACTTTCGATTTCTTCGGACGTCTTTATGCGCTTTTTTCGGCGAACACTGGACCTGCCGATGCTTAATCTATGACTGTGGCCGACTCTGCCTGACAAATTACGCGATAAGCGAGAGCAACCGGGACTCCGGTTGTCGATATCGCGCACGCGTCGAGCGGGCTCGGGCGCGTGTCGACATGAATTTCCTGTTTGGCCGCTGATTCGAATATAATTTTGCAAGTCTGATGGTAAGAAAAAAACTGAGAAATCATAAAAATGTTGCACAATAAAAAAGAAATTGCAATAAATTTTTTATGAGTGGCATAGCACAAAAATGCTTGATCATACGACTGACTTTGGACCGACATCAATACTAACGGCACTCAGTAAAACTTTTGAATTATTTTAAATCAAGTAATACAGTATTTTTATAACAATAATTTGCTAAACGTTGAACAGTTTGAATTTATAAAAGGCCTCTCAACAACCGAACCCGGTATTGAGTTGTTTACTCAGTAGATTTTTTGATGCCTGGGAGGATGCACGCAACGCAATTGGTGTTCTCTGTAATTAACCAATGTATTTCACTGCGTTTATCATGATAAATTGATCAGGAAACTACTTTATCATGGCGTCACGGGTTATTAATGGAACAAACCCTTGAGATTGAATTGCTCGGCTAACACATTGTTTCATGTTCTTTTTAAATGTCGTAGAAATTTTATTCATTATTAAATATTTTGTGTTCGTGAGGAAATAAGAGCATCCCTTGAGGTTCTTACTCATTCTTCTCAAGGTGAATCAGCATTTGGAATGGGTGGTAATGTCGAAAAAAATTTATTAATGACGTATTTCAAGTATGATTCCGTTACCTACCAAATAAAGATATTTTTGATTTGATTTATATACAAATCAAATTTTCAATTTTTTTTCTATAATAACAGAAAAAAAAATAATAAGTTTTGTTTTTATCATTTAAGTCTTCTGTAAATAAAGATGTTATTTTGTAATTTAGTCCTTATTCGTGTCGACTAAACGGCAAGGTTTCGATAACTCTCTCAATTTCCGATATTGATACGCATGCAACAATCACGGTCAAACTATATAAATGTATTAAGTATAGTATAATATTTCTATACAATTCATTGAGAAACAAGAGACGGATTTACAGAAAAATGTAGAATAGAATTTTCTATGTATCAGCTAAACGAATAACTTTTATCGAGTTCTGAGTACAAGAAAATTGCTCCAAGATTTGATATACGTAGATATTAATTTTTTTTTAAACTATCAACTTCAAAAGTATATATATAGCTAGCTACGTGTATATTTCTAAGCTCTTCAAGCTATAAAATATTAAATTATGCGTAAATATAGTACGCCTCGTAATACGCAACGTCTGAGAGAGTGCGTTGAGCTCACGGCAAAATATCTATCGTATTTATTTGCATTACTAAATCCTAGATCAATAGTATACCATCTTATAAAAATTGCCGATTAGTGCTCCTGAGTTATAATGATTATAATAATAAGACCAATATAAATTTCTCGTCTATTTCCCAGAAGGGTAGGTAGAGACTGTAAATTTCCACATAGTACGATCTTTCCATATTTCTATTTCTTCAATGACATCCATCAATCTTTTCATTCATGCAAACTCGACGGTTTCAGATTATTATCACCCTGTAATATCTATATTTTACCATAAAAATATTTAAAAATCTCAATCAATAGAATTAATACTCCGACAGTTAGCTCAGAGTAAGTAAAGCTCAGAGCTATATAAAATACTCCCATAATTCTGTTTTAAATCTTACGTAGCATTTCATCGCATAATAAAATGAAAAGCGTGCTGAAATGTCAATGGCTCCATTAATATATAGCCTGTTCTATTTCTGTACAACCCTTTTGAGCCTTAACAGCCGCATAACAATTATGAATACCTTTTTCTACCGCTAAAGCGCATAATTAAATTTAGTAAAATCTATGATATAGCAATCAAAAATTGAGACAGTCCATACAAGACCGTAATGCGAGTGTCAATGATTCGGTATATATTTCCTCTAATACAAGGCTCGTGTGCTGCTTGGGTTGTCAATTTTTTTTATTGTTACCCCACTACTGACGCACATACTTAAATAATCTTTTCAGTCCAAATTTTTGTGGCGGCCGCCAGTGACCATCGGTCAATCCACCCGCCGTGTTTACAATCCGAACCCGGAACACGGGTGCGGATTTCTTTTAGACATACGACGTGTGCGCAGCTATGTACCGCCATTCGTCATAGTTTCGAGTAAGCCGTGCAGTGCGAGTGCGACAATCTGTCCAGTTATGTAAACCTGACGATATCACAAATGATCTATAGTCGTAATTAATTCTGACGATAAATCTATCTTAGTCGCAGAGTAATGGCAAATTTAAAGAATATACATCGATTTTACAAATTTTCTACGAATAAACAGTGGGAAAATATGAAATATTTGTCTTTCTAGTGCCGTTACAAATGTTTAATTTTACTTTGGCAAAAGCAAAAAATAAATATTTTTACTAGAGGATAGAAGCATCAAAAGGAAAATACATTTAATGAATGAGTACCAGCAAACCATTGCAATTGCAATAAGCGATGGAGCCGCTACTTTATGATATGACTAAATATTTTAATTTCGTATATGTTTTATCTTAGACACTGATGTAAATTTCATAATTGCTACCAACTTGGAGCTATCGACTATTTGGGCACTTTTTCGAGAAGGTAATAATAATAACAATAGTGATAAAAAAAAACACAAACACACTTTAATATCGCCGATATTAATAACAATAATTACTATTGCCGGAGGCGCTTATTAACACCATATATTTATTGCCCGCCATAAGTGTTATACCATTTCTGACACCAATAAAAATGTAAATCGTAACGACAATTAAATATTTAAGCCAAATTGATAGTTGGAGTTGGCTCCGGGCGGCGCATTGATCTATGGGCGGTGCCGGGTCGTACGCGGTATTATTTATAGGCGAAACGCATTCATAAATGACGATTATAATGTTGCAAAAAAAAAAGAGATAGATTAAAGCTCACAAACTCATTAATCTAATAAATGTTAAGGACCACTTTTAAAAATTGCATGGTTTGAATGTCATTTTAATATAATGAGATGGCAATTTATCAGGATATGGTGCCAAATTTCATGTTTATGAAATTAACAGCTAATGCAAACAGCATATTTTATATTTAAGCTTGTATATGTCATTACGAGATGTAAGGTTTCGTTACTATTAATTGATGTAATTTCTTAAATGTTACCCGGTCTCATGAAAGACACGCAATTTCTTCTTTCTTGGGATTGCATTGAATCGAGTTAGAGAACACAAACAATAAAAATCTATCAACCTGTTTTAAATGTATTAAAAGCGTATTATAAAAGCTTTTACTCCACAAAATAATTAAAATAATAAACGAAATGAAATCCTACTCATGAGCAAGTATTATGTTTACCTATAACTTCTTGGAGGATTTTCAGTTAAATTGCAATTCCTCTCTTCCGTGTCGCTACGACAAAAAGATCTTCTAGAATAAGTCTTCCCTGAGGTTTTGGAGTCTACGAGCAGCGCTTAATCACCTACTTTAAGGTGTATAGCACGTTCGTTTTCCCTTTAAAAATGTTATTAACAAAAAATGCTATGCCGGAATTTTAATACAGAACCATAGTAAAGTTTACTAGTGGTAATTTCAAAAATATTTAGATATGTTAATCGTTTTTTTAGCTAACGTATTTCTTGTTTCTTCTTTAAGATCCGCTTTTAAAACGCGCGCCGTTTATAACTTTTTTTTTGATTGTGAAATAGCTTTAGTGTTTAGAATAAAATCAAACATTAAATTAAGTTAATACAGTATAAAACTTTTAAAAACTTTGAGTACAATTCAGAAACATTTCCAAGGAACGAGATCGTGGCACGGCCCAATAACGGATTAGAAATCCCCGATGTATTAATGAAGTCATCGTAGTACTAGCACGAATCCAGTCTAGATGGAAATACGCCAGCTCATCCTTTCGAACGAACTCATTAGCATTTAAACATAGCGCGCAAAGACGTAATACTTAATAAGCCTTTTTTTTTCGCCCAGCCGGATAAGCTACGCGATCGTCCGCTAAAAGCTACAATGGCGTACGTAAAGTCGACTGTGTAATTTCATATCTCGGACAAGCGCGACACCGCCGAGAGATGGAGAGGCGTGTAACGTGTCTCCGCGACGAAAATTAATTTTCGTGTTCGACGTCAAACATAAGCGGTTGCATAATGGCGCTGCGGACGATAACGCGTTTGTATTGAGAGAAGTTATGAGTTTTTTTTTTTCAGTTAAGCCGACAAATTGTGTTTTGTAATATTTACATTTAGTGAATACATTTAAACTGAACAAACAAAACTGATGAAATTGAATTGATGATTAAATATTTTTGTATCAAATTGTTATCTATATCAATATTATCTAAATTTATAGTACTTTTGAAAAATATGTTACAAATTTTTGTGTGTCCTTTAACAACTTTGGTTTTACTATTTCAATAACACTGATGTGCTAAAACTTTTAAACTTGATTTTGAGTTTTTTTTACAAATTATTGTAAAAGCAAGTAAGTACAAGTTTCTAATAAAGAATAGTTACTGATTAGTAACTTCGATTTCTGTTCGTCTTTGAACGGTTTATAAAACTACATTTTCAGGTATTCATCATTCGCAGCAAATGATAATTTTTATATCGATAAAATAAAATCCCTCCTAACTAAAATAATTTTATAAATTATGCTGCCGTCAAACTATAATAAAAAACTATTTAGTATACGCATATGAATTTCATAACTTACGTTATGCCAGCAAACAATAAAACTGACACTATTAAGTTGAAAACGTAAAGCAATAAATCTCGTCCGTCTATGAATTAGCGAAGGAAATAAAATCGATTGCCTCACTTCGTCGAGGCGCGTAGGTTGCAATTCTTCTAGCATGTACAATTAAAATAAGAGAATAGGTAATCATAAAAACGTATCTACTAATATTTTCAGAGCTTCAAATTACATTTCTTATAATATTCAGCTTGTCTTGTTCGCATTGATAGTGCAATAAGGTTTTATAGAATTTTGTACTATTAGTATTTTACGTACGAATAGACGATGTCTACACCAATGTACACCATTTTACGCAACTCACACACAACCCTTACACGCACGTAAGATTAGAAGAAATTGAAAAAAAAACACAATATAAATAAGTAGTTATTATGCACAAATATAACGCACATACTCCTAAGGAATTTATTATACAGTTCTAAAAAGTTAATTACAGACAACAAAAAATTGTTTTCGTCATTCTTGACTGTGATACTTAAGCCAATAACGTATTACATTTCATAAGCATTAGTTAAGGATCGTACTATGTGGATAGCATATTTTTTAAAGCCTATTAATACAACACATTCAAAAACTTTGCCTTCGAATCAGGAGAAGACCGAATTATGATCAAGGGCGAATTACCCAAAGAGTTTTTAATTTAAGTCAAATTACTTCATTCGCTTTGTGTCTCGGAGAGCACACAAAGTCATCAGTTTCGTTCTGACTCACTCTGGACCAGGTAGAAGGTTCAAAGTTCAAGTCAGTCAACCGGGAATAAAAAAACTGTGCGAAAGTGTGTCTCAGCATGAACACTACAACGACAAATGGAACGTATCAGGAAAATATGATAAGCAACGATAAACATTTTTTTTTTAGAAAAGCAACTCATTTCGAACTTAAATATAAACACTGATTGCATAACATGAAGCCATAGTTTTTAAGTGGATATGGCAATAGTGTCAGCGCTTAAAAAAGTACAGTCAGTAAATGGGGGCTGCCGATAAAAGTGAAAACTTAATACTACGAAAAAACATAGTTTTTCTTGGATTTTGAAATTAAGTGCGATAGAAAATTTAAAATTTGTCAATTTGCAAATTAAAATCATTAACATTAGTCTAATTTTCACTTATACCTGCGCTCGGACCAATGTGCTAATGTTACAATTCTACAGTTATAAAAATTACATTCAAGATACTCAAAAAACTTTACGTAGTTACGTATTATGCAATGTATCATTCAACCTTAAAACAGCACCGCGGATGCAGATAAAGTGCATATATCTTACACATCTTGCAATTAGGAATATATTGAATTGGGAAAAAAGTTTTCGTCAACCCAAGAACCGACTAAAGAAGAAGTAGTTTTTTCCTAGTGTTTTGTTTATAAAAAAAATACATATCTATTTCGTAGAACTTTAATAAATTAGAGATAAAAGACCTTCGATGCGAGCTTCCGTTTCGCAAAGCTAGAAATTGCATACCTACAATTTTTTTGTGCATCTGGTAGCGATATGTTATTAGCAAGGCTCTTAAATAACACCTGTATCCATCGTCTATAATTTTAAATGCCTATTATTCACTACGGCGTATTAAGAGAATACTCACAGCTTTAACCGACTTCAAAAAAGAGTACGAGCCTTTATGTATGTTCGCTTGTTTGTATTTTTTTTATGTATATTCGGTAATAACTTCGCTAATTGTGGACCGACATTGAGTTTTTGTTTGAAAGAGTATACTCTCGATGTGGTCTCATGGAAATTAAGCCAGGATCTGATTATGAAGTCTGAGGGAAATTGAGGGATACCCTCAAATGTTATAGGTAAGTAGATATGTCGTGTTTGAGCAATTTACCATCTTATGCTTCTGAGTTGAGAATGTAATAATGCATAATGGTTAGGAGTTAAGGGATAATACTGTGATTTGCTCCCAGAAATTGCTCTATAATGGCTATTAGTAAAACCTAGTATATACGAAATTGAAATTAAGTAAGCTTCTACCTACATATTTTCAATAATTTATCTAATGCCAACTTGGCACTTTTAGCACAAAGACATCAGAAGTATTTGGTGATACCAATAGAAATAGGGTGAATTAATTTAGTGTGGAAGTGAATGAAAATATGGTCTGCATGAATTATAAACTTTTCATATTATAAAGTATAAGAATAACTTATGTAATTTGTATAAGAATAATTTGGTACTTGTACTCCAACTAAGAACGTAGAGACTCTAAAGTGGTTACCAGCGGACAATAAATTCAAGATCGGATTAATGCTTTTATACGTGCCGCGTATAAAAGTAAAATTTTATCTATATGCAAAGGAGGTAAATGTATTATAAAGTTTAATTATTAGATAATTAAAAAAATGTAAAATAAAATAATTTTAATAACAATAAAAATACCGCCTTCAAAAACTTATTTAAAAAAGCGCTTAATCAGACTCAAAAAAAAAACTAATTAGTTGTTTTTGGAGTCGGTTCCAGTAAAAGCAAGACAAATGAACATATAATCTATAAATATGAATGTGAAACGTTAAATATTATGTCAAAAAGCCCTTTTTTTCCTTCTTCTTCTAAGGGGACACTTTAGCTGGAACCAATTCCAAACACAACTGATTGGTTAGTTTTGGAGTCTGTTTAAATAACTATTTAAATAGATTTTACTTACAAAAATAATTTTCAATTGTATGGGGTGTTGATTCGCGACAATCCATAATTAAACGCTTGCCTGTGATGTGTGTAACATGCAACCCATCGTTGATTTTCGAATCTGTTCTTCTTCTACGAATCTCTATTCAACTAACTGAATATTGATTCGAGAAGAATGGCAGATATCGAAAACCTAAGCAAGTGTCATTTCATGTCATTATCATTCCTGAGGATGTGCTGATTTGGTATGCAATGCATATATACCAATAAAAGTATTTAGCGGTTTAAGATAAATAAACTATTAACACGTGCATAGGTGCCGATTCTCTCAAATCAATATTCGTTCGTTGGATAGAGATTCCTCATGAAAGAACAGATTCGAGGGTCAGTGGTGGGTATCTTGCTGTATGTTAACATATGTTGCAGGCAAGCGTTTAAAGAGTATTTTTTAAGTTTTTAAGCAATTACTCCATTTTCCTATTTTGCATCCAATTTAGTGTCATTTTTTTCTCAAATTGAATACTGAAATTGGGGTTTTTTTTGGTGGGATATTATTTTTGAAGTCTACAGGATACCTAATGAAAAACCAAAATTCACGACAAAATTCTCGTGATGACTAAAGTGTATTACAACAGATCATTGGAAATAGTGCACGCTTAGTTATGGTCTCCTGTAATGAGAGGGACAATTCTTAAGATTTAATTTCTGTGTAGCAATAAATTAGTATTTATAGTAGAAAAAGTAATACAAATATTTTTGTGAACATTTTATTTCGATTCCTATTTGAAATCTTATGACCATAGTTGCCTTTGAATTCTATACGTAATAAAGAGAAGTAAATATACTTTGCTTCGCTAGGTGGTAAAAAGCATTCCAAAACATTTTAATAGAATCAAAGGTAAACCAAGTTTTGGGTTAATATGTTCTTGTTCGATTCCTAGAAGCAGAGTTTAATTATGCATTATTTTATGAAAAACCATTTTCGGGATCATACCCTTAACGTCGGTGGACCGACCATTCCGCAGCTATTAAGGGTAATTGCATCTTGTGCATAAAATGTAATTAAGTCATGAGAAAAAAAAAGCCGGTGCAGCAAGACGATTACGTCGGCTGAATGCAACACCTTGATGTAAAACGTATCGAAAGCCACTATGTCAATAATCTACATTTTTATTAGGAGAAAAGTTATTAGTTAAGTGCGAGCTGATATCGCATGGCTATGATGGGCCGTCCTATAGTTTCCATAAGAGAAGTTCGAAAAATATTATAAGACTGTAGCCAAATAGAATAGAGTAACAGCCAAATCGATTTTCTTTTCATTTTTGTATATGGGAAAGATCGATTAGGAATCGATCCATGTGTGCCAGAGCATTTGAGCACTTTCATCATGAAAGCCAGCTGTAGGACGACAACACGCAAAAGCGGGTCTCCCGTATTTGTTGAAATATCGTATTCATTTATGTGATGAAAATTGACGGGTAGAAATTTCATTTAAAAGAAGACTAGGTTTTAGTCATCGCAGATTAATACTAAATATTTCGCTATTTGACAGACGGAGGCATACAATTTGTCTCATGTCGTTATTAAAATTGTTTAGTGAGTAAAACAGCCAAATTAGTAAATCGTTACTAGTAGCAAATAAATAAATAGTCAAAAAAATACAGGATTCTTTCTGGAAATGTATTATCGATAAAGAGACATTAAATTTTGTCACTTAAAAAACAGAAAGCCTAAATACGTGTTTGCTAATCAACCGCTGTGGTAGATTTCATTTAAATATAAATTAGTACAATATTTGACCCCTAAATGCAATAAAGTGATTAATATCTTAGTTATCCCTGCTATATGGATATGCAGTTATAAGGACATTATATGAAAGGACCTATCTCGACATAAATGTCAAGATACGTCCTTTCGTACATGGTCACTACCTAAATTTTCCTTTAAAAACTCCAACAAAATGACAGCCTCCTTAAAAAATTGTGACACATTTAAATACTATAATCGTGTAGCAGCCCTTCGCCCTTCAAGCGGCCTTCCGTCCGCGGTGGGCCAGAACGGACGACTCAATGTCCAAATTCTTTAATTCGTAATTAAAACTGCGGCGACGGTATGCCTCAGCAGGGGGGTGATACAGACATGTTGTCGTAGTGGTCACTTCGTCCGCCTGTGACGCAGGAGGCGAGGTTTGGTTCCCAGACCTACAGTAGACTTATGGTTTTTTGTAAAGCGTATGTGCAGCTTGGGATACCAATTATCGATGCCTTTAAAGAAGGACAACGTTGTGAAAAAGCTTAGCGCGACGGCTTGACATCCTCTTCGCTTGTAAAAGGAAGTACTAGGAGGAAGTAAAAGAAGAAGAAGAAACCCGAGCAGTAGGACTTATATTTGGTGACATCTGCTTTATAAATAGGTGTATGTTCTTTTGTATTATTAAGCTGGTATTAAAAAAAACTCCCCAAAAATTTTCAAATCTTTTCGTTTACTGTTATTTAAAAACGTTCTCAAATACGAATGCTAATAAACGTTACTTTAAATACCTAATTTTAGTTCAAAAGTTACTTTATCAGATATATACATATATTTCATCAAATCTTTGTCAAGATCCAGTATATACAGATATTAAAGTAAAAGTTTAAATAGTCTAAATAGTATTCGATCTATACTTCTAAGTGTACCTCACGATTTTTCAATCCTTCTTGTTTTTTAAATGGAACGTAAGTGTAAAAAACGCAAGGTTATATCTTTTCATTATAATTATAACTAAGAGAACTTATTTATAAAAGACTAGACCACGGCTCCTTCCGTGTGAATATGAAATGATTTCCTACATGTTTTATGTTGATCTCTCGAAATAGAATTTAATGTCGATCGAGATCTCGCTCTTATTTCTAGTCCCGACCACGATCCTGACTCTAAGTGACTTAAAACTAAATTAAAATGAAATGAAATTATTGAGAAGTGAACCACTTAAGTCATTCCTCGCGTTTATTATTCTATTTTTTTTTATTTCAAATCACTTAAGTTATTCCAATGAATTACCCAACTTAGGTATCAATTTTCGGGTCTCAACTTACTCTTCTTTATAAAGACTTTTCTATGATTTAGCTTGTAAATGCGTCTGTTCCTTCTGGGAACACGTATCATAGCACCATGAAATTGGTAAGAGATATATACTGAACCCAAATACAGACAATTAACTATTATAGTCGTATCATGATTTGTGTTGTATGGGGATCAGATTAGTATTTGACCTGAACTAAATATATTCCTATTTTATTTGGAATACTGTGCGCGTCTTCTAAAAAGTATAATTAGAGACGGCATGTTGCTTTTATTTAAGCTTAAGATAGATCATTTCAAAAATATATTTGATATGAAATATACTCAAATGATATAAAAATAATCAAAACTTGATAACGTAATTATACTTAGATGAACCTATCAACTAAGAAAATTTCTTCGTTTGTCTCAATCGACATGAATTTCTTCTTTTTTGGACTTACATAACCTTTATTTTTAGCATTTTAAAAATTTTCGGACTTTTACATTTATTTGTTAAATTATTAAATTTGAAAAGATTTTTTTTTATATAATTTACACATTAACTATAAACGCTTAGTCGTATTTTTCTTATGATAACGGTTGTATTAATTAATCGGTCGAATGATTTACTATTGGACCAGCCCTCGACGTTAAGCTGGCAAAGTACTAAAACGTGGGCAGATGAACGTGTGCGATAGGGCCCATTCATTAGGAGCAACGACGGCAGCGGCTGCAGCGGCTGCCCGCTCACGTGTCAAATTAGCTCGCATCGCGCTTAATTAGACGACATCGGCGGTTGAAGCGCTGCTAGCGGCTGGCTAGTTAAAGGTTTCCCATTGCCTTCCGACTAATATACATCGTGCGGTGAAAGCTTTGAGGAAACACCGGTTAATCTCAAGGTTCACGTGATAAGGGCGTATCTATCGCGAACCTTTTAAAAGGGCAATTAATATGTACTTATATTAATTTAGATACGCTTGTTGATCGACGGATAATAATCTATGTAAGTACCGGAACGATCGAGCTTCGATGGGCGTCTTTCGCATTTGTCGTGTTTGACTTCCCACGAGAAAAGTTGCCTATATTCATTTCCAATTATAGATATTTATATACATAATATACTCAACATAAAATGCAAAAAATTATCGAATTCGCATCAATCGTTCTTTAAATAGCATTAGATAGATTAATTATTATAAACAAATATACTATAAATATTTCGCAATCCTCGTTAAGTAGCGTACATACATAACATGCGAATTCGATTAATATGCATTTATTTTTGTTTCTCTGCTTCAGTTTCATTTTACAAATCAATCTGAATTTTATTTCTTTTTTTGGGGATGACATTTGTCTAGATAAAACTTTGACAACAAAACATTATCTGAATAGAAATTTTCATTATATTGGAGTTATTATAACTTGTCAGAACATATATGTATATACACAAGAACCAGTTGCTCAATATTTTTATAATTTATAAGAAACAGCAAATACTGATCATAATCAGTAAACTAATCACAAATGTCGTTAACTACAGTTGGAGAAGAAATCTTAATAACTAGGGTTCTTGAAATTTTACAAGTTTAGGTAGAGGAAAAAATAATAAATTTATTATTTACAAAAAAAAAGGATAACAGTGAGATAATATAAACAGTTAGATCATTGAAGGATTTTTAAGGTTTGCAATATACATTTTTAAACTTCCCAACGTATATAGCCCTTACATCAAAGGCAAAAAGCATGTTGTACGAATCAAACGGTCGGTAAAGTGGTGAACGTTTGTCAGCATTACGAGTAGTACGACACGAAGTAGTTACAAACAGCCGGCATTTTGCAACTTTGTCTTCTAGCCTTTGTGTTCTTTGAGAAACTCTGTGACACTGTTGGCTATCAAGTGAAATATGTTTGTATTTCCTGTGCCACGACTCACAATAAAGCATCGTTATTTCAAGCTGTAGACACTTAGAATTTAGCTTGAATAGATTATACTTATTTAAATGGCAGCATAAGGCAAATGACTATGAGAACCTTTGTAATGAACACAATGTAAATATATATTTTTTGTAAGCATTCAAGTGCATATATATATATATATTTCTTGTTAATCCTATACAGGAATAGGATATTTTTCAATGAGTGCAAACTAAGGACTTACAAATTTACAGATAATACATAAACGAAAAACAAATACATAGTTTTTATTGAATTGCTTATTATGTTATCGATTTCTGTATTCGGGTGAAGTTTTTGATCAAGTATGGGACTACGACATCGGGACAAAAGCCACAAAAACTATGAGGACAATAACGGATGGTCCTTTGTTATAAAAGTGATTGACTTACATTTGTACAAACTAAAATTTGATTTGTTTTACAAGCAGTAGTCTGAAAATCGATCTAAATCTTAATGTATTCTATACTGCTGTGTATTATTTTTGTTCTGTGAAAAATTTTAAGGTCTTCGGCATATAGGAATATATTACTGAACTTAAAGCAATGATGAATGTCTATAACAAAAAGTTAAGAGCCTCTTCGACGATATCCTTTTAAATTGAAATTTAACAAAAAGTCACTTTTAAAATAAAATTAGTGTCCCGTGTCTTCCTTTTAAAGGACTTTAGCCCCAACAACCGGCAAAAGGAAGACGTGGAACGTAAATTTTATTTTAAGAGTGATTTTTATTTAAAAGTGAGTTTAAAAAGATATGGTGAAAAAAGCCCTAAATAATAAAGAAGCTAAAAAATTACTCCTGGATGACGCCAAAACTGACAGAAAGAAAATGACACTGATAGTCTTTGATAACAACTTTTTACATTCGATTAGATATACAGGATTTTAATCAAGGCCATGAATTTTCATTAATACATGGCATTGAAGGCGAGCTTCTCAAGAACTATTCTACGATCCACACGTAGAACAGTTCTTGAGAATGCCTCACTAAAGTCGTTATAAATACTGTCAATTTGTACATTACCATCTATGATATGATATATATTCAGAAAATTTGTAATCGTCGCGCGCTCTTACACAAAAGCATATTGTTGTACAATAAGAACATCATCCAAAGAATTTTATATAATATTATGCGTTATGTTGATTTCTTAAAAAGCATGTACCGAAAAATGTTAAGATTTAAGAATCGTGAAGTATACCTACAAGAAAACGTATTTATCGGTATTCTAATTTTGAATATTGTACAATTTATTTCATACAGCCGCATTCATAACAAGCATTACATATTTTTTATGAGCTCATAATTTTCACACAGCTCATAATTTTTATAAGCATTTAGATTATTAGTCACAATCAAATGACAACGCGACTCAGCTGCCGCGGCCGGCGGTCGGCGGCGCGTACGCCGTTAGCGCGGCACCAACTGGATCCGATAAATTAACTACACTAGCTGTTCGAGTTCGCGAGCATCTGGCTGCTCGTTCGTGTATAATAGCGAGCTTTCTTTTCACGAATAAAGTTTTACCACTATTTGCTGCGTAAAATAACGACTCCATCGTTACACACACATATTGAAATTTCCTTCGAAAGTACGTTTGATAGGTTTGATTTGAACGCTCCCGTCTTTCGGCCTCCCTCGACTCGTCCGAGTCTTGCGTTCGCGCGGCCGGCACGTCGAGAAAGTTAAGTGACTTTCGATCGTGTCGCCCGAAAATCATTACAATCGTTACGGGGGATGGACACTCACTGTGAGTTTACACAAACAATAATAGATTGGCGTGCGTACGATTCGCTTAAACGTCGCGGCGGCGGAGTGCGGCGTCATCGGATTACGCAGCGGGCTGTCAGTCTGCAGTGAGAGATAAAACGAATATGACATTGTAAAATTTGTGCATTAAATTGGACACTTTAATAATTTCAGAATATTATACTCATATTTTAGAAGTACGGTTACAGTAATCGGCAATAATTCAACATTTGAACTCGACATCGGGCGAAATTGTTATCAAAATGTTAAAGTTGGGTATTGAAATTAACGAGACGATTTCGTTCGTTAATATCAATGCTTTTCAATTACTATAAAAATTTTGGTATTTGTTGACGCCTCAGCACAAGCGTGAACTTCAGATCGCAAGAAAGAATAATAAATTGAGTAGGTGCACTTAACTCTATTTTCTGTCACAAGTTTTATTACATTCACGAGATTAGTGTCATCAAATACCGATAACAAAAATATAAGATGTTACAGATAAAAAAATTAGTGCTTACAAATATTACATTTTTTTAGAAGAATATATTATTATTTTCTTATCGTATAACCTAAACGATAGACTCAATTTTACAACATCACTGCTATAAATATTTAAAATGTTGCATGTTATCCTTCCGAATTTATGTATATATATAATAGATGGCATTTAAAAAAAATATGTGACGTTACTTCTAAATAAATGTAAATATATTTGATGTAAGAAATAAACTTTTTTTCTCAATGGTTAGGTACCGCAGAGAAAAAAAAAGTGTTATTTTTGAAGCTTTTGTTGTAAGCTTATTCCAATGCAATAAAAGAACGTGTAAGATATAGAAAATAAGTGAAAGAATTTTCATAAGTAACACTTTTAAATTTAAAACATATACATTTAATTAAAATATTATAAATACAATTACAGTATTTAATACAACGGACTATGATTAAACTGTATTATAATATGCTTCTTCAAAGTATTAAAAATCATCAACGTGTTACATAATGCAGTTTTATTATAATACCTTGACGAAGAATGTGTTAGTAATTGTCGGTTATGGAAACAAAATGTGGTTTCATTGTCTATTAATAAAAAAAATAATGGCTGTTGTTATAGGCCAGATTTTTGTTACGGATGCAAGTACCTAAATCAATTACATTAGCGTTGAAATAGTTGTAAGCACGAATTTAATTTAGCCAGAAACATCAAAACCTAGGCCAAACACATTTTGCGTTCCCAAGAGCCCATGCACCAAACAATTTGATTTAAAACTTGTTTTCGTTTTCCCCATAAAATTACTATAATGTCATACTTACCTAGCACTTTTATCTTTAGACATACATAATAATGTATGCCCTAGTGTGTAGGTACGCGAATCGCTTGTTTAAAGCCATAATATCCTCATTACTAGCATTTCTCTATACAGTTGAAATACAACTCCAGAGTTCTTTATAAATTCTGTTTAAATTGAACCCAATTAAATTAACGATTTTTATAGCTTATGCGCATACGCTGACCGGCTATAATATAATAAAGGTGTATGAAGACATTATTGACATCGCAAATTCAATGCAAATTGTGGTGTCCAATTAAAAACTTTCTTGGCCTATTTCAAAACAATAAACGCCTACATAGTTGGCGTGTTGTATTCGAATGCCCATAAAATGACCCGTTTAGTATTTTATTCGTTTGGTTTCTCGATAAAGTTGCAGGTGGTTTCGATTCCGTTATACTACGTCAGACCATTAATTGCAAAAAAACGCATTGAATAAAAAAAAATAATGCTTTTATACCTGCAGTTTAGTCTTTTACAGTAAGGAAGTACATCTCGTTATTGCGTTATTATATCTATATATCACCTTGCACTAAACATAGTAATTTAAAGTACCTCTTTATTGGTATTGGTCAGAAAAAAATTATCTAAATGACGTACCGATTCGATTTGGTAGCCAATCAAATTTTTTATTAACTTCAAAGCGTTTAAATTGAACGTATCCTACAAATATAATTACGAAAGTATTTTTTTTAAACGAATATTATCTACCTAGAAAATCAAGTGTTTTCCAATTTCTTAGTTTTATAAATTATTTAAAGCAAAGCATTTGAAAAATAATAATTCACAAATAAAATATATTACCTAAATCAATATAAGAGTATAACAAACCTACAATGCATATTTATGTATTAAAATTGGAAGCAGTACATATTATAAAACTTACGTTAATGAGAACACCAGACGAATGAATTATCATTAATTAAATGTATGCATAATGCATATGAATGCAATCTTTATTAGTAACTTTTTTGTACCTCAAGGTGAGTTCTTGCAAGAGGTCAACCTAGAAATATTTGTGAAGTCATGCTATTTTACAAATTGTGAACTACGTGAAAAAAATTGCCGTTTCTTCGAGTTATTGTCACGTGCAAAATCTTCACGAGTCGTGGCTGGTTCTGACAGTACCTTCGAAAAATCGAGTTAAAGCACTGGCCTTGCGCCGACAATCCTCTCAATTTCAGGATATATCACACGTGATAGGAGTCGTTAAGGACTTGAAATAACTGTCAAACGTGACGTATGAACCTACCTGTCTCTATAAGGAAATCGTCAAAAGTGAAAAGGTGCTTACTACTAAGGTAAATAATTACTGTAAAATAAATAAAAGTCATAAATAGAAGAAAGAAAACGCAATTGAACAAATAAAACATGACATAATAATAAATATTTATGCATTATTCAAAATAAGACAAAATATAATGTACGAAAGAGATACGTTATATGTAGATATATGACGTATGTAGAATTTATAGAAAAATTTATTTATGAAAAGCTAGATAACGAGTAATGAACTATTATATGGAAAAGTGATTAGTTACCTTAGACGATGATTGTGATGAACATAGAGACATAGATGAAGAATTGAGTTTTATGAATATAAAAAAAAAATACTAACACTTAATATAAACATTACAACAAAAATAACATATTTGATCAACTTGTCGGTAGTTGTAACAATTTCGGAATTTTATAAGCTTACGGTTGTGTTACAGTTATAATTCTATAAGTAAGAGTTGTGCAGATATGGTACTGGACAGTCGAAATTCAACTTAATAAAATGTTACATGTCCACTAAAATAAGAATGTTAATATTTGCACCACAAAACTTCGTATTTATTTTATTTTTTTTTAATTAATAAAATTATATATATAAATAAATATGAAACTCCAACTGGACTTTGAACATAATTGTGTTAGTAGTGTATACTTTCCAATGAATTAAATAATACGAGGTATGTACATGCACGTCTAATTTTCTTCGCCGACTAAATTCCTTTACATATAAAATAGTCATAATTCACCTAAAAGAAATAACTGTAAAAAACATCAAATATTTTAAAACCTCCAAACACAAACGTACTCATGAATTGATTAGGAAACTAGAAGCTTTTAAAAGCTTCTAGTTTCCTAATCAATTCGATTAACAAAATAAAAATAAAATTGACAGCTTAGTTCCTAGTCGCCATGTCATGTCATTCTTAAATATAAAACTAGAACAACGAACAGTGCATGCTTTTAAATTTCGGTTAAGTTTTGCTAACATTTAACCTTATTCGTTATTTTTTTTCGCTGACATATTTCAACATGTCCGTTAATTTTTATAAATACTAATTCACATGGCGTCAATCGATGTGAAAACAGTTCGAATCTGTTTGTCTGCGTTAAGGTAAAAATTTATTTTCGAAACGGCATAATATTTTAATAATTATTGCTTGTTGCATTTTACATGAATAATGTCATGCAGGCGGTGACAGTTAAAATTGGTAAAAGAAAAGAAAATAAAAAAAAAACTAAATGTATATTATATCTGTATGTTAAGCAAATAAATACCGATGGTCAAATTGAACGTTAAAACTAAAATAAGTGTCATACGACATTGCTGAATTATTAGTTGTCCGATTTCAATCGTGATTCATGGCGATCGATGAAAAAAAATACGGCCACGGTGATAGTTAGACTCCTACATTCAGGGTTCCGTACCGACGAATTAAATAAAGACAATATAGCAAATTTAACAGAGTTTAAATCCAATTGAGTGTGAGATGACTTCATCTTTTGAAAAATTTAATTATAAATATAATGTTGGTATAACATCCGCTTGTAGGTACCGATGGTACTGTTATTTGTAATAATGAACGCTTATGGGCGACATATTTTGACGCTACTGAAAAGTGAAAATTGTGGACATCAAAATATTTGTAAGTAGACTTTACTCAATATATTTTTATGTTGAAAATGTTGAATGGTTAAAAAGTTAAAGATAAGGAAGATAAAATTAACAGCTTCAATAGTTAATAAACAGAATCACTTAAGATCTATAATGTATTTTTTAAGACCTTTCTAACGAGTTTCCATCCTAAAATGGGTGAAAAAAATTCATCCCTCAATTTTGATGCATATAAAGTTATTGATAAAATTTTAATTTTGTGATTTAAATTCAGTCGCCTTTACAATTTCATCACAATCGATGATAAAAAGTTTGGTACATAAGAAATATGGTAGGACAGAGCGAAATTATAAGGGTTCCGTTTTTTGACTTTGGTTATGAAATCCTAAAAGTGTAATCTAACAGAAACTTTTTTGGGCTCGAGTTTCACATTTATTTTGCATTTTAATTGTACTTATAAATCGAGTGATACATTAATCATATTAACGAGTACTCGTATGTTTAACGATTTTTTTTATCTCGAAAGCTCTCGCTTTAAGTA
This sequence comes from Eumeta japonica, assembly GCA_005406025.1. NCBI lineage: Eukaryota > Metazoa > Arthropoda > Insecta > Lepidoptera > Psychidae > Eumeta > Eumeta japonica. Next base: position 150,413 of record BGZK01000535.1, read on the forward strand.
CGTAGCCAAGTTTGTCGGCATACGACCGGTTTTTTTTAGTCAGTGTACGTTGCAAAAACAACCATGTATTGACTTGTACTATTTGCATAAAAAATGTATAAATGTTAATTAATCTCAATTATGATTTAGCGCAATTTTGACACAACATAATTTGTAGTTATTGCTATGGCGGAAAAAAAGCAGCAATATTTTCTATGTTAGACAGCTGTAAAATGTTTGTTGATAAGATATAATTAATTTCATTATATCATCTATATGTAAAAAATAGCGATATCTAATAACCCTTACTTCTCTCCTTCTCTCTCACACACAACTTCATTTTTTTTTGTTTCTTTATCACAGTTATATAAGGCACAATGTTCACATAATTTTCACAAAATAAATATTTGCATAGGTAGGTATGTAGAGTCTGTATTAAAAACATTCTGGTGCTCTAGGAGAAAATTCTAGAATCCTGTTTAATAAAGGGACTAAAAGTAAGTTGGCTTTTATCTGGAACAATTTCCCGACTTCGATTCGCTTAACAATTTTCGACAATATTGTTATATGTCGTATATACAGTTCTATTATTTTACGGAAAAGAACATTGAATATTGTATAAAGTAGGAAATGCTAGGGTAATCGGAATCAAGATACTACTACCCAAGTAGCACACAGTCTGTAAATGTAAAGGAACACACACCAGTTAGTAGCTCTGAAAGCTAGTAAGGCTGTAGAAACGCGGTTTAGGAAGAAATTGACTATATTAGCAATTAACAAATTTAATAATGCCTAAGCTTGTTTAATATATTTTCATTTCTCTTTTGTATAGACGCTTGGTGAATTAAAGCAATATTTAAATCTATTATATGGATAACCCAAATACAAACTTTACAGAAACGTTTGTATAAGCCGATATGCTGTTCTTAGTGATATAAAAGCTCTTTATAAGAGTTTAAACCATTTTTTGGTAGCAGAAAATTTATTTATTACACTGGTTTTTATGAAAGACGCTTGCCTGCAACATGTATTAACTGTTATTCCGCTAACTGTTAAATTGTTCATTCTACGTACGTTTCATGCTAACCAGGCACATTCTCAGGAAATTGCCGACAGTCACTGGATGTGACTGTCGGCAATTTCTAGGGTGCAAGGAGCGTTAAAACAACCAACATAACCTCGTTAAGCGGGCCGCTGTCATGCAATGGTCTTTATGAAGTTCATAAAATTACACAAAACAGCCTATATCTTTATAATGATTTAAAAAACCATAGAAAATCAGATAAAATCTGGGGCAATTAAACAAAATTAAAAGAATACAATAGTAATATTAGTTCAAATAATAATTACGAACTGATTAGGCATAAAGTATCTATTGTAATGTGTGAGGTGTTAATTCGCAGAAATCCATAAAAAGTATCTAATAATCTGAATGACGAAAAGTCAGATAATAGTATTTAAAGTCAGTATGCATCCTCTTTACAAATACATGATTCAAACTCTAATTTAATTTCACAGCAAGAGAGATTTACAACAAAAAGTTCTTGAAAAATATTACGCTCCCAACGCTTACTTCATGTTAAAAAAAATAATTTCGTCTATAGAATATTCGTCCGTACTTGTAATGGAATTGAATATCACAAAAACTATGATTTAGACTGAACCGTTATTATATAACTATGATGGTTATTATTCCAAATTTACGATGCAGATGAGATCATAACAGAACATTTAAGTGTTCAATACATATAATGTTGTTTATTGATATGACGCCATTGTTAACCTACTTCCTGCGTAATCTAAAACATTTTGATTAATGAGAAATTAATTTCTTATTTCTAAAATGACTTTTAAGATTTTGTCACATTCATAAACACATTTAATCTTAAACAATAAAGAAATTAAGAACATAAATCAGTAATAGCAGAAAAATGTTTAAATACCAGGTAAAGACGACTACACATTTTAAAGTATTATTTGTGGGGTGCGTGAAACAATTGATTATATATTCACAGTAAACTGATGGTCGCAATCGAATTTGCTCTAATAAGACCGATAAACTTGGATACCATTAACTGATATTTTTTCGTATTATTCCGTCATTAACGCACGAGGTTCGGGAACGTACCAGGATTACATCTTAATATAAAGGTAAGATGGTGATTCGGGTCGACAATAAAATCGAAAATGGAATCAGGGTAATAATTTCTGTCAAAATTATTGTAATTTACTCATGTACGTGCGGACGAAACTGTAAACAGCAACTATGTAATAATTTATATGGTGCAAGAAATGGCTTTTTGCGTTGCAAGTGGTAAACAATGTATTAGAGTACAGGACATTAAATAAAGAATAGGCTCGACGTTTATGCTTTGCGAGAGGACACCAGCGGGGATTGCACTCGAGTCATTAGGTTTTTCAAATCTTTTGGCATAATTGATATTGGCTAACTGAAACGTATATATTTTAATCATAATCAGCTTTGTACGGAAAGAAGTGTCTTAATATGTCACGAAGAAATATAAAAAGCATTATGGTTAATAATTTTGCAACTATTCAATTTGTGATTGCCACGCCATCTAACGCTCCAAAACTGAGATTTCTAAGCACATACGTTGCTTTGACTTTTAAAAGAAGTATATATAATTATTTATATAGATTACATAAAATAAATAGTAACTTACAAGAAAATGAAAAAATTCAAAGTAAATAACAGTCATCGAGCGATATTAGACACCATGCACCAAACTGTCAGGCAAGTAGAAAAAGTCATAAATACATGTACTTCTACTTTCACAGACACTGCCAAATTCTCTACGTAAGGGTCAAAAGCCTTATCTATCTAGAATCTGTTTGAACATTTCGTAATTTATTTCTCTAAATTCTAATTAGAAATGAAATTAGTCTGTCTGGATATTTTAAAGTATTAATAACGTTAACTGCAACGCCGTTGACACGAATGCGGAAATTAAACTAAGGAGTTTTTTTTTATTCTTCCGCGACATAGGAACTAAAACTGGACTCGATCGATTCTAGTTCGTTTACAATTTCACAAACGTAAATCTAAACAGCGGCACGAAAAAGCGCGAGGCGCAGGCGCGGTCGTGGGCTCACTTTCAATAGATAAATTAGCAGTTAACGTCCGCGCCGGCCAGCGCACGAACCGTCCCGGCCGGCGCTCGTTGCACCGAATTTATGGCCGCTCATTACGAAACTGGAATTGTTTGAAATAAAATCAATGTTTCGAATCGAACGCTTACGATATTAATTTTAAATCTAAGGCAAATTTAAGTCGCGTCTCGACGTTAATTAGGTTTAAAGTTGTCGATATGAACGAGACGGTTTAGATAATGTGTGCCTCTTGAGATGCAAGTGTGCAACAACTTTTAAGATGCATATAGAAATAGAGACTAAAAGAGCATCATACTAAAATTTTATTATTATTGTAAAATACTGAATCGATTTTCAAAGATATATTATATAAAAATACACCCATGAAAATTGTTAACACCTGAATTATAAGACTGAGAACGATCGTAAAAATTAAAAAAAAAAATTGGTAAAACCTAATGTGCATGCCTTAAGCGCTCGTGACATACGTATGTTATTTAAATTAGAGGTTAATCATAATATATGAGCTTTGTACCAACTTTTTTGAAGTTCTTCAAAACTTTCCCGAAGTCACTAATTAAAATTATTATACAATAATTGTTGTTGATATAAACGTATTACTAATATGTAATTATATTATAAAAATAACTTTGGAATTAATTAAAACGTTGGAAGTAATTAAAAATAAATAAAAAAAACAAATTCTAGGACAGATTTGAACCCGGGCACCCTGTGCGCGCGACTTAAAGCTAAACATTTGAACTAAATCGTACAGCTGATCCTCGGGCGAAAATAGTTGTTTTATTTTTGATATTACTACCGACATCTGTTGGTAATAAAAATAAATAAAACATCCATTTCTATCTCCATTTCAGATATTTAAACGAAATAACAGATCAAAACATGAATAACAGTGGGTTAAAAAAATTCAATTACAGCTAATCGGTACTATATCAAGCTATGATTTTCAATACAGTTATTCCCAATCAATTAGTGATAAGATTGAAAAATAAATTAAGTTTAAAAGTTAAATAGTTTTTCAGTTATCGTGATTACACGGGATTTTCAGGCGACAGTAGAAGCATACCTACGCTCGCGCTTAAGGCATGCAAAAAGGTGAATTGAATATTTAAATACGCGCGTACTACATCAAAATCAAGAATTTATTTTCATACTTTGTATTAATAAAAATGCATATACTACATTATAAATATAAACTTTTTGCAAAGACCTATTTACTGAAATTGTTAAAAATGTTTTGCAATACCGGCTGAGACATTTAAAAAGCTAATGTTTTGTAGTTGCTCCCAAGTTCGTCGATAGTTAAAACAGCCGAATTTTAAATTTCTTATAAATATAGTACGTTATTCTATGCCGTAGTGCTTACATATACTTGTGATGTGACCTTACATGTACAGAAGAACAAAAGTGATTCAATTCTATTTCAGAATGTATAAAAAAGAAGAAGTGTTATGGTCGACAATGCCTTGTCTTACATAATCGTAGAGTAAAAATCACAAAACCAACTAAAAGAACAACTCGGAAACTTTCTTTAGACTATGCACGCGCCTGCGTAGTCTATCACTTTTATTATTTCTCTCTTCGGGATTTTTTATAATTGATCGCGTCCGCTCGTTTGCTAATAGGTCACGTCATAATCTTTGACGCATCACAAACAAGCCAATTTTGAAAGCCAAAAACTACTCCCACCTCTGCATCTACGATCAAAACAACTAATCTTATATATGTTTAGTAATACAACACAGTCTGTTTAAGTCGATGTTAAAGTGAACGTCGAGAAATCGCAAATAAGCCGACTAAACGAGAAACAACCGCCTCTTGAATAGCAGCTTACGTACGTAATACATGCACTCTCACATTTCGCTAGGTAATATTAGCGAGTGCAATGGATTTAGGAAGAATTTTATGTTAGGAAAGACTTGTGAATATTTTGAGGTAGATACATGATCGCGGAATTTAAAACATTATTACCCCAGGAACTGGGTATTGGCATTGCCTGAGAATCCCTGGCTTTATTCCAGGCAGTTCGACCGTATTTGTGGGAAAAGTAGATTTTCAATAGGAAATGAGGACCTATAGGTTCGATTGCGGCTACGAAGCTTATCATCCATCATGACTAGTTTCCCGGAAGAACGAAACGAGGACTAAAGAGGGCCCTTTCGGTATTATGAACATGTATGTAGGGATGGATCAAAAACCTGTGATTTCTGCCAATTGATTAAAGTCAGACGTCTCAATACTGCGTACATTTATGTATTACATGCGTGAATGAGGATAAAATAAAGGGTCAAATAAAATTGAAGTTAGCGACGAGACCATCTAATACGCATCTTTTGACATTTACTGGTCTGATGTACTTCAGAGCCAGCATGAAGGGATGTTCGCTTCATCCTACCCCTAACGCTATATAATGTAATGGGCCAATAAGTAATAGAAATTAAAAAAATATTATGATAGGAACGAAGCTAACGTATCTAAGTTGGCTATATGTATGTATGCATGCCTGTATAAAGGGAAAACAATAAAAAGTATGTGTGTCGCTAGGCATTCTAAAAGACCAGCAAACGAAAAAAAAATAAACTAAAAATTTCTGTCATATTACTTTAACGTTTATTTATATATTTCAATTTTACCTGAATTTCGTTATTTCAGCCAAAAAGACAATGTCCGAAGTTGTTGATTGAAAGTACTAAGATTTATGGCTCGCTTCCGCGACAAGAATCAACATCTCAGAAGGTGCATTAATAACAAACACTACGTTCTCAATTACTTACGAAGGTTCGCGATGCCGTATTTCACAATATCGCACGGGCCGCAGTACAACGGAGCTCCAGTGCCCGGGGCGGAGATTTCGCCCCCACTAGACTGTAACGAGCCGGCGTCAAATACGCGTGCGCACAATGAGAACAACAAAACTAATTAAATATGCATCGAAATTATTATAAAATATAACATACTTGTGTACCTTGTACACTATTAAGAACAATTTTTGATTGTTAAAAAACGAAATAGTGTAAGAATTACAATTTAAAATAGCTCCCGAATATATATACTGTATTTCGTATTGATTTCGTAATATTAAAATCCGAAATAAAATAATTTGTTTTGATTTTATCTTGAGACTTTGCAGCATGTTGTTTAATTGGTACAATAGCGCCCTTTTTGTGTTTAAACATAAGTTATCACACAACCCTCCCCCTGTACGCAAACCTTTAAAACGCCGTCCCCTGAACGAAACTCTTGATGTACGCCTGGCAGTATGTGCCTAATAGGAAGAGATGTATACAATATCCTCGTAAAATATGAGTTTAGAATTAATGAATATATTGGTTCAAGTAGGCGTATCTTAAACTTTTTAGGTACACTTTCCTATAAAATATGTTAAGAAGTTTCTTGTCTCTATGTAACCGAGGTAGAAGTAGAAATCTTGGTTCATATTCAAGGATAACGACTATATTTTCTATACATCTCTGTATCATATTAATAACTTATGAGTCGGTGAACAATGAACGGACGAATCTAAAGATCCTTACAGGCTTGTGCATTCGCGTGGATTTCCAAATCACACGAACGCAAACCCCATTCGCTCCCTCGGGCCCTGCGCGGGCCCTGCAGCCGCGTGCCGGCGTGACGCGCGGCGGTACGGCCCGCGGCCGCCGCGCCCTCTTCTGGTCGACTTCGCAATGGAAATATCGACGAATAATTATTTAGGAGGCGAATAACCCGTTTCCTCGTCACAAACGATTTGGGTATCTTCCGCTTTACGCGAGCTGCTTCAACAGCACCATTACAGAAACTCGTTCGAAATTAGAACATTAGAAATCATCACTTAACAAACCGATCAATATATATTATAAATAAAATTGAAAATTGAATTGAATTGAATCTGTCTATGATTTTAAAATAAATGTCATTTATTAGTTTAGCGTTACGTATACAGCATCCAGACAATCCTTTTTAAATTTTTATGCCTACCTGGATATTTCTTTTCCCGTCGATCTTCGGAATGACTGAACCGCTCTCGATGAGACTTTCACTGGAAAATAGAAGAACTTACTGGGCTACGCATAGGGTAACTTTACCAAAAAATTGAGGGTTCTTGGATAAAAATTGAAAAATCCTTAAAATAGAATAATTTGTTCTGAATTTAATTAAAAATGGAGCTGGTATCGACTGCGGGAGCGAAATCAAGATTTACATCGAGACGAGACAAAGATTAGGATAGAGATCATGATAGTTACATCGTCATCGCTCGATATTAATGTATCAAAATTAATTGTGTGCTCACGCAGGCAGAGCCACGAGTTAAAGTTAGTCTTTAATAAACTAAAACTATATTATGAAAAGATGCGGATCTAACTCCCTAGTCTGCATTCAATATCGAATGTCAATAATTAAAATAACTAATCTAACTAACTAGTATTTATTAATTAATGTCACTTAGCTGCACTTGCATAAAAATATTTAAATTAATTTTATTCACAAAATTTTATTTTACTTTGCATTCTGCAGTCGTGGCATACATTTCGAATGGTGTTTTGTATTGATTGGTAAATATCGTCATTTTTTTTATAGTGTAAACAGGGTTAACAACTTTTTATAGGAAATATAGTGAATTGAAAATCGATGAAAGTAGAAAAGAAGAACATATTATTTATTTAAAATAGACTCAAAGACACATTTTTGTATGAATGTAGAAGAATATGTTAATTCCGAATAATTGTCGAATATTGAACCAGAGAAAGGGCCAAATTTTGAGTACCCGAAACCGGCGAGCTTGCTTTAAGAGATTGATGAATGTTAATGAAGCAAGAGTTTTGATATACAAAGATCGCGCACCATGTGGAAATCTTTAGTCTCTGCTTACCATTCTGAGAAATAGGTGCGAGTTTGTATTATTGTAATTGTAATATTATTCAACTAACCGCAACATATACTAAGCATAAATTAAAATAAATGATACCTATTTTATAAAATTGGCTTATTTTCTCATTTTGGCACTTCTAATTTGTCATAGAAAGAAACCGTAGTAAAAAGAACAGGAAGCAAGGGAGAAGTATATTAACAAGATTTTTATTTGGTATCTCTAATTATAAAGCGCATTTTTAGTAGGCTTTTATTAGCTTCACCTGTATGTATCTATGTTTTTTTTATAACCGACTCTTTTGGACTCCATTTTGTTCTGATTTGAACGGTTAGATTTCATTTAAACTGTGTAGATTTATCTAGCACTGATGACAATACAATAATTTATATTTCGAAAAATAAAATTTTGAAAAAAAAATTTTAAAAATAAAAAAAAATTGAAATTAATTGAAAATACAAGTGATATAATGCGCAGGTATTACGCTCCCCAGCCCTTCCTGCTTCTCCGCCGCATTCCTATTTTACGCCATTGCGACGTTTTCGTGACGAACTTTCAGGAGCAAAGTTTCGTGCGTGCTGTAATAGTGATGCGTTAGATCAAATGGAAAGGATATTTAGACATGAATTATATAAAGTTAAATTCGTTGCCACACGTAAAACATTCTAAGACCAAGGCTCCTAGTTATAAATACCATTGATATCGTTTTGAGACTAAGAATTTAGAAAATAAAATATAGTTTAAAAAATAAAAAAAAACACGCTTTAATGATAAATCGAAATAAAAATGAAAAATAATTCTTAATATAGGAATTAAATAATGAACGAAAAATATTAGTGTTATTGTGAAAAAGTGTGGGGTGCTCGATACATCAGTTCTCGTAAATATTCGATCGGTACCATTAGTCCAAAAATGGTTCGAAAGATTTGACACAAGGCGCCCCACGCCTTTTTCACAATAAAACTAATATTTTTCGTTTATTATTTTATTCCCATATTAAGAATTACTTTTTACTTATTACTTCGCTTTATCATTAACGCGTGTTTTTTTTAGTTTCCTTAAACAATATTTTTTTGGTTTTGCTTTTAAGGCTGTAATCGCATAGAGAGTGAAAGATTAAAACCATTCACGGTGACTGTCCTTTTTGCACTTTTGTTGCACCTTTGATGTGAATAGCTTGACGCAATTCAAATTGATTATATTGACTGATAATTGTACGCAGCTTAATAGGAGTTTATTTTTTTTAATTAGATCACATCCCTCAGGGGCGGAGGGTGAATTTTTGGGGCCCTGGGCTAATAATACTCAGGGGCCTACTAATTATCAAGCTAATTGTCATTTTGTCATGAAACTGTTTTCTATATGATGTACTGGTCGTTAAAAACTAATTTTTTTACGGCGTCCCCTAAAAAGTTTATTTTTGATAAAAAAGACACTATGATTTTTTTATTCAAAACAACACATGCTTCAAGACGATTTAAGTCGAGTTTTTGGAAAAATCGTGTTTTTTGGCGTGATAACGTCTTATAAATCGATGAACGCCGGCTGCACGCACAAAAAGCATGACTCATTGTCATGTTCCGCCTGAGCTGAGCGTGCAAGCGAGAGCGCTGAACAAGCGATAAGGAGGCACGATCGGCTTAAGCGTTCGGTTTGTGACGCATCTATCTCTGTTGCACCATCATAAGACATACAAAATAATGATAATTCTTTTGTATCTCTCATGATGATACAAAATAATGATAATTCTTTTGTATCTCTCATGATGATATAAAATAATGATAATTCAGTGATAATAATTCAATACAATTCATAAAAATATGCAATTTTTCATCAATATTTTTTATGACGTTATCACGTAAAATTATTGTCCGTAAACTGACTTTACAGGCAACTAATTTTTTTTGGAAATGTCTTATTTTATTTTTGTTGATAATATGGGTACACAAACAAAAAAGAAAAAGGTGAAAAATTGTTCAAATCATCATGCGATACAGAGAAACTCTATTCATCAGACAACAGTCTAATAGGAATTTCTAGGAAAGATGAAGTATCTCGCTTAGATATTTCAAAATCATTCGAAAAAGGATTAAAACAGTTTATTAATGTGAACTCTATCATTTTTTTTAATTTGATCTAAATATGAGCTGGATGGAAAAAAAATGAAAACTAGTAAGGAGATACTAATCATTAGGACTGTTTGGAAACCATAATTTACTTGTCAGTTCTGAACGATGTTTCAGAACGAGGCGTGAAATTAATGCGAGAGTACAATGATTTGTTCAAAAAGGTGAAGATCAGAAGCAATTCATTATTCAACTCTTAGACAATTATAGAAGTATAAAATTAAAAATACGAAAGAAAGCATCATGTGAAAAAAATTTTGAATTTTTGTTTTCTTTTTGGGTTTCTATTCATTTGTGTTGCAGAATTACTTAAATTGTGGATAAAATAGTATTTGTTACGAGAACTATCCAAAAAAACGTGATTTTACTAAAAAATCAACTTAAATTGTCCTAAGGCACATATTGTTTAGAAAAAATCCTAGTGTTTTTTCCAAAAAAGGAACTTCATAGGGAGCGTCACAAAAAAGTGGGACAATGTGTAAAAAATATTACGTATGGTATGTAAAAAAAATTGAACAATAAAATATTTTATTTATTTAATATTGCTTCGTGTCTGTGTATACAAATAACAACTATATGACATTATTGAAAGAAATTGACAGGTTATATGTAGTTGTGTTATATAAATTGTTGAACAACCTTGCTACATTTTGCAAATTCCTCGTAATAAACGCACACGTACGATCGAAAATACGTCGACCGAAAAAAAGCGATTGGGAATTCCCTGTTCTGTTCGATACACGCGCACACGGGTTGATATTTCAGGGTCTTCTTATGATAGATTTTTTTAAACTTTAGATATTTTTTTACTTTATAACAAGTATAGTGTATTGTTTTCAATGAGGGCTGGGAGCCTTTTGTATCCACGGGGCCCTGGGCTGCAGCCCAAAACGCCCTTAAGTAGATCCGCCCCTGACATCTTTTGCATGCGTCGCGTAGAGCAAGGCATGAAGTCGATATTCGTGTAGCTAAATTTTAATGTGCTGCATGATGCTAACTTTTTTATGTTTATTGAAGAAAGCTATATACGTTTCAATTAAATTTGTGGTGTGTTAGCTCTTTTATCACACTCGATATAAAATACTCAGCATAAAGGAGAGTCATATAATATAATATAAAGATCGCTTAAAATTCAGAAACTCGATCAATTTCTTTAGTGATATAAATTTAGTAATTTTATTGAGTATGAAAATTTATATACGGAAAAGTGGACGTATATTGCAATATGTTGTTCCCAAAATCATTTAGGCGAATGCTTTAAAATCGAGAGGAGCGTATTGTTACGTATATAAATTTAGTATCTTCGTGTTATTATAGGTAGTTTAGCAAAACGTAAACTACCTTTTTTTTGCCGTTTTTAATCATTTCTAGCATCCGCTCGCGGTTTCACCCACAGCAGCTCGCGTGAACATAGAATGAGTAATTACATTCTTTACGTCGACGGATAACAGATACCGTGTTCACTATAATCTTGAAGCGGTTCGCTCTCTGTCTCGAGATAGTGTCAATTGTTCCGAAGATGATCGCCGACTAACAGACAGGTACACAGACGAGAAAATTAAAAAAGGTCGAATGGGTGCTTGATACGTATTAATAATGTGATGTTATAGACTTTTAAAAAAGCCGTTATTTTGAGACCATAGACAAGACACTCTAATTTTATTCATGTCTATAGATATGCAATCAGTACCTGAAACTGGAGTACATATTAACCAGTGTAATTTACATAGGCAACCAACGTATATAAATAAAATACATTAGAAAATTTGTAATGTAGGACCACCACGATAATTTGTATTTCGTTTTCATTTTGTATTTGAGATCATGTCTAATGTACTAGAACCACTCCATTATAATATAAAGTAACTGCTAACGTAAGTAGGTTGAAATAGAATTTTCTGGAAACATATGCACACGGATAATTTACGCTCTAAGGGGCCATCCATAAATTACGTCACAGGAGCAGGTCAAAATATTTGTGATGTCAAATATGAAAACGAAAAAAGGTTTATATCTTTTGTTTCGTCCAATATTTAAAGTATTTTGAACAAAAATTGTAAAAATTGCTGTTTTCATTTACGTGTGACCACCTGTGACAAGAACGGGGTGTCAAAAACTTTGTAATTTATGTAACGTACTTTATGAATGGCCCCAAACAAACACACTGGTTGAACAAGAAAAGGTAGTCAAAGGTAACTTCATCAAACAAGGAATGTTTAAAGTCCATTCATATCATTACAACTGTTGTAAAGTTCCTTTGATGTCCATGAGTACTAAGTATACCTATTTTTTTTGTACGGAAATGACTATTTAATTTCATCATCAACAAAAGCTTAAGCGGTAACTTAACATATTTTTGATTAACGGTTCATTCGCGAACGTGAATTACGTGTTGACAGCAAATACTAATTAATGCTAATCGCATGACATCAATCGCCCAGAGCCCCGGGCCGCGGAACAATGGCGAGGCATGCGCGCGCGCAGCGCCGTCTGCGGCGCTAACGGTACAAAGATGTGCTGTTGTACTCATAAAATGTATTAATTTTACACGTAATTACTATGTCAGGTTTACCTACATATTTTGCAAAATATATTCATAAACCTATCGACTATACACCTATTAGTGAATTGAGAATGTTATTCGCTAGATCAGTAGTTTCAAATGTACAACATATATTTATTACACTAGCGTCTATTTACTAAATGTAGGAATTATGAATAACGACCGTCGTACAAATACTTTAAAACTCAAGGACTTGCTTTAATAATAAGGTTAAGTGTATGTCACATTTCCTATGTAAGCGAAATGCGAGTTGAGAACTCAATATTTTGTTTTGGAGAACCTTCTCCTTCATCAATAGATCTTCGGGATAAATTTAGTTCACTGTTAAATCAGCGATTCACATTTTGATTTCTAGGCGACTTAGAAAAACAGGCAGTGATGCAACCCTGTGAATTCTAACTCGTCTGTCTGTAGGCTGTTCGATAGGTATGAAGGCCACTAGGCTACCACAGCCGTTCGGGGCACAACTTGAACTTTAAAATTAAGAATTACATTTCTTTTATTCACCAAAGTATTCTGGTGACAGTCAATGTTGGAGTTCACCATTATAACAGAAAGACCATGAAGGTTGACCTTCACGGTCTTTCTGTTGTAAGCCCTCTTCATGTTTAAAAATTTAAATGTTTTGATAACATATTCTGAACAACCTCTTTCGAATTAATACATTTGAATTCTAAATTGATATTACAAATCGGAATTATATATATTCCTTCAATAATCATTAAGCAAAAGGGGGATGTGAGTTAACAGACTTCATAATTGAAATCGAAAGGTCAGTTTCAATAGGGTCAGCAACCCACATGTCCTTAATAGAGGTTTTGTTATCCAATTCGAATTGAAAGTGAATATCGCGACCCTTAATTTTTCCAATCTCATTGTCTATGATACTTCAAATAGTTTACATCATATATTTGCTAATTATTACAAAAGGATGTGTCAAAAATGAAACCACATTTATACGCTGAAAGCTCTTTCATAAAAAGTCGTCGATAATCATAAGAACGTTTTTATCGGTTTTCCGTACAATGTGTTTTTGTGAATGTGTGTGCATCTTTTATCGATATTAAAAAAAAGAATCGTAATTCATATCGAAGGTCGAATTTGTATAATGGAGAACGCGCAAACACGTGGAATACGAAGAACGCGAAAAACCTTACGAACCGAATACGAATGGTACAATCGTATATATAAATATCGTAATCGTACGGCATCGTCTCGTAACGTATACGTTAAAGTTTTTACATTGATATGAACATGAACATTCGGGTAGCGATCGTAAAACTTGGATCTCATTACAACTTATTATGAACTTTATGCATAAGCTCTCTCGTTGAAAGACGTTGTGGTGGATGCGTAGATGTTTATAGGGTCCTCCAAGAACCAACTGTTGACGTAAACAGTTTAAAATGTACACCTTTACATAAAGTGCTGCTTCTACTTGTCAGCGAGACTAACCGAATCTGCAAATGATCATTGTGGGCTTAAGTATGTCTTCCTTATATTTTAGACCACCTAACGAAATGCCCTAAAATATAATTTTAAATAAATCTTAGGTTAAATAACAATTTTAATATTCCAAATTGTATTACACCCAATCATAAAAGATCACATTTAAATTTGATGTCAATAGCTAACTGTACATCTACCTGCGGCGGTGCATCTCAGCTAGTTATCTGTTTCAGAGTAGATAAACCTCACAATATCATTTATTGCCCTTGCCTCATTAGAGCTTTTGTTGTTGCGCGATAGTTCACCGAATGCGCCGGCGCGTATCCAATCGCACTGTACTGTGCAAGGTAACTACTTGGAAATAAGTAGTCCTATGCAGAATAGCGATTCATTTATATACTACTATTGTTAGAACAGAAATTAAATTTCAATAAGAATATAATATATATGAAAAATGGAAATCGAAAGGTACATAAACAACAATTTGAACAAAAATAAAAAACCGACTTCAAAACAAAAACTATTCCAAAACAAATTAATATGCACAAACAAGTAAAAAAATAATTACATACTCTTCTACAACTTAATAATCAACTTTCTTTTTCTACTCATCAATATGTAGGTACGATCTATGTGTTCACCCCGCAAGAAGGTAGGTAGGTACCTACTCCAAATTTAACTCGAAAACATACCTATGAATAACAAAAAATGATCAAAATATTTTTAGAGTTTGTCCTAAGTAAAATGAAATAAAAAATATTACACTACTTAAAAGTCAATCAAATTATTACGATAATATAATGTAGTTACAATTATTGTCATTTTTGAAGGCGGTGTCAGCCAAGGAAACACTACGATATATCTAGCAATAGTCAGAGAATATGCAATTATTTTTTTTTCTTTTTAGTGCACATTAATTTGTTTTGGAATAGTTTTTGTTTTAAAGTCGCTTTGTTTTGTTTGTTAAAATTTTTGCTTATTTTTTGGTTTTTAGTGAATCTGAAGTACACTGACTCATTTGTCCGAACATGGGTAGACTTACTAAATGTTATGCTCATAGATCGCACCATTACCGTTAAACTGGTAAGGTGTTACATTGATTATCACATTCGATGTTACACTAAGTAACTCAAATATCCGTATAGCCTATAAAAGATTTGGCCGAGTATTGTTAATTTGCTCCTAAGAATTGAAGAGATCCGTTACTTTGTCGTGGATCCCATAATTAGAACCGAACCAAACTCTTATCTAACTACCCATGAAGTACATCCTTTCCAATAATAAAATAGTCATCGAAATCGGTTGGCGTGATATTGAGTTATTCGTCCATTTGTCGCGCACATACTTAATGCAAATTTAAGACTTATATGGTTTTCTCACGGATGTCATTGTCAGAATTGAATCAAATTCAAATGGGACCACCGGGAAACATCAGATTTCAAATAAAAAGAAACATAAAAATCGGTTCACCCAGTCGAAAGTTCTGCCGTAACAAACATAAAAAATACAATCGAATTGAGAACTTCTTTTTTGAAGTCGGTTAAAATGAATTTTCCTTCCTATGCGGCGTAAAACATGTCAGGTTTAATGTTGGAAATTACTGTACTTTATTCTGTATGATGTACACACACACACACACACACACACACATTTATATATATATATATATATATATATATATATATATATATATATATATATATATATATATATATATACATGCACTGACAGATACATAGATCATATCATTAAAATAAAAAAATAAACGTCATCAAGAAAAGGTGAATGCCATTTCTGTAAATCCATAAGCTCCAAAGTATGATAACACGACTCCGCGCCCGTCTGCGCACGTCAAAAAAGCGGGCGTCGTCGCGCATCATACTCGCGCATTAATTAAAACGCGATAAAGTATTAACAAGTCGAGGGGTCAGCTCGTAAAACCGCTTACCGGCGCCGCATCGGGAAATCACTTAGCGCGCCTTCCCGGCCATTATCCCTTTCGGAACAAGCGATCGTTAACAAGATCGGACGTGCCGCACGACAGATGTCGTCTGTCATATTAATGGCATGAATAATATATAGTTTATTGTCGAAAATTGCACTTAAAATATGACTGCGGCAAGTGCGGCATATTATTTTTGTACGCATTTCATTTTTGTAGACAATATTTTTGGTTATATGTATGTCCACAAGAAACATACAATATAAATTATTGCAAAAAGAAAAACTAGATATAACTCGTTACTTATCAAATATTGTATATTTTCCCTCCCCCCATAAATCAGAAAAGACCATAAGAATTTTGTACTTATGATGTATATATAACATTCTTTATATTAATAATACATGTACAATATTTATGTAAGAAAAACTATTTAAATGGCCATAATATAATTTTCATACATACGGTAGAGCGCTGAAAATAGAGTTTGTCAGAAGAAAGAATTTAATGCAGTAAAGATATCCTTGGTGTAAAATCTTTGGCTTTTTCTGGGAAGGTTAGACATATGAATTTTAGTAACGTGAGAGGACAATGTAGTTCTAAAGATAATGTAGTGACAAAAACGAAAGGGTATATTTTAGAATTGTTATTTATAAATCCGTAATTGACAAAACTATTATATTACAGTATTTCTAAGCACTAGATTTGACCTGCATGCTAAAATTTGACTTGTTTGAATCGTACTAAGCAAGTTTTGTCGTATGGATACTATTTCTTAGCAACTTAGAAATTTTATATCACTGAAAAAATTGAACTCACTCATAAACATAATCGTGTGATGACTTATTACGATTATCGGCGTGGATCAACTTCAAAACAGGGCATCGATCAACTCACATCGTCTTTTATAAATGAAGCACCATCAAAAAACCACTAATTCACTAAGCCCAATATACATTAGGCTTTGTGAATTAGTAGATGAAGTTTAATAAACCATTAGGTTTAGGGATTCGATCGTGGACGTCGTATGCTTACGGGCAAATTTAAAGGAGGCCACGCTAAATCGGTTGTTGTACCACAAAATAATTGTTCATCGTAATAATGGTAATACTAGTTACCACATGTCGGCCGAAACAACTCAATAATTGAAAGTTCAAAACAACGAATTGACGTATCACCCGTCTTACAGCCCCGAGCTTGCGTTCGAATTTTATTTATTTCCTAGCGCGAAGAATAAATTACGTAGTTAAGGATTTTCGATCTGAAAAAGAACGGTTGATGCGTTCAAAATGGAAGTTTGGAAATACCTCAGTCAGAATAGAAATAATTCTATAGGATTAGTTTAAACGTATGCGAAAGTGTATCGATCATCACGGCAATGTTTTGATATGTAATAAAGCAATATTTAATTATAGATATTTTTTTGTTCCTGCTATTCCGAATTCATAAATAGCAGCGCTCGTACGGTGATTGCTTCATCTGGGAGGTTAAAGGACTATGGATTGACAAATAAAATCCATAGAATGAATGCGTGTCATAAAACTGTCGAAAAAAGATGTCCCAGAAAAAAAACTGTACAGGCCAAATGGGTGACATATTACATAAAAACCGAATTTGAAGAACTTGAAACCGACAGGATTTCATGAAATCAATGATGAATGTCAGTTTTAGCCCGAACAATCGTCAAAACGGAAACGAGTAACGCAAATTTTATTTTGAAAGTTTCCTTTTGTTAAATATGAATTTAAAATGAAATGGTGGTAGAGGCTCTTAGAGACGTTTATTTCAAATCGATTGTCAAATAAAACATATATATATACATACATGTTTTATTTGACAATCACAGGTGCGATGGAAGAGCTCCGCTCATAAACGATTGTGTTTCGTGTTGTTGGCTCGATTTTTTTTAATTTCGTATTGTACTATTATTACAATCTGCTAAATCAATCAAAAGAGACATCCGATAGTTGTGCGAGGACAGGAGCAGAAGCGAATGTTGTCGCGACAAGGCCTATGCAGTTCTACATTGGTAAGGAGGCTCGGGTAGAAGCTCCCGTATAATAGGATTATACGGAGAGACGTAGGCTAATTGGTCTGGATGTATGTATCCGTGCATAAATACCATTACACATGTCATAGAGAAACGAGACGGGCGCGGTAATGGTCTCGCGCCATAAAGCCCGACCCATAAAAACCTTAACCGATTTCATTCGGTGATTCGTCCCGCCCACCGCGAGACTTACGATTTACACGGCCGATAAGCGTCGTCAACGCGATCATGTTTAACTTCGGGCACGCGATGGTTCCCACCGGGCGCGCCGACGCCGCCCGCGCACCTGCGCGCCACCGCCGCGCCGTTCCCAAATTACCGCCTATCGATGGCGATAATTGCTCACGGAACTCGGTGCGGCGGCGCGCTCCGGCCCCCCCGACGCACGTGTTCCGACGTCATGAAAGCGCTTTTTGGGCGTTTTTATTTAATATTAATTATAATAATGAAAGGAAACTACCGCGTTTCGGTTCCTGCGTCCGGCTAATTTGCGATGTCCTGCGGCTGCGGTCGGCGCGGCTCATTATGTTAATCAATTCGCCGCCCTCCGGTTATGCGTTCTGCGGCGCTTTTCGTCGAAACAGTTATTCGGCACGTTGGATCGCGACCGTACCTACGCGAGCGGTGTCGAAAGCGAACGAATACGTGTCGTTTTTTTTTCTTTTCAAAGATAAACGATACCAAAGCTCAAAACAGCAGACGTGCCACAATACGAGATGGCCGCGATCGAACGTAATTTTAATAATGATTCGTTTCACGGACCACACTAATATATTTTACAAAATCAATTTTCCCTCCGACTAATTCTGTTAGATTGGATTCGGTCCGCGTCGACAGGTGACGGCGTCGGGATTGCGTAAGCCGTGGATTTACCACTATTAACGCGTCGGGCGTTTGATTTAAGGCGGCGGGCGGCGGGCGGCGGCCTCGCTGACGTTGCGCGGCCGTAAAAATGATACGTCTCGTGCGATACCATAGATCATCGGCGGACGGGCGCGTTGCGAACGCACGCGCATCTCACATGCGCTGCGTTGGCGAAATCGTCGCTTAAAACATAATTCCGGTCGTTCATCAAACGCGGCGCGTGTTTTATCCGCCGCCGTCGGCCGGCGCGTCGCCGTTGAATTTAATTTCATTTTAATGACACGCGTATTCAAATTCTTGTAATCAATCAATCGCGGGATGGTTATGAAAGTGAGAGACGCGGCAGATTTTTCGGTCGCACTTGCGCCACGCCGCGGTGACGCGCCGCAACGCTCCGCTACGTCGTCAATTACGGGCATCATAGACTAAATACATACAAAGGTGTATTCGAAAATTCTGATATAATGTTTATCACAAAATTTCAGGTCACTGTTACGCCTGTTAATTCACAGGAAATCGCTACCCACAGGATTGGAATTTAAATTATTTTGTTTTTCAAATTAAGTTACAGTTATTTATTTTTTTATTTATGAATGTCCTAGTCGTACAAATGTTTGTCTTTATTATTTATAGTTTTGTAAAGTAAACTAATAGATTTGAAAAAATTGACAAGTTTGATATATATACAAATAAATATACACCATTAGAATTTTTCATAAATACGTTATTTATTTTAAATATCAACTTCGAACAATCGGCAATAAATGTTTCCAACACAAGATTAATAAGCGTAAAGTTCACGTTCAAAATGAGATAATATTTAGAATATCGCCTCGGAGAGACAGCATCGGACGAGACATCTACAGGCAACTCATCAAAACACGAGGTGGCCGCGTGCGCGGGCGCCGGCGGGGGTCGCGCGGGTCGCGGGATGGCATGACACTGGACAATAATTCACGTTCTCTTTCGGCGAGTTACATGATCGCGCGCCTCCTGATGAGGGAATTATGTAAATATACCTAAAACGTCGAGGAATTGGATAATTAATGGCGTACTCTTGCATTATGTCGTTTTAAATACTTAGTTTCGGTCAGTCAGTTACGCAAACTGCGTTTGATATTGCAAATAATATAATAGTAATAATAACAATAAAAACTTACGCCTATTTCCCAGAAGGGTAGGCTGAGACTGTGGATTTCCACATGGCGTGATCTTTGCATATCTCTCTTGCCTTACTGACATCGCCACCCTATATTTATATTATTCATATTACAACTGGAAATGAACAAAAGATTAATTTGTAAGATACACGAAGAGGCAAATTCGAAATCAAATTTAAAATACTTTTATTTCATAGGTTAGAAAATAACACTTCAAATACGTTATATTTTTTTGCGAATTTACACTTCACCGCTCGTTCGGAAGGCAGTTTTCCCTCGAGAAGAATGAGCAAGACACTTAAAGGCAGCTCTTTTCTTATTTCGTCACGCATAGCCAAAACAAATACAAAACCGTTAATGAAAGAAACAGCGAGGTAAGAAGTCGAGTGCTTATGCCCATGGATATTTGCCTTCTAATTATTCGGATTAGATTTCCGGTATAGCGCGACGCTTCTGCGGTTCGGTCAAATAAAACAGTAAGATTGGCCCGACCATGGTGGAAGGTTGATCGGCCACATTCGTGGTTAATATCTATTTTGTTGTTATATTTTTCATTTTAAATAATTACCAGCGTTGACGTCTCCACTTATGCCGATTATGTCATGTAACAACTTCAGTTGAGTAGTTGTAATACAATAGACAAAACTTTAAGATAAATAATTTAATCGGTGAATATACATATTTATTTTTGAAAATACAACACCAACAATTACCATTGTTATATGAAAATTTATATAATTTGCAAAAATGAAATCCGGGACTATCTTCACGTATGTTTAGACAGTTATAAGACATCAGCATATAGTTGAAATAGTACTTGAAATAACAGCCCTGGATCAAATCATCCAGGTCAACTTATCAAAGTCAAATGTGAGTTCGTGCCGAGAGACGGGGTGCGGGCGAACGCTAGTAATATACATACCATTAAAATAAAATGACACGTGACATTATTTTAGCAAAACTTGTCGATAATTGTTATGCTCTCAATTCTCTCAGTTTAGAAAAATATGACAAATACTACATTTATCATGCATTAACATAAATGGGGAAAAATGCAACATTTCAAAAATAGTCCATTTACACAATAATTACGGAATATGCAGGATTAAGTTCCTGTTTCTTCTTGCATTTCGTTATATACTAGTTTACCATTTATTTTACAAATTCTGAAACATATCATATTAAACAGTGACACATGTCGGAACCGTCACAAATGTCATTTTTCATCAGTCGTGGAATTTTCAAATAATTTTCCTCTTAAGCCTATCTACTATCTACTATCTATCTATCTTAGCAGTCTACAAGAGTAAAGGCCGATATCACCCACTTCTAAATTGTAACGGCCCATTAATTATTAAACGGTCTTCTATTCGCCGATTATTGGTTAAAACTAGGAACCGATCAATACCGTTGATAGGTCGAGGGTGAATTGAAGAACTATTCAACCTCAATCCGACCGATTGTCATGGATCACCCGAATGGAAATGGAGGAAACCCGGAATGACACACCTATGGCTGGCGCTGGAATGCGCAATTTTCGCCAAGCTGGATAAAGCTCTGGAATGATCCATTGTCGGCGGTTTTCCCAATGAACTATGACGAAGTGGTCTTAAAAAGTAGCGTATTCTTTTTTAAAAGACTTACAACGCACCTGAGGCTCTCCTGGGGTTGCGGATGTCCATGATCGGTGTTGATTGACTACATTATATAGTGGTCCCCATGCCCGTCTGTCTAAATGTTACATAAAAAATATACAAATATATATTAAAGAACAATAAGGAATTACTTATTTGTTTTTGGTGAAGCAAAATATATAGAAAAATTACAGAAGACAATATAATAGCAGGATAGATTTCTTGCCCACACTAGCAAAGACGCGAGCGCTGCCAGTTCATTTGTAAGATGAAATTGCTTTTGAATATCCAGTTTTATTAAGACAACTATTTTATTCAATCTGATTGAAGAAGGCTATTAAGTCTACACGCCTATTTCTTATAGCAGTGTTTCGATCGAGATCTCAATACAAGACCGCAGCGAGCGCGTATCATTAAGACATAACACATTATAACATTGCAAAAGTTGTTTTGCATTCGATCAGGGGTCGAGACGAAATTCTACGGTTACGAGTTCGACGAAGAATAACAGGATTTGTACTAATGGGATTAAAAAAAATACGCTTCAAGAGGCGCGCGCGCACTTATCAGAATTTAATTTCGTATGCCGGCTCGGGCTTATTAAACAGTCCATTTCTTAGAAACGAGATGGGGCAACAGCGGTGACACTTATCTCAATAAATGAACCATTATTCTCCGGTACGCGCCCGGTTCGAATTCGGCCGCGGCTGATCTATTACATATTGTCCTACGCATCAGTCACTCGCAATCTTATCTGGCCATCGTGGGACCCGAACTTGACGCATTATTGTCCGTGCACCGAAAGCGGGTGTGTCCTTGTTTTAACTATTTATACAAAATTGCTGTGATTATCAGTAAAATTAAAAACGTCACACACGATCATGTGCACAAAAAGTTTTGTTTTTATTAGGAGAAAGCGAATCAGCAATTTATTATACACATGTGATGTATTTACTACGATTGTCACTAGTGTATAAACCTTATCGCTATTTTCGGTATATTGAGGACGCCCCTTAATTTATTTAATCTACTTTAATAAGGACAGTGTGAGAGCTGCTAGAGGCGGCCGCCGCCCGCGCCGGTAGCCGTGAGAAATGAATAATCGATTTAGACAGTGATCGACTTTTAGTCACCGCTATGGCTCATCTTATTGACAACAAAACGTATACATAGTGCATATTACCAGTGAGCTAAATACAACCCGAGTTGTGCCAATAGGATTTCTTTCATTAACAAACATTTCATAAATATCGAAGAGTATATATATACCCATTATATTATGTTACCTAATTAACACTTTAATAAATTACTTTTCCAGTATTAAGTGTTGAAAATTTCTTTCTGGACCATAATTGGCAGGACAAGTTAATTTAAAAGTATTTGACACTACATAATAATTGTTATTTCAAATTTTGTTACTCATGTTTTTGTTATTGATCGTTTGAGTATGTAATAATTTATTTTTTTTTGGAATCGAAAAACAATTTTTTGTTTGTTCTAGACTCGCCAAATCTTACGTAAGGCGAGAATAAGCAAAGAAAAAATAAGGTTAGGTATTTTCAAAGATTAATAAAAAGGCCTGTATTTTAATTTTATACGAATTGTTTTTAATCTCTCATGTTTGTTTTTGGAATTAGGAAGTATTTGAAACCCCTCAAACATCAGTACCTATCACATTAAGGGCTATCCTTAAACTATGTCATCAATAAAATGCAATTGTATGACATATATATCATCCGAATTGAATAAATTCGAATGATTTTTTGACATAAAGCGTTAACGCATAAACATTCATTGATGTTCACAATATGCCAGCGAAGTTACATCAGCAACAGCAAGAAGGAAAAAACGTCGGAACGCTCTGTCACACCTTCTTCATAATTAGTTATCTCTTGAGTGTTCATTGGAAGGTAACAAAGACTACCTCATGTAGAACTTGGGTAACGACACACCTTGTAATTTTTGAAATTAAAAAATCATAACAAAATTTTGTGGACAAAGCCATTAAAAGCTTCGTTACACCTTGATCAACGCCCTTTTGGTTATCTAACGGAATTCTATAAGCTCCATGATAAATGTATACTTATTTCGAAAATTAAATTGTAAAATAGAAAAAATCTCTAACATCATTTTAATATTAATTATTTTTCAAGGACTTTGACACATAAAATGAAGTTACAAAACAAACAGTGAACTTTTTCGACTAATATCATATAGAGTTAGTTACATGGCGATTGGTTATAAGAAATATAAACCTGGATTGCCTTGAAAATATTGAAATTAATATAAGTTTTTTTGATAATCATATCTTTAAATTTATTATATCATTAATTAGAATCGATACATTAAAAAAACACCCGAATCAAATCCCGTAAATTATTATAGCCCACATTTAAGTATCAGGCTTGAAAATAGATTCAAATTTGAATCATGATAGCATTAGTACATCTTAGATTTACAATAATATTGAGGATGAAAATAGGAAACTCCATAGCACCGCACGCCATCAGCGCGGTCCGCGCCGATTCCGTGGCGACTGCCCGTTCAAGGATTAAGGCTTAAGCGGCGCGGCGCGTCCGCCGTCTCTCACACGCCGGCCGATAAATGTGTCAGATAGCGCACGCTTTTGATGACTAACTACCACCTCTGTATCGGTATATATCTTTTATTTTCGTTATTCCGCGCACACTTTCACCCGTTACTCAACGGCGGTGTAGTGTTTTAAAGCCTTTTAATGCCAAAGTCATCGTTGCACTTTTAAAGATTTTAAAACGTGCACGCAAGCGACTTATATATGCCAGTGTTTATCTATTACACACACACACACACAAACATATATATGTGTGTGTGTGTGTGTTTGAGATTATTGATATTGAGGTGCTATAGGGCGTCAACTTTTACACCGTTCATTCAATGACCATAGAGCATCACGGAGATTGATTAAACTGTCATCTAGAGTAGACACTCATGATGACAGTTTAATTCTTGTTTTCGCATCGAAGCTATACAGCCTCGATGCGGAAAACAAAGATATTTTATCTATTTCCACGTCGGTGAAGTTGTGGGCGTATACCTTACAGCCACGCTTTCTGACGAAAAGTGTAGAACAACGTTTGCAACGTCAGCTAATATGGTATATTATATGCAAATATATCAAATATTATATGCAAAGGAATAATTTAAAATTATCAAAAATTGTCCACTAGACCATTATCCTCAATGTGATCATACATTTTCCTCGTAATATATTTGACATATTTTGTTATTTATCAGTTATCGCAATAATCTATTATTTTTCTCATTGCCCAATTTAATTAAATACCAAGTGTCTATTCAAGGCTTCATCCACATGGCCATAGAATAAATTTCGTCAGCTTTTATGTCAATACTACCATCTAAAGCACCGTATTAAAATGTCCCCGACCGCTATATTAAAATCGATCTGGATTTCATTTTTGTTCGGTTATAACCTCGATTTCAGATTAATTCTGTGCTAATCCCGCTCCATGTCTTGATCCCCAGTTCTCCTGACTCTTTGCATGACCTCGGTTTCGGAATTGCGATCAAGCGTTAATAATACAGTGTCATTAAAAATCTGTTTACAATCAATACGTATGGGTCTTCCTTGGAATTTTAAGTGATAGCATTGCATTAAATTCATCAAAATTATTTTTTCATATCAACCATAGACGTAGGGACTTTCCTATGAAATTTCAAAGAATTGAGTTAACTGATTTCTGACATGGACGATGTAAAGTTAATGGTAATTATGATGATTCAAACCCTACATCCTTCCTAAGAATCATATGTACTTTGGTGGTTAACCACCAAATAGGATAAGTACTTCAATTTATACTTTAGTAGGTATGTTTATAATGGAATGCGGATTTGATAAATCTGTTAATTTCACATATTTTGTATTTAAGAAAAGACAAATGTAAATTTAATTGCTGTGACTTTTAAAGTTATATAAATAAGTAGTCTTAAAAACAAACACTTGGACACGTTTTCTGTAGCTACATCTGAGTTTAGCATAATAGCAAGTGAATCATGTGATCCTTAAGTAATAAAATATATATGCTACGAAGTTTTTAATTCTTAATAATTATTCAAGCCAATAAGACTGTAGAGTCGTGACATTAATTACCTCAGAAACGTTAAAAAGATTTCGTAAGAGCATAATATTTCAAGGCGATGCAAATGACTCTTATCTTATTCCGTCGATACTTAGCCGAAACTAGTCCGGTGTCGTGTGCGAGACTAACTAATGGTCCGTTGTAAAAATGGCCATCTTATATTTTTTTTCGTAGTCGACGACGACGCGAATACCCTCGACGGCGCCGGCGTCGTCGCGTCGCGTCGGACCGCAACTTTCCGGCAGGATACGATTTATCGCGCGCCGGCCTTGCTGCGTTAATGCATCCTAATTTTCGTGTCGTGAGCGCGCACCGAAAAACTGGAACGACACTCTGTCGGCACGACTCGCCGATAAATTAATACCGGCCGAACTCGCCTCCGGACACGAAGTACCTCTCTCTGTGCGCGTGTCGAGATTTTTATGAACTGCACGTTCGCGGCCATCTGTCAGGTTTTCGTATTATTGTGTGTCATTTATTAATTGTTTCACTAAAAGGACACAAAAAATATCATAATATAAACGAAAATAATAAATTTAAAAATAGATAAATAAAAAATCAGGTATTTGATTATATGGCTGAATAGCAGCGATGAACAAAAACTCACATGCAAAAGTTTTTTTGTTGCTGGTTTATTTTTTTTAATTTTTTCATTCTTGGTCGAACAGTCATGTAATACAAATGATGCCATCAAAATGTACAATAGAACCACCCAAAAAGAAAAAAAATCAATTTGGAGGAAAACGCCAGACATCCGTTGTCTGGCGTTTTCCTGCAAATTGCGTTTTTTTGAATTAAAAAAATATACCTTAAAACATAGGCAATCTATTGTATAAGATCATTTATTAAATAATTAGTAAACAAAATATTCTACAAACACGTTGCCTCCTTATATTTATATAGATATTTCGTTTCTTTTCCTCGTTTGTTTTAAAAAGTGTTTAAAAATTAATGATTCAAGTCGATGAATACAAGGATGATTGTACAACAAAAATGCATATTTGAAGGAAAACGGTACACGACAAATATATGTACCATATATATATATATGGTACATATATTTGTCGTGTACCGTTTTCCTCCAAATATGCACTTTGGTACATTTATATATATATATAAATGTACCAAAATTAAGCAATCAATTTCTTTATAGATTGTATATCAAAAAGTAGATTCATTATTATGAAGTTCAATTACCTATTCACTAAAAAGTGTTAAAAAAAACACAATAACCGCCTTTAAAACCCATTAAAATAGTTAGATACTTTTGGAAAATGTTAAAAAATCGGAAAAATTGTTGACCTTGTAGTCCATCCTCTAAGCTTCTTGAATTCAAAATTATGGTTATCTATAAGTCTTTGAGTATTTCGAACTTATATAATCGAAAAACGTTTGACCTGTAGACCATCCCCGAAATTTGTTGCTACTTTCGATGCGTTCAAAAATATAAATAGCATTATAGTGCTTTTTCGGACTCTCCTGGCTCAAAAATATAATACGTTTTGAGCTTTTCAAATTTAAAAACCTAAATTTATTTCAAAAAAGGACTATTTTTCGACTAAGTTTTTTGAAAGTGTTGTTCTACTTTGATATGCTTTGCAGCGTTCGACGCAGTTTTTTAAGCAAAAAAAGATGACAGTACCAAACAGCAATTCATCAGAAATTTCAGCAATTATTTTGAAAAACCCTTTTTCTTCTAATTTTTCGTCAATGATATCTCTCAAACAAACCAATAGATTTTAATGCAGTGTGATCATGAAATCAAGATCCATCTAAACGAACTGGATTGATCTTGATGTCGAATAGTAGAATAATCTAAAAGGTGTTCCAAAAAAACACCCTTTCTGGAAATTTTATTTTTAAATTTCTCGAAACCCACTGGGTGTTATTAGTTCAAATTTTCAGGACGTATAAATTGAGTGTATCACTTTCAAATGTCGTAAACTGCGTTTCGATCGGTTAATTCCTAAATAATTATGAGAGGCTTACACACATTCACGCATACGCATTGACAGACACATACACACACACACACAAACGCGCGCACACGCAAGCACGCACGCTCCTACGAACATACACGAACGTCGCTGGGAAAATGATCAAAATAGATTCATAGGCCTTTAAAACCGCCAAGATCAGATGAAAACTCAATTTTTAAAAATCGGATTTCTTTATATATTTGAATAAAAACGCTATTTTTTAATATTTCAATTACGATATCTTTCGAACACGTCATTACATTTCGATCTACTTCATGAAATTCGACGCAGTTTTTTATGTAAAAAAAGATGACCAAGTACGAAAGATCAATTAATTAAAATTTTT
This sequence comes from Eumeta japonica, assembly GCA_005406025.1. NCBI lineage: Eukaryota > Metazoa > Arthropoda > Insecta > Lepidoptera > Psychidae > Eumeta > Eumeta japonica. Next base: position 178,637 of record BGZK01000535.1, read on the forward strand.
GAATTTATTTTGAATAGACACAATTTTTTTTCGTTAATCATGTCTCTCAAACGAACTAACCTGTCTTCATGCTCTGATGCTAAGTTTGAAACGACTGACATAATTTGTTTTATTAAATTACCAGAAAGTCCAAGTTGAGTCGACTTCGGATGTCAAAAACTCTTTTCGATCTGTTAATCCATTCAAAAGTTATGAGATATTTACACACATATACACAGAAATACGGACATCACTTGTAAAATCGTCTAAATATACTCGTAACCTAAAACGTAAAGCTCTGGTGAAACCTCTATTTTCAAAAATCGCATTGAAAACAATATCTTCCCAATATAATGAATTTTTCAATTTTCAGGCGGGAAGTAATTTAAAAAAATATGCATACGTCTGTCACGTTATGTGTTTAGGGGGAACATTACTAATATTTACGATGGCCTCATTTTAGTTCGAGCAAGCAGTAAGTAGATTTTGTGTTGTGAAGAGGCCATACTTAATTTAATCAATTATGTAAATGCTAGCAATTTTACGAATAAAAACAATACGAATGGCAAATATATTAGATTTTTTCCTTATATAAAAATGTCTATGGAGTCCAAAATATTATTGAGTAATTTTTTGTACTTGAAGAAGTATTAATTAAGGAAAATAAATTAAAGAAAAAACTACAAAAATAATGAATTTTGGATATACCCGCTGGAGCAGCACATGAATACGTAAGCGTATATACCTGAGGACCCCAACACAAGGCTGGCAAGACATGGCAAGACACCATGAAGTTTAAATCGGTAGGGGTCCAACAAAACTAGGTTGGTCATCCCCAGACCTGCAGGTGCCAAGTCGCCAGGGTATCTACGAGGATGAAGGAAAGAGGGTGGTTACATACAATAAGTGTGTTTAATATCCCTCCTTATACGGAGGGATATCAAATATACACGAACAATCTTATTCAAAGTCGCTAGTCTAACTTTAAAACGTGCTTAGACAACAGTTCAACGCGAGTTTACAAAAAAGCCTATTCAGAAATCTTGCTTAATTTATAAACACAGTTTAAACCTCGTCTAAACTCGTTTATGGCAAAGGCTGTTTAACAGTGGTCTAAGGATTGTTTTACTGAATATTTGACGTAGGTTGTCAAAAGTGACATTTGATTATCGTGTTTTTGTCATCAAGTTAAAGATTGATTTCTATAAATTGCGAATTATTAATTCGAAGCGCATTCATAATGGAAGAATTATCTGGAATTAAAGAATTTCACAAATATTTCAATAAATATAAATTTTATATTTATACGCAATTATATAAATATGTACATACTTTTATTACTTGGATGCCAGATACTAAATATTTTCGAGTTTTTCAAAACATTTTTTGAACAGAATGTTGCCATTATAACGCTTAAACACTGTTTTAGGTGACATTCTGAATTGCTTAATGCCTAAACAGCTGTATAAGAAGTAAACAGTGTTTAATTAAACTACCGTTGAACGATATTTTAAATAAGGATTCTGAATAAGGCAGTAATTGTATCGAAAATCTGTGAATTAGGCAGTCTCGTTAAACAACCGAACCAAGCGCTTTATCTGATGTTGATTTAATATATAATATTATAATTCAACGTGACGTAATGTCGGAAAATGTGTATCCACAGATGGTCCGTTTCAAATATCGCTCACAGCGAGCCTAGCATGACGCCCAAGAAAAGAGTCTTTCTCCAGCGGGCCTAGCATGACACCCTAGACAAGAGTCTCTCTACATGACTGTCCTTTACGCTCATCATATTAGCGTGACAAGGATAGCCCTGTAGAGAGACTCTTGTCTAGAGCGTCACGCTAGACCCATAGGACTGTCCTTTGCATTTGTTACTTTAAAACCGGTTATCTCATAGAAATACTATTCTCTACGCGTCGTGCTAGGCCGGCAGGTGGCACTCGTCGCGTTCGCTAGTCCGATGAAGAAGTCGGCGCGACCGCCGCTCGCGTGTCGTCCCGCCTAACATCAATCTTGTCTGTTGACGGACGGAATATAAATTGAAACGCTTTCGTCGCTTTCGTTTCTTACGAAAGTATTGTCTTCTGACTGCGTACTTTTATTTACTGATGTGTATTTTCAGCCTTTAGTTTTGGTATCGGTCTCTTTAGAATGGAATCATTTTGCTTTTATTGTTGTCGTGTTAGGTTTTTATAAGACCACTGCTCAGATATAGTTAACGCTTTTTTATTTTAGATCGAATATTTCAGGCGCCGGAAAGTGATATCTCCGTTGTTAACCGCCCCATGGCGCCGTGTAGATGTCTGTGACTCTAAGTGATCTGTGGGGCTTAATTTTGACTTGGACTGCGATCTCATTGACACATTCGCTCGTGGTCAAGATTCGAACCTTTTTGTCGAGCCAAAAACAAGTCCTTTGTATACTTTTACCGACTGTTTAACCATGTCAAGGCAAAAACTGTGTTGGATTTGAATAAAATCTGAATTTTCTAAGCATAAAACGTAGTAAATAACAAAAATACAATATAATAAATATATAAGAAAAAAGCATATAAATCTATGGAATATTTCTAGTTTTAATTTAATTTTTATTAAAAAGAAATATGAAGTTCCAGCTATTCATCGGAGAGTACGGACAATCAATTAGGAAGTGCACGAGGCATATACATTAAACGGAAATAATATACAATTATCAAAATCTCTAGAAAAAAGGGCCGAAGAATTAAAAAACTAATAAATTTACTCTCTAATTTCAAGTAGACTGCGGCGATTGCATAGGGAGTCAAATAATCAATTAAATATTAGATAGCTGATGAAGGAAAACGCGTATTAAAATTGGCTCGATAATTATGTTACGCTGTGATTGTTTCGTGTAAATTATAAGACAATCACGAATATGAGTCCATTTATCTGAGGGTAAGGGCCACCCCGCAATAGGATTGAGAGCTGATTAGCAACGAGATGGGATCGCGGGCCGAAGGGCAGATTCTCGATAAGCCGCCAACGTCGGCGGCGCGTAAGTAATTAGAGATAAACAGAAAATAATTGGCCGCGATCGGCCGCCATAAGCGAACGTGCCACGAAGTGCACACGAAACCGGCCCCGAATCGCGGAAGTGGGCCCGTTCTAGCGTTCGACTGTTACACCTTATAATAGGTACTAATTCGGCCATCATCGTTACTAATTCGACTAGTGAAGGAATAGTTTTATTGGAATTATTCCCACCTTAAATATTACAAATATTCATGGATTGGGGGGACATATGAAATTTTCATATGAGTATTTTTATACGAAAGTCATTTAGGAATTTCTGGTCTTAATCGGTTATAGTCTTGCTTTCATGTTAAGAAACCACAATCATATGATCGTGTTTATCATGTGTAATATTTTTTAAATAACAGATTATAGAAAAAGATTTAAGTAGCATTAATTTATGATAATTTTTTAAGTGCGAAAAAAATTAATTTAACAACATTACGAAAATTCATCGTTATAAATGTAAATGTTATCTATATTCACCTAAAACATAACGCTACTTTTATTTGTCTCTGGACATTTGGATTTTTATACGGCAAACCCGAAAAGTAATAATCTTTTGTGCTTCATGCCCATATATATATGTATATTGGTATATGATTTATGTCTTTGTGAAATACAATGGAACTGTACATTTTTTAACAAACATCTAAAATATATTCTAGAAGTCCAATCGCACAATCGAGATTGGCGAACGCGCTTTCAAGTCGACTGCTCCAGCTGTGGGAGTACAGTTCGAACATCCGAACGGATTTTAAAAGAGATATCCAACAAACAAAGCCCTTGAGCTTGGGCATGCTCGTAAATTGGGCAAGACTTACGTGTCATGCAGTTAGTCCAGGATTAAGATTAGAAAAACTTTCCTCTTGTACTAATTTAATAAAGCAGTGGTCTGATGACGTATTCAAGTGTAAAGAATTTAGCAACGTAAATGTTGCCAGAAAAAATCCTTTTGCTATTAAATTTCAATTTGTGCGTAATTGTCAATTGGCTGACGATTTTTATGACTGTTATACAAATTATATTAATAATTACTTAACATTTTGTATTCTGGTTTCACAAATGTATTTTTTTTAATAATAACTGCGATAATATCTTTTTTAATAAACACATTTGCTTATTTAGTACTGAACTTTATATCGTTATATTTGAATGTTACTTTTAATGAAAAAAAATCGGCATTAGCTGCAGAAAAATGTTCTGAAAACATTCATATTCTTAAATTTCTAATATTTTAATACGCTCTTAGAACGTTATTTCATTCAATTAACAGACGAGAGGTGGTTTTTCGAATGCCGAAACCTGTACTGAGTAAATCAAGACCCTAATCTCAAAGTTATAAACAATAATCGTTATTGGACGTGTTAACATTTACACGCGTTTAAGAATCGTAATAGAATTATGCAAGCAGCGTTACATACAGACGGACTCGACGATCACAGGCGCCCCTCCGCGGCCGTCCGCGTAAATCTTACGTACACCCGTAATTACTGTGACGCATAAATACGTCAGCTGTGAAGATTTAATTCGATAGTGCCGTGAGAATGAACAAGGAAAGTTTCAAAACGTGTACGGGCTCTATAAGACGACATTCAATTCACGCTTCATTGCGGTGCATTTTATTGTTACTGATGAAAGTCGGAAAATAAATAATTGATAATTTGAAATTTATTCTTTACAGAGTACTTAGTTCCTATGATTAGCTGTAAAAACTTCACGACTACATTACAGGAGTCTTAGTTTAGTAGTGATTTCGGCCGTATCATGTATCAAATTGTCTTTGCTATCAAATTGGCAAGTAACACTATATAAATACCACACTATTATTGTTATAAAAATTGTAACACACCGAACACGATTTTGATTAAATCGAAACTGGAAAACGCTGTCCACCTATACGAGTAAAAAAGCATATCTAGTTGATTAATACCAAAGAACCTAATTAAATTATTTTAGATTTATTACGTTTAGGCGTAGGGATATTCAAAATTTAAATAAAAAAACGTCTTTACTTTATAGGCTATAACATAGGACTTAAAGTTCATTACAATGCTTTCAGAATTTGTATTTTACCACTTTACCGCTCATTCGGAAATTATCATATAGCTACTGTTACACCAAACATCTATGTATACCCGTCCCCGGAGCAAGGTAGCCGTTTGACATCAGGCCGTAGAAATAGCCAAAGTAACGTAAATGTAATCTGTAATTTTAATTATACATGCAATTGGTTTCTTTGCAAGGAATACGCTTTGCATTAGTGGCTCGCCGGTTACGACATCTACGATTACCCGCTCAGATCCGATTCGTTAGCGGCTACCATCGAGAATATTTCTACTCCAAACGGAAGCCGAAAATTTGTTAATTGATCTTAATTAATACGTACGCACAGATAAAAGCCATAAATATAAGTATTAATTGCGTTTCACAATTTATCCTAAGAAAATGAATGGCGAAATCATCGATCCGCTTGTAACGTGTATAAATAACGTACTAAATATCCAATTTGCACGCCCAACGAACGATGCCGTAACCGCCTAAGCACAGACAACATAGTTTAATTAAAATCCAACTTGTCGTATGCGATAGAGTAATTAAATTCGAGTCTTATACTATTATATAGGACGAGGTGGACGCATTTGAAGCGTTTAATCAGTTTAAATTATATACATTGGCGATCGATTACTATGAAAATTTATTGACGTTTTTACGACCCGATAACGTCATAAAACTGAGCTGATATCGGCCGGCCCCCGCTTCGACTTCTGGTAAATAACGCCACAGTACGTTGAGCAAGCGCACTGTCCACTTTTGACATCGATCACGACGCCGCCACATCATCGTTGCGCGTCATTATCACTATACGTGAGACGCGCGAATCGGTGTATCGATTCTCGTTACGACCTATAACGATGCGAAATCGATGTTTGCACACGTACGTCGATACTTCGCGCGGACGATCACACGCGCCGCACTATGACCCTCGGCCGAACGGGAAACCGTGGCCGAAAGTGTAAATTATAGACAAAAGAAACAAAACCTGTAATCTCGGGCTTGTAGATCGCCGAGCTGCGACCGTACGGATCGGTACAACGGAAAGAATCGATAATCCATCGTCGGAGAGCGATTCGTGCTTATAATTACGTTGCCATAACAGAACGTGATTCTAATTCACATAATGATGTTGGAGAACGGTTCCGGTAGAGATCGTCCGGCGAAGATGTGCTTGTTTATTTTATGAAAGCTCTGCGCTCTGTCAGTGTTAGGGAACTACGCGGCCGCGATCGTTCTCGCGACTGTCGCATTAAAGTCGTCGGAAAATATGAACTTTTGGCGGTTTGTTGATACTTATTGTTGATTTCGTGTACGGTGTAACGCACGAAACTCTGCCGCTCTGGATTGCCCGCGAATGATGCGATGCGCAGATATCACACTCCCCGACCCTTCCTTCTTCTCTCCCGCGTTCCTATTTTGCGCCATTGCGACTCTTTCGTGTATAATATCACACAGCAGAGTTTTATGGCGTTGTACTATACACATAGATTTTATATGTGATTTCTATTTCTCAAATTAGAAATGTATTTTGTAGAGTAAATTTCTGTTTCATATTTCTTTGATCTTGAATAACACCACAGAAATGATAGTATTGTTTTTGACGTGACAACGTCTTAAATTAGGTTGCGGCTGGGAGTCACTTTGAAAAAGTGTAACGCTCGGTAACGTAACGATGAGTCACCGAACGAGAGAGAGGCCCGCCGAATATTGCGCGTCTCTCCCACTCAACTATGATCGGTCTGCCGCGCGCTGTGCTAGAGAATTAGTGCATAGCTTGCAAATGTATTGCAAGTTATTGTATGTATATTTGTATATAAATACGTATGTATGTGTAAAGGTAAAATAAAATTTTGTTAATATGAAATTCAGTGCGAGATTCTTTGTATAAATTAATGTTTTAAATATAATTCTTTGTATAAATAAATGTTTTAAATTGTTACTATTATTTCATCCTTCTTCCTACTATACGAATGAATATTCACATTAAAATGATTTTACCATTCAAAGTCGTTGTCACGTAAAACTTTCGCCCGTATACCGACTTTACAGGCAACCAAATTTTTTACATTAAAATTAATTTACATAGTAGAAATGACAAAAAATTTCAAGGATTCGAATTACGGACATAATATTAAGTAATAACTGGTTAGTAGTAGGTTTTTGGAAACATTAACAAAAATTTTGGCAGGGGTTTGGAAGCTTAGGCTCTAAAACCTAAGCTTTCAAGCCATAGCCTTAATTTTAATTTGTTAAAATCATTGCATCGCACTTATCTTGCGTACTTCTAGTTCGAAACCGATTCAACGGAGTTTGAGTATTTTTCGTTTGCTTATTTTTGTACGTCTTTCAAAATTGATAATTTCTTAAAAAAAAGACTGTACTCTCAAAAAATATCGATACTAATTAAGAAAAAGTAATTACTCGTACGCGACATGCATTAGAAGCGGAGGGCCGCGGGCGACGCTCCTTAATTGACACGAGTCAGCGCGCGGCTGACCCGCGGGTCGCGCGCGAACACTTCTCATGCCACCCGACCGATGTTATAAAACAAACTTTCGCCACGTGGCCCCGGGCGCTATGCGCGTTTTGGCGGCGTGACCGTAAAGGGCGGCCCGCCGCGCCGCGACCCCAGCGTCGTCGCCGCGGCGCCGCGCGCGCGCACCGCGAGCGCTGCTAAACCTTGTTCTGTATAGTTATTAAGTTTCACCTACTGGCAATTTCATAAACAAATAATATCGGATTTTCTTTCCGGCGGCACGGACTTGCGCTGAAATTACAGTTATTATCGTAATGGAAGCGATTATAACGGATGAAATTGTTGTAAATTGCAACACCAATTTTCGCACCGTATAACGTGTAGTCGGGGTAAAAATGCACATGTGAAACGATTAACGAAATGGACTTCGTCACCTGTCGTCGGTGCTAAATGCACAATCGGTTTTCGAAGTGAAACTTTTTTATCCACGGTAGCGAATTTTTTCGATGGGAACGAAAATACCGTGACGTCACAGAGCCACTTTATACGCATGCGCCTAGCGTACTGCATCAGCATGTAATATAACGAACCGGTAGACGCTTGAGCATTAAACACGTGTTGATTTTCCTCAGTTTATAGTATCTGTTTTGTGATAAGTGAAATGAAGAGAACAAGTGCAGAAAGAATGAGAGCCCTTAGGGACGAACAAAAAAAAATCCCAATGATTATGCGCGGGGATTTCAACATCAACTCAGCTCAGAAGAAGCTGAACATTTTTGGATGAGAAATGCAAATTGAAATTGAACACTGATAGAACTCAGTCTACAATGAAATCAGACACTACTATCGACGCAGTATTTTCTCGTAATTTAGAACATTTTCTTTCGAAACTATTTGTATCATATTTTAGCTATTATAAAACTATTATTTCTGTTTCAGATTCTGTATTAATTGAACTTGAACAATCAATAAAATGAAGATTGATTTTAATAAATAGCCATTTTGATTGATTGCATTTCGTATAAAAATCTAATTTAATTTGTTTCATTAAAAATATTTTAATCTGTAGCCTAAAAATTTTCACTTCTGACGAGTGGAATTCCATGTTTTGTCTGTGGTTTAACTGCATTTTCAGTATAAACATTCTTTTTTCTTATCGTTTTTGTGAAGAATTCTGCGCTCACGGAGATGAACAAATTAATAGCTCTACCAATAATTTTTTCTCTTGTCCTTTTATAACAGTTCGTTCTGATCGTTTTTGTCTTAAGATTTATTCTCTATAGGAGACGATATTTTTAGTAATATTTTAATGGAGTTTAATCGATTTAATTTCTTAACTTGGTGCTTAAGGTTCAGCTGACCATATAACATCAGCAGGTTGCATCAAAAACATACGTTAATAACACAATCGTGAAATACAATCGAGAAAGTAAATAAAAATTTGCTTTACTCCGAAACTATTTCATTATTTATTATAATATTTATCTGCACGTGCAACAAAAATAGAAAAAATTGAAAACGTGTATCCATCACGAGTGATTCGTCAAATTATGTATATTAAACGTTGCTCTTTCACAGTTAAACGTTTTTCGAAAAAAGTTTGCGATGCAACCCGCCGCAAGTGTTATCCGAGAGACGTCGATATAAATAGTGATCGTGAGTCAAGTGGATGCTGCGCGGGCGCGGGCGGGCGGCGCCTCTCGCCGGCGCGCCGGGCCGACATTCCGCGCGAGTCCTGAACCGTCTGAACTTTGCTCTTATTGTGGGTTCGTGCCAGCCTTAGCTGTGCGTCGCCGCTAAACTTTATACCCATTTAAGAAGTTACTCCCTCGAGATAAACCGCTTTGTTCACGACGCGACCGTCGGCTGAGGCCCTGTACCGATAGACCCTCTCTATTGGCTTGCGTGTTGTCGAGTTAATTGAACTTAATGGATTTTGTTATTGTCGTTTTACGGTACTTATAAGAACTGTTTATTTATTTATTTTTGTAAATAATATGACGATGCTGTAAATAAACCACTCCCGTGATTATATTAGGTATCCTTATTTTAAATTCCTCATGATAAAAATTAACTTAATAAATAAAGGATTATATTAGTTCTCAATAGGCATTGTTGATTTTTGTTTTGAAATTGATTTGCAGTAGATTTGGCAGAAAAAACGGAGGTTCCAAGATAATTTATTTTTCAAAATCTGAGGGTCTGGAAATAAGATAAATTGTGATTAACAATTAATCTTTCATCTTGAATAAAAATATAAATTGAAAAACATTCTCTTACTCATATGCACAAAATTCTCACAAAATATTGGGTGTTGAAACAGCAATCACTCTGTGTAATACATTATATCGATTCCGATTAAAACTATAATTATCATTTACATTTATCGATGAAAATAGTTTTTAAACAATAATAAAAAAAGGATCAAAACCTTGAAAAAATGCACAATATTGAACAAGTCAGAAACTAAAACGATTGCGTTTAAATAACGGCGTTAGTGATGTTGCCCAATAAAATATTTGTATAGTTATTTCGATATAATAAATTAAAGTCGTGTACACTTTGAACTGCAAGGCGGAGGCTCCGGTGACGCAACTTAGAACAATAGGGATTGGTTCGACGACCTTTGAGGTTTTGAATCCATGACATCGGGTACAATGCAGCGCAATCGCCACTCAACACTCGCGTTATCTGAGCTCGTGACGTCAGCTCTCCCGCTATATTACTAAATGAACTACCCATTTTATTTAATTTTATGTATTTTTTAAAAAAAGCAAACTTACATCTATAGAAATTTTAAATTAAAATCTTGCAAAGTATACATCTACAATGCCAATTACAATTCCGCCAGATGATATTAACATTTAATACAAGATGATGTTTGAATATACGTAAAAAAACTTGACAATTCTATGTTTAATTAGAAGTATATGTGTAGGTAAGTGATAAGATTATGTATATATGTTGGGGATGTTCGAGGCTGAGTAAGTATGCAATGTTTGCTTTGCGGCCAGTGCTTTGCGATAAGGGCAAGCGTTGCATGCAATATTAATAAATTTATCACAATTGAAAAAAACTAATAAGATCTATAAAAGTCTTTTCGCATGTGTGAAAGAGCCTATTTGGAACTCAATGTTTTACCAAATTTCTGAGTGCCGCTCCTGCGTCCAAAGAGTGCATGCGTTTCGCTTGAACTCTATTCGCCGACAAACCCATTTTATTGTCTATGATGATGGTTATTTATATGACTTTGTTCGGGTTTGATATGTTTTCAATCCCATTGTACATTTTTCATAACCATATATACTGTAAATTATGTGGGTGTTTGTTGCAAGTACATATATTGTCTGATATATCTAGAGAGAGCATCTAAACCATTCAAGGTGGTCCTCTTTTACTTCAACCAATTTAGTTCATCTGGTGATATTAATAAGCCGCACTTTGTCATACACACTAAAGGTTGCGCTGCGGGAGAACTGATAATCTGTTACACTCGAACGCGATATATAATCGTGCAGCGCCAACTTGTATGCACGTGTGTATATTGTGGGTAAGTAGCAATACCTATATTAGTGGTCCTATTGTAATAAATATAATACATACAGAATAATAAAAACATAATGCAATCACTTTCATGACAGAAGATTACCGTCTTATTAATTAAAGCTTTCATAAAAAAAAATTTTCAGTTCATAATAAATGTAGTATCTCTCCAGAAAAACCAAACATCGCCCCGAATCCTAAGATTATGGCGTAATTGTGTGCTGTGGGTTTTTTGGTTGGTGGTACTGTTGACATGTGTGAAACTCGAGACCGGCACAATAAGTGTGACAGCTAAGACGAATGTCTTGACCTTTGACAATATTCAATTATGACTAACAAATCTGACAAGCCCGCCGTGTGTGCGCTTTTACGTGTAATCGTATGTAATAATAATTATAAATAAATGGTAACGTCTAAATACAGAACTTATCATAATACATCATAAATTTACCCTATAATTCATTGTAATGATATGCGATTTCTTCAAATTATGTATTCGAGAAAAAAACAACATCGACCACTGTGTGTTGTAACTTAAGGTAATTTTATGCTTTTCTGTCTTGGTTTTCTATCTCGGTAACAAGGTAAATAGTATATAGGGCAACACAGAATAACTATATTTGGAGTACCAGAGCCGTCATCCGTAATGCGGCCCCCAGGCGATGCTCGTGCTGTTGTCGGGATCAGACGAGGCGGGCCGGTAAACATACGTCTTTCTTAGTTCGTTCTGAAGTATTGGTGACTTTTAACGCCGTTATATTATAGTTTTAGCGTACTCTTAACTTAAGTCTGTTGCTCTTAAAATATCTAGCAATTGACATTTAAAACTTAACACGGGGCCTATCTTTTCGTAATTAACTATGTAGAATTGTAATACAAATGCGTTTAATATTGTTTTACATATGCGAATTCTTATACACCCACTAACTAGAGATTTACTATGGTATATATAGACGTTCTTTGGACTATCCTATTACACAAAAAAAAAAATGCACATTCGTGAAATGCTATCATGAAAGCCTTTTAATTTGTTTAAAAACCGAGTATATATTTAAGACAGTACTTTTTTCAAATGGATGGAGGCCTTCGACCCTTTTAAACGATCCCTTTCCCTTTTCATGTGATGTTTGGGCTCGGAGTGTCGAAAATGTACCCGATACCGTCATCCACGAGACGAACGGTTATCTTCGATTCCGATCGATTTTTAATAGCCGTGCACGACACCCGACCGAGGGACGTTAACAATGGGCGATAATCTGAATACGGCGAAACGAGCGACCGACCAAAGTAGGGCACGGAGAGCGGACCGTTCGCATTGTACGGCGGCGGCGTGCTCCGCGCTGGTGAAATGCGGTGGGCGGCGCCGCGCACGCCGCCCCGCCCAGCGCGCCCGCCCCGCGCCCGCCGCCCTGGGCGCGAGCGCCGCCGCACCCTCCCCCGGGTCACCTACATTACACGGAACGTTACGAAAAGCGCCCACCGCCTCGAGCCCTATCGAAACCGCTCCCTTCTATCTGTTCAGTGCTTTCTTACCTATGACCTTTTCATGTTTAAAGTTCTGATTTTAATTGCTTTCAATATTATAGATTTTTCGAAAAATATTCAAATAATTATAGCTTCAAATATTGCGCTATTTAGTTGTCGTATTCGTTAATTCACGCTGAAATCCTTATCGATTGTTATTCAGTTATTTTAAGTTTACTACAGTGTTACAATTTCAGCTCTGGATAATCAAACAGTACAAAATCGACCATTTTGCGGACATTTGTCCTTTCTCGACACCACCGGGCGTAGAACCAATCGTTTGTTGACCCAGACGACGACTTTCGTATGCAACGCGACAGGTAGTAAGTATTTCTATATTATTTAGATTTTTCTAATTTTTTTCCAGTTTTAAGAGAATTCATCATCCTGCTCTATGATTAATAGCGTATTGTAGATTCAATGCCTAAGTGTTCTTAAAATTGTCAAAGCACACTTTATTTATCACGATCTTAAATGCAATCAGAGAACTATGACTGTTGATCGTATCCTAGACTGGCGCTGACCGAGATATTCTTGGATTTCTAGTCAGGCTCGTTGAGGCTTTGAAAAAAGGAGTGGAGCCTCCCGTCACTGACCGGCCGGGCGGATTTCAAGTTTGCCATAATTTTTCTCGTAACCACCCATCTCCGCTGCGATCAGAACCCCTTATGCTCTTGCTATTATTTGTAGGAATGCGTCCTTTGGCTGCAGAGTGTTGTTGCGCCGGCGTCGTAGCATGGGTCCTGACCGACGCATGCAACTTCCGAGATACTTCATTTAGGATATAAAGAGATTGTCTACTATTGCCCCTGAAACTAAGGAATATTAGAATATAATTTTAAACTGAAGAATCCACTATTCTTTTGTATGAAAATTGCTTTTTATAATTGCAACATTATTTTGATGAGTGGTTACTGAGTGTTTGAATTAGGTTATTCACTAGATTTTTTTACGCGAATTAATAGTGCATACTTTCTTATCACTTTATTAGGAAAGAAGAAACACTTCTTTTTCAATGATTATCAAAATCGTCTTTTTTCAAAGATAATTTGACGCACCCTCTAATATTTTATACCAGCACAACAAAATTACTTTTTATATTACTAAAAACATTTCTTATTTAGCAGTATTATCTATAAACGTCATCTTTTTAGTGCAAGGGAATTTTTCCAAACAGTATTCTGTTAGCTTTATGTATATTAAAATATAAAACTTAATTTTGTTTTTTTTTTTTTAATTTGTTTTAGGCAAGCTCACTTTACAGAGGTAAAATGAATTTAAATATTTTAAGCGATATTTTCACACTGCGATAGAATCTTGCGAAAAATATAGATTACCTCACAGTAGATTTTATGATTTACGGTTTTTCAAGTAGTACATAATTTTTAACATATAATTTTAAAGATTTGTTGTTGGCATTTGGTGACAACTGTTTAATGTTAACTGAATAATGAAAATTAAATTCATTTTCTTTATAAATTAAGCAAACAAAACACCGTTTTGAGAAATTATTTTTCTCTACTATATATTGCAGAGATGATATATTCAATGATAGGTACTAATAAACTGAAAAGTATTTACTAACTTGAAAATAATTTTGTTACTCTGATATAAAAGTAACACGAGATGGATCAAAATTCTTTATTCATTGTTAGGAAAATAATACTTCTTTTATTTAATTTTTAAATGAAAACGAGAATATAAGTCTTTACTTATACATTAATATGAAATGATTCAAGAGAATCAAGTTAGTAAACAACAAAGAGTGAATTCGAACATTAAGCAACCGCTCATTAAAATAATTTATTAACGGAAGGAGAAAAAACTATAGTACGCTGAATTATTTTCGTATCCAAATTATACGATCATTACAAACACCAGTCCACATAGAAGTGAGCGAAACGGGCAATTAAGTTAAAGGCATGCGCATAAGCCTCCTAACTTATGCCCATGCGCTAAGCGAAAATATCCGTTGACTCAACATCGCCGCTCACAGTCGCAAAGAATTGGGTTTCTGTCTAGACAATTCAAAAACAATTCTATTTCGAGGTAATCTGACCAAGCATTATTGAGCTTTTAAGTAATTTATTTTAATAGAATGGAAGACTGAATTAAGCCAATTCCTCGCTCACATTACGTTATAATCAGAGCCCGCCCCACGCACACAAACCCCGTTTTCATATAATGATGTGGCAATCCATCCGACTACACAATTGACTTTAAAGTTTCATAGAATGGAATACTTATGTTAGTAAAGCAGGCATCGAGTTGTACTAATGAACCGACAAACAATATAGTTTTTCTTAAGAACTATGTGATTAAGTGGAATACAAGTGATTGTGTTCCATTATAATTGTAAAGTAAAAGCTCGTTATTATATCGTTCTTGTGACAGCCATCACGACTCTAGAAACTTAAAAAGCTTTTCAGTACATATTTTTTTTAAGTAAACTAATGCATTTGTATTGTAAGTAATGTCACACACGGCAGAAAAATGAAATAGGTGTTTTTTGGAAAGCAATATTTAAGCGAAAAATCTCTACACCAATTAAAACAACTTTGGCCATCGAGGTCACGTCTATTCTGTCATAAAAATTACAATTGCATTAAGCGATTTACGAAGTAGGCAATCGGTTGAGCCAACGTCGACCAGAAAATGTACGCCAATAAGAACTTTTTATATAAATTCATTTAATACAATAGTTATTGAGGTTTTCTTATTTAGATCTTTTAATTTTACACATCGCATGCAAACATTAAAAATAGTTTGTCTGAAAAATATCGAGCAAATATTCGTATTTTTTTTTTATTCACCAATACACGTGTAAATAATAGTCGATTTATCGGTCGATTGAAATGTTTTTCTATAAATATAAAATATCAACTTATACTTCGTAGATCCAGTACATTTCCTGTACACATTTTTTATTGTATTTATTTCACTAGTACATTTTTTTCGCAAATTGTCCTACTGATAGAAAACAAGCCCATTTTTCGATATTAGTGATAAATTAAAAGAGTAAAGTAACTTTAAAGCGATTTTTGATCTGTCCAATAGTTTTATGATCGTATAAAAAAATACAAAAAATATTACACAATATTATATAATCTTTAAGTAGAATACTATAAGAGATGCGTTGATTTATTGTCTTAAATTAAGATAAAGTAAAGATTTTTTTTACGTCAGAACTGGTCTCCATAGTTCATCTCGACGCTATAAATTAGTAAATTAATATTTGTAAGAGTGTCATAAATAAAATAGAATTAAAAGTTCAATGCGTTATAAATCATATTTTCTATTAATAGAAATTTTCAAAGGCTTAAATTGTGTCTAAACAAAAATAAGTCATTGTATACAATTGAATTTAAATGCAACTTTTGAATAAATATTATATCAATAATAATAGATGAGGAAAAGACTTAGTTCGTATTGTATATGTTGTAATTATTTTAAAATGTTCTCTAAAGAGATTATATTAAGTTAAAACCAGCCGGTTACAATGAATACAGCCCTTTTCCTTTGTGATCATTTGGTTTTACTGATTGTAACTGACTGCTTTTTATATTATGAGCGGGTTAGTATTATAAAAAAAGATATTAACCGTATTAAGTTCTACCATTTTCAATTGCTTTTCAGTTTATAAAAATGAACGTTTTTGAAGTAGAAATTACATACCATTCACAGTTTTATCACATATAAAGGTATAAATCTACACAAAGCGCCAATAATATTTGTACAGATTAGTATCTGAAAATAGCACAAATGTGTTTCAAGCTTTTTATGTTTGGAAATGGTATAAAATTCGACATTAAAAAATAAGTAGGCAGAGTAAAACTATAAGTAACGGCCGAAGCAACATAAGACGGCGGACTAAGTATGTGTAGGAAAAGTATTTGACGTGTATTAACTTCAATAACGATAATCTGGCGAAATAGACAACTTAATAAAGCGGAATTGACAACATTTTGTAGATTTATAAATTAGGGGGCAACAATCATTGCTTTTAACAATGCTTCTTCTGCTATATTTTACGACTATGGCGTGAAAGATGAAATTTGTCCGGTCGCTCTATTGCAGATAAAACGAGTATTATCCTTGAAAAGGTGAAGTAAAATCTATATATTAGTATTTACGGTGTTGTTGCCTATCAGTCGTGGTACTGTGGAATGTTACCTGCAAAAGTATGAACATAAGAAAAGCCTCGACATTGGTGACGTATTATTGTATTGATGATGAAACTACGTGATAATTAAAAAAAAAACCTCTCGGTTCATATTTGTACTGAAAACTTTCATCACATGTAAGATATAATATACGACGAGAATATATGAAACTTCCCGGTCGAAACACGATAAGTTCCACTGATGGTAGTAAAACCATCGATATTCTATTGTATAAGGTGTTACTTCGTGAGTATTCATTATTAGATGTTCGATATCTGTCTATCCTCTCAAACTCATATTCAATTTATTGAATAGGGGTTCGTAGTGGAAGAACAGATTTGAGGGCCAGCGGCGGGTTGCATGCTGCATGTTACTGCATATCGCAGGCAAGCGTCTAAACTCATCGAGTTACACGTACAGAGGCAGTATCTGAAGCTTATAAGATGGTTCCTCTTCAGTTCATGTAATTAGCACAACTGGCAATAGTGCCTCGCCAGTGACTGGTCACGTACACTGTACCAGCAGCATAGACCGGGTACGGTTGAAATATTTGGCTTTTATTGTTCATGGTGTTGTTGTTTATAAACTTAGCGATGATGATGTTATGTCAAAATCAAGAACGCGTTTCCTCCCAATCCCAAACACATGCTTACTTTGACTTAAATTAAATACACGACAATATTAAAAATTTCAGAAGTAAAATACGTTCTTTTGGGTACCAAAATACAATCTGGTCTCTCCTGTACACAACATACTGCGCAGGTAACTTCGCAACATTGATATACGTGTTTGGACCTGTCGTCCGCTTGGTTCTACCCTTGCTCCCATCACACTCCTCGTCACTATCCGCAAGATATTAGCTTTATCCGTCCACCTTTTCAGTCGTATCCAGTGTACGGTAGTGCGTTTGAGTTACGACGCCATGATTTATTTTTTTACAATAACTGCAGTAATGAATGCTCGAAATTTGATAGAATTATTTTCCATAGTTGATATATATTGAACTCGCAATCCTTATCATGCTGTTTGTCGTATTATAATAAGACAGTAAACATATTTAAGGTTGCAAACCCGAATTGTACCAATCGGGATTACATCTAATCTTAACTCCAAATTTTTCGCCAAAACGCGCCCGACCTTAACGCGTCGTCACTTGATAAAACGTAAGCTTTTCATTGCGCGTGAATACTATTCACTACTTCTAGTTGGTCTTATTATAAATCACACTCCCTTCATCGACCATGATCAGCTTTTTTTTTGGCAAATACTTTTAGTGTACACACACGATGCTAATATATTATTTATGTAGCTGGGCAATCGAGTTAGCTCAGTGTTTTTAGAGTTCACCCTGGTTATATCAATAACATCACCGGGGATAAGTTGCTTACGGACTTTTCCAACAATTTTATATTGCAAAAGAGACCTGTGTATGTATTATTTATATAGCGCCGTTTGTTGTTTAAAACCAAAAGCATAAAAACAATGCGATTAGTTTAAATTGTACAGAATCATTCTATAAAGCAATGATAATATAAATATTTATTTGCGTAAAATGGTTTTTCTCCAACGAAGACGCTTATTTATACAAACTTGAAAATCAGACTTTCATCAAAATAAAAATTAAAAGGTTTTATTGCAATCATTAGTACTGTTTGCAAGATCATGGTGGCATACTATATTTATGCATATACACAAGAATTGCTTGTAGTATAGGATATATTAATAAAAATATAAACAATTAATAGACATTGTACACGTAATAGAAGTGACACTTCTTAAATAACAGCTCTTCACAGATTAGTAAAACAATCACAAGACACAGACTTAAAAAAACGTAAATAATTACAAAACATTGTGTTAAATTGTAGATGTACGGTTTATCTATACATCGCTCTTTTCAGTTGTGTTCCCATGGCGTTGCAATGTATAGCTCTCTTTCTCCTTCTCTCTACACTATGTCTTTCTTCTCTCTCGTGTAATGAAATTCGTGAACCTAACGTGAAACGACTTCGAAATTTCACTCTAAATTGTCTCTCTATTATCGATTACTAAATCGATGCCTAAGAATCTAAAAACTAACAAAAATAAGATGCCACTTCAATGAATACCCGACAGTGTTACATTCTCGAGATAGGCAACACAAGCCATTATAATTCGAGACATAAACAACATAAGATTTCCTCTATTACCCTCGCTCCGTCTCAGGAGTAAAAGGTTAAAAAGCTCAAATAAGCGTGCATTAGGAAATAGGCGGCCCCCCGCGCGCGCGCGCAGCCGCCGGGTCGCGCGGTTAGAATGCAAACTGCCGCCCATACATTAAATCTGCCGCATTCGAATTGCCAAGTCGTGATTTGTCAAAGCAGAATCCGCGGGGACCCCGGTGTTCGCACGTCGTAATTATTATTGTTATCGATGTCGTAAAATGGCATCCGAATCTATTGCACCGTCTCCTGCGCATACGACTGTTTTATTGCGTTACGCCAAAGTTTGGTGTGTGCGCGGGCGCTGATTCATCGCGGGGGCAATGCATTTATTCGATAAAAAATGGTTTAAAGAGGACAACGCAGTGAACATAAACGACGGATTGCACCAAAAATAAAAACTCATTACGTAAATGTTTGACATAACTTGTGGACAATCCGTCAGATTTTACGTTTTATGTTTTTACTTTTGGTGCAACCTCCCGCGAAAGTTATTCCATTAGGAATTACGTGACGACTTATGTGCTATTGACGAATGAAGACTTGAAACCGAATATTGTTGTAAGCTTATAATTAAAAAAATAATCCCTAAAATGACGGTGTAAAAGATTTGAACGAGTTTTAAAACCATTTAAATTGTTATTTACTATCAAGTAACATACACTGTTTGAAATATGAAAATGAAAAATTAAAATAACGGTTATATACAAAAAAATTATTAGTCGTGATAGATATTAAATCTATTTATAATTTACTAAAATTTGTCCTAAAATCTGAGTGTACGATATTAAACCTTCACAATTTAGTAATTAATTAATATAACTTAAAGTTGAAAGCAGTTTTATTGTTGTGCTTAACAATCCTGCGCAATAAAATTTCTCGCATCACCACGCAATCTTAAAGAAAATTATCAGCCCTTTCCTTATATTAAGGATATTTAAATTAAAAAGCTTACGTGACCACCTACTTTCAAAAATATAGGGAGGTTCGCAATTCGAGCCTTATTTTCTGGTATGGACGCTGATTGTTAACCAATTTACGTGATTTTTGATCATATATAAAAAGGTCTTGAAGCGGTATCACTAAAATTTCATTATCCCTGGTAAACTAATTCTTTAATCAGCTCCAGTAGACAATTTGAACGATTTTCTTAGCTGATTTGTTATTCTTGTTTAATTTCCTGTACTTGATTTACGTGTTTCTTATTGCATCTTGTACCTTTAGAAAGCCTACAATGTGATCCCACAAACATTTGGTTTAACTTTGATTGACTAGTTCTTTGCTCATATCAATAATTTTGTCGGGATATCCAATGATTTGGTATTTTTGTTAAACTCCGTAGAGCTCAAAGATCTTTAATATCTAATTTATTTGTTCTTATATTGGAGAAAATTTGTTGACAATCCTTGAGTTTTAAATATTGAACTAAATGTCCGTTGAGAATGCACATCTAAAACACACCGCAATCTTGGATCGAGAAAATAACGAATTAAAATAACCAACATTGGTGTGAAGAGTTCGAGGCACATTGATATGGGATGCTGACGAGCTTGTGCTGGATTGACTCTACCTTCATTATCTCGATAGCAGTTATGGGGAAAGGTCAAATAGCGAAGAGTTTGGACTACCATCCCCCAAGGCTCTACCTATATGGCTGGATCACGCTTCTTTAACGAAAGGGTAGCAACTTGTATTTCAAACTCGCACTTAGGAAAATATTCGATTCTAAATGTGGCAATTTTTTAACCGACTTTGAAATAAAGAAGGTTCTGTATTCGATCCGTACATTTTATTTATGTATGCTTACCGATTTTTCAAAAACGGTTTAACCGATAAAGATAGTTGAAACTTTGTTTTTGGGGGCTTTAACCTGCCCTCTAAAAATTTAGTTAATCTTTTTTGACCACACTCAATGCGAAAATTATACTGACCGTTCCTTTCCATTCGTTTATTTTATCGTGTTAAATTTTTTCTCGTCTATTTCTTTTGAAATATCTTGTCTATTCGTTTTAAAACATTTCAAAAAAAAACAGTATTCAATTTATTAAATATCAAAAATCAAGTAGTTATTAAAGTTTTCATCAGAGAGAGAAATAAATCATCTCAGATTAGACAGCATATATTAAAAGACTTAGGTAATACTTTCTCTACTGATTTGATAACAAAAATGTTGTCGTAGTCTAAACAAAACGTTGAGGACTTTTAAATTTAATGTTCCCAAAGCTAGACTGCGACAACGACACTATGACTACATCTTTAGATTAAAAATGTAGAGATTCTAGAATGCATAATAGAGCCACCGGAAAATTATAGGTGGGAACGGGTTTTCCACTCCCTCCATACAAAACTACAGCAAACGCCTGGTCAATTGTATTAATAATTATCTTAATACTCAAGTAAAAGCTAAATAAGATTCACTCACATGATCACAAAAAAAAATAAATAAAAACAACTTTAACAAGAACTTAAATTAAAAGCAGTTTTCAAAGACCTATTAAAATAATCAATAGTAATTTGTAAACATGAACACAAAATAAGAAATATTGAGTCAAGAGGATATCAAACGATGAAAGCAGAAACATAATTGAATCTGGCATTATTTTAAGTGGCGTTAATTCCAAAAACATTTAATTCGAATACATTTTTGAAGGCGGTTTTTATTCTGTTATTTGCCATAAATATTAGTCACATTTTAAACTGAATAAAACTCAAACCTGTACATTTTTGAAATAATAAATACATATCGTATATTGAAGAAAACAATCTCATCTTGTTCATCATGCCACGATTCTTCCTGTAAATTTCAACTGTATTCTTTGGATAACATATTGCGTTTATAATTACTATAACTATTCAACATTTTTCGTTTCACAGTTGTGTCTACATAAAGTAGTCGAACTCTCATATAAAATACACGATGTGAAACGTAAATGAAAATATATAACGTAACATTTATGGATACCTAGAAATGGTATGTGAATATCCAAGCCTACATACACTACATAGTTCTATTTTCTTTTATATGTGAGCAAAAGAAAAAAATCTATAAAACAGTTGATTCTGCACGCCATTCCTAAAACTTCCCCTTATGTCTTTATTGATGTGCTTTTAAGCTCCTCGAGTTTATGTATATCAGTCTCAAAGCTCAACAACTTATGGTTAAGCTTTTCGAACTCAAAATCTACAAAAATATATTTTGCAGTTAATTATTGGATTTGATCTCAAATTTTTGTGCTTTTTCAAGCAATCTGAGCGTAGAAATATATTTTTAATACGTTTTCAGCTCTTTTATTTCAATCATCTAGATTAAAAAAACTGTTTTTTTTTTAATTTTAATTTACAATATCTATTGAAGGCGTAGTTCGATTTTCATTTGCTTTGCGTTATTAGACGTAGTTTTTTAAACAAAGAAGGTAGACCGAAGAAAAAATACTAGTTAAATACAAACGCATACATACATACAGACATCAATCTGAAAGTAGTCCTGGATTCCTGAAACGTCGAGATTTGATTAAAATTTGATTTTCAAAAAAACGGACTGAAAAAATAACTTTTCAATTTTTGAAAATTATTATTCAGTGTTCACAGCGAGATGATAAAAGTGATTTTAATTGTATAACATAAGTTCGAGTGTATAATAGACTGCTTCAATGCATCTATAAAGGGACTGATGTGTATTCTGCGGCGTTTTGCTATTTCTTCGCGATATTTTCCTTCATCAATAAAGAAAAACATGTGAGTGATATTATATTATTCTGGATGTTAGTTCTGTAGGCCTGGAACTGAACTTGTATCTTTCGCAAACCATTAATAGCATAAAGTTGCCAGGTTTCAAACAAACGATTTGTTTGTCTGAAATTTGACATGGTTTATCATAATATTTTATTATTTATTAGAACTAATGATGCAGATTGATATCAATCTAATACTTTTTAAGACCGTCGTCGTTCTATCATAGACGAAAGATTATTTTTATTAATTTATAGTTTATGTTCATTAAGTTTAGGATATTGCAACTTTGATGTCAAATCCAATATATGTACGTTGGGACTGAAATAATCTTAGCAATCTATTAAATTAAAATACAAATTAATCTCCACTTATTAAACACTTTTTTTAATTATCTTATGATGTGTGCTGCCAAAATAATAAAATTATTGTCGTGTTAGAAACCTTTACACATCGCTGTATGAAAATTAAATTTATTTTTTTCTGTCAGATCTATAATCCTTACGCAACCATAAATAAATAATTGTATTATTAACTTCGAATTTAAATGTATAGACAAATTATACTGAATAAGGTCGTCTATCAATATGTTCATTTTCTTAAATTTCAAACGTGATCAACGATAATTCAAAATGGCCTTTATCCTAAATGGTCTACTGTAGCGCGTTTAGATTCCTTAAAACTTTCCGATACCTTACATATAATCGTACGTTAAAGCATTATAATATTTTCTCTTTTAAGAGGTATTGAATGACAGTTGTATTAATTTGGCAAATTCAAGCAGGTAAGTTAAGGTAGAAAAGCAAACTTTTTTGATCCAACATAGTGATTTACTGCAAGTATCTGTTATGTAATATTTTTATAGTACCTACTCATCTAATAAATATATTTTATAATTACAAAATTTAGAACCATTTTAACTTTTACCTCCAGCTTTGTCGAACATCACAAACACCATTGCATTTGATTAATTTCGGAGATAACTCTTATTTCTTTTTCAAATAACGTCCAAAATAATTTAGACCAATTTCATTAGATTCAAAATAGTTTTTCTTTCACTTTTTTCCTTCGAGTTTAATAACACACAATATTTTGGAGCTTTGCAAGCTCTAAAATAGCGGGAAGGTTTAGGATTGGCTTGCGGACCATTTTCCAGATTTTTGAAGTTATACTTCTTTAGCGGCGTTAGGGTGAGAAGATCATAATATATTCTAGTAAGTTATAGAAGTGGCGTCTGCCGACGTAACACGCCATGAAGTTAGTTCGAATGATAAACTTACGGATGTTGCGCACGCCATTGGATACACTTTTAAATTAGTTTCGAATGAGAATGTATTTATTTCGCAGTTTCATGTATGTATTTATATTAATGCTCAAGTAACTAGTACATATTAAATTTGATTTTCCGATTATTGTAAAAGGTCTAACTATGTTTTCTGACAACGATATTTCTAAAAGAAATCGTAATAACTGAGAATGACAAGTCCTTCCATCTAATACGTGGGTCAATCGGAAAGTCCGTAGAAAATAAAAAATTGAGCTAACTAGTAAGTTATTTCATTATTATTATTGTTTTTCAAAATAGTGACCGTTGAGGTAAATACATCACCGAATTAGATGGAACCACCGAGAGAATCACTTTACCCACTCGAACTTCGGGGTTATTTGGACGGTCTTTTCATACGCAGCCGCTGCTTCATCGGCGTCGTAAATTACTTTGCTTGAAGTACTATTTTTTATTTCACCAAATAAATAAAAAGCGAATTTGCGAGGTCGGAGCTGTAAGGAGAGTGAGCTAGTGTTTCTGTACCTAACGTCCCCAAAGTAAAGTAGTTAGTTGTTTATCTGGCGGCAAGCGGTGAAGAGCTGTCATGATAAAGAAGAATCCTACTACGAGATCGTTTCCCGAACTTTTACCCAAACAAGAGGCAAACAATTGTTAGTGTACCAGTCGGCGGTGACTTTTTTTATGTCTAAAACAATGGTTGAATAATGACCTTCCTTCCTTTCCTTCCTAAGAAAGACGCCACCATCCTTTTTGCGACCCTTCGATAAACACTCACTAAGCAGACTGTCTTTTGATTTCGGGATCGTAATAGTAAATCCAGCTATCGTCACCTGTAACTATGTCGAATACAGCATTTGAGTCACCACCGGCAATTCTTTGTATCATTTGACGGTACCAATTAATACGACGGAGCTTTTCAGCTTCGTTAAAATTATGCGGTATCCACCTAATAAAAAGCTTCCTGAGCACTAAATACTTATAAAGGATTTTATATTCTTGACTCATACCGATTTGTTAGCTTTATCGAATCTGCTGGTAGGTCGCTCTCTTGTCAGTCTCTACATGAGCAGCAGAGCACTGATGTTTGTCTTTGGTTGTCGCCGTATAAGGATCTTCTTCGCTCAGAATGTCAGTTGCACTAGTGTGACTACGTTCGAAGTCGTTAAACCAGTCGCAAGTAGTGGCAAAGGATGGAACTTCATCATGAACGGCCAACTAAAATCTGGTTTGCTTAAATGGCAACGAAACTCATAAAAAATCATTGCAGGAAAATTTTCTCGTGTTAAGTTCATGTGACGTTGGACAAACAATTTTCTTTTAGCCGCCCATTTATAAAATGATAAAAACAAAAGACAGATGAATGCAATCTACATAATATAATTTTCACAGAGTTTCATTTTTAAAGTTTAAATTATTTTTTATTTTACAAATTCTAAATGACCAATTCCAAAAAAAATACAGTGTCACCCACATAAAGATGTTATAAACTTTTAAACACATTCGTATTGCTGTTCAAATGTTTCTATTTTAAACTAATAGATGGCAGTGATATGCCATACTTTTGCGATTACTAATATATTACTTATTAAAGACCGATAATTTTTTTCTTAATTTATTGGCATCAAAAAAGTAACAACTTCTCACGTACGTATATAACTACAGACGCAGTTATTTTTAATTGAATTTCTATTATAGTCATACGAGTTAACTAAATTTAAATCCTGGACAATATTTTGTCTTTTAAAAATAGCCGATATTAATGTTCAGCTTACAAATTACTTTTCTTAATAGAAATTAATAAACGTATATGGAATTGAACTTGAATATTTCCACTAACGTCATAAGTTACATCACAAAAATGTCTTTAGATAGCGAGCGCAACACAAATGAACATTTCCACGATATTGAAGCAAAACCATAAAACTAAACTGATAGGATTGTATCGCCGGCGTCTATCTGTCGCGGTTCAAGCGTGGAAGCCCTTAAATTATTACCGAGCGGTCGCGCCGGCCGGCCCCTCCGATAACCGCCGATTTATCGTTTGGAATATTTAATGACAGCGGACAATTGGAATTTATGTATAAGGTGCAGGGCTAACAACCGCCGCTACAAATAAATTTACAGTTAGGGCCCCGTTTTACATACGGTTATAGCACGACCGTGCATCTACGCCGTACCGAACCTTTGTACCTCTTGGTCGGTGCCCTCTTAAATGGATAAATGGCACGGAATATCATTACTTAGACTTTGAGCATAATTCAAAGGAATGATAAATCGTCGATTTGATAAATTCATATTAAGGTATTAGGATGTACGACAATTGTTCTAAAGAGCAATCAGATTATTTTTTGATTAGTTATGTAATAAATAATGATAACAACGACAGTATGAAGTAAATATCTGAAAAATAGCATCTCCCGTAAGATTTACACAAAGTTTGTAGGACTGTCAGTGTTATTCGCCTCCAGGATTTTTATTAATTATTGTAGATCGTGAAAAAGCAGGAATCTTAATTTACTTGCTCATCGTAATCTTTTTGTATAACAAACCTGTATCGAATATGACTTTCTATGTAATGCGAATTAAAAACAAGGATTTCTTGTATATGCTGTAAAAGCACTGTGTGTTTATTTTTTTAAATACTCTATAATCTTAGTATCGTATATTGAGTTTTCTTTTCCCATTTGTTCAAAAGTCCTTGTTCTCACTGAAAAATAACAACGACAAAAATCAACTCTTCTTCAAAATGTGAGCAATACTTTCAACTTCTAAAATTTTTTAAGTACATAAATAAAGACAATAATGTGACTTTTTTCTAAAAATTGACTAAGCACTATGAAATACGTATATGGTTAGTTTTCTAACACTTAATTTTTTAATTTTATGTACAGAACAGGCCAGATCGACGCAAGTCTTGTTTTACCTGTTCGCCTTTTTAATTTTTATTAAACTAAATTATTATGTAATTTCTTATAAAATTATCATTTTATTAGAGTCAAAAATCGGCGTCGTAAACCACTTTGCTCGAAGTACTTTTTTTTATCTCAGGAAATAAACAAAAAGCGCATTTGCGAGGTCGGGGCTGTAAGGCGGGTGAGCCAGTGTTTCTGTACCTAACGCCCCCAAATAGTTAGTCGTTTGTCTGGCGGTAAGTGGCGAAGGGCTGTCATGATAACAGAGAATCCTACTACGAGATCGTTTCCCGAACTTTTACCAAAACAAGAGGCAAACAATTGTTATTGTACCAGTCAGCGGTGACTGTTTTTCTTTTTTATTTTCTAAAACAATCGTTGAATAATGACCTAATGACCTTCCTTCCTTTCCTTCTGAAGAAAGACGCCGCCATCTTTTTCCGACCCTTCGATCTCGTTTTACTTTAATAGGCAATTCTTCGTAAGGAAACACTCACGATAGACTGTCTTTTGGTTTCGGGATCGCAACAGTGAATTCAGCTTTCTTCACCTATAACTATGTCCTATGTTTGAAACACAACCGGCAAATTTTGCATCATTTTTGCGGCACCAATTAACAAGACGGAGTTTTTGAGCTTCGTTAAAATTATGAGGTATCCACCGAGTGCAAAGCTTTTTACCGCTAAATATCCATGAATAATTTCGAACACTTGACGCATACCAATACCTAAGATTATCCCAATCTGCTGGTAGATAACTCTCTTGTTAAAGTCTGTATCATGAGCCGCACAGCACTGCTGTCGGCGCATGCTGTCTGCTCTTTGATCGTCGCTGTAGAAGGACGTCCCTCACGCAGATCGTCATTCAGCACGACCACGTTTGAACTCGTTGAACCGGTTATAATCGGCGGCAAAGGATGGAACTTCACCATGAAAGGCCGAAACCTGTTATAATTTTTCTGTTGGCTTAAATGGCAACGGAAGTCATAGAAAATCATTACAAAAAATTCAGGTCAATGTTAGACGAAAAATTTTTTTTCCCACCGATTTGTAAAAACAAATGATATATGAACATAATATACATAATAAGGTTAACAAATGCTTCCATTTTAAAAATTTGAATATATTTTTGTTTTACAGTTTCTAAGTGGCCAATCTTAAAAACTTTGAGTGTCACCTACGTAAATACATTAAAATGTTAGCTTCTTTTACATTTCATTATGTTGAAAAAAAAAAGACAGACTATCAAAGCTTTTGTGAAAAGGTATTATTTGGAATTTTATTGCTTACTTATAAATATTTATCTTAAACTACTGTAGAAGCCAAAGAAATAAGTTCGCTATTAAAATTTAAACGCGAATTAATTTTGCATATTTAGATTATTTATAAATTATTCAAATACAAAATGAGAAAAAAATATTCTGTTATAAAGACAATAAAAACGTGTTCCTATGAATTCTAATGAATAAAATATGAGTTTTTATTAATACGCAATCAGAAATCGGCACAACCGCGTACTATTTATGTTTGTCACTTATTCATTTTCAATTGATTTTTCGACGTGGAACGTCTTTAAAATCGCATCAAAACATACGGGTATCAGGTCAGAAAAGTGGACCGTAACGAAAACGTCTATATCGTGTTAGTTTAGTAACTACAAAACTATTAGTCTTGAAAACATGAATTTAGTGTCATTATTTAGCTCATATAGTCAGTTCGGTGTTATGATCTTGTGTTAAAGTCTGGTCCGGCGGGGTTGGCGGGGGAGGGACACTGCTTACAATGGCGGAAACTGGCATTCTCGTTCATTTCTATTTAGTATAACTCACGACCCACGTGTGATAGCACGGCGATTCTTTCGCGAGTTTATGAAGTTCATTTAGAATAATCAATTATAATAACAATAAATGTAATCTGAACAATAATTGTACCAAAAAACGAACAAGAATTGTAATCAAAAATTAAAATTTAAATATATGGGCCTCAACCCATGCTAGGGCTAGCCAGAAATATAGATCAAGGATATCCTTGGAAAGAGTGTGCTATGGGCTACGCATGGGTACCCCAACGTCCGGTGTCGAACGAGTGGGACGATTCAAGAACGACACAAAGTTACCATCGAACGCTCAGTAGACGACGTCGACTTCGCGACAACTGTACCGCTACTGTATCTGTCGCCTCTTAGTGTCTGTTTTGTACTAAAATTTTTAGAACAAATTCAGACTTGTTTTCATTTTAATCTTTAACATTAAAAGTATCTCGCTGAAGATGTTTCACGTTGAACCATCGGCCGTGCGCCCCGACACAGCCCCACGCCATTTTTTTTATAATTATTCACCATTTCGAAATAGATGCTCTATTCAAACATTGCAAACGATAAATAAAATTTTGTAAGCTCCGTCAGGCGGCGCTCGACGGACTTCGGGGCGCACCGCTCTGTGCTCACGAACCCAATATGTTTTAACGAAATGGTGATGCGAGCGGTCGAAGTACTCCCGTAGTCCCGCATCGCGGAGCTTAAACGCCCCGTTAAAGCGCAGGCCGAAGACGATAGCTCGACTCGCTTAGCTCGATAACGGCGCCTAACAAAAGCTGTTTTCCTCTTGCGCTCCTTCCTAATGCCTGCTCGTGTGCATAAAGATGTGCATAAAGACTGCACAATGTCGGTTCGTGACCGGACGTTACACGGTAACACAGTTCTGTGGGAATCTCCACGCGGTAACTTTCAAAGCAATGAGATGTACTACTGCACACAGTCGATCGTGTATTGAATTTGTGTTGTTATGTTTCCGATATATACATGGCTGCACGTCCAAAATAAAATGCTAGCTATGCCGTACTTGAAAATTAACCTTCATATGAATATACATCGAGCAGTTGCTTTAATGTCAATTGGACCATTCCGTCTGTCATTATGTCATTGTGAAAATGAATCAAGTTTTTTATCGTGAATCAGTTTGACTGAACCGATTGAAGATAAAAAAGCGACATGCATCAGACCTTTAAATTATTTAGATCGTGATGAACAGGAGCGACATAGACGAAAGAAATTTGACTCCCTATCCGCCGGCCCGTCTGTCCATCGCGGCAGTCCGGCCACATCCTCCTAACGAAGCCTAGATCCAAAACAGTGTACCGTTGTAAGCTGTATACTGATAGCAATGATGATGGACATTATCTGTAAACGATCGGTACGATTTCAATAGGACTATGTAGAAATAATATTCGCGTTCTTATTTTTGGATGTGTTGTACGTAGTACTTTTATTAGCAGACTTGTTTTTGACTCCATCTATTCTGACTTTTAACATGACTTTGACACACTCAGTGGCGTCCGATTGAGCTAAAATTTTGCATACATACAGGAGAATGGGCAAGACGGGGTAGCAGCTTAATATGGCAAATCAACTGATCTAGTAGGACTGTTGGTGACAGATTTTTAAGTTGGACATTTGTACATTACCATTTTTATAGTTATTTGGTCTTTGTAGTTCTTAAGTCTTTGTAGTGATTTCATTAGAATCATTTTTCGTTTAAATTTAAACTTGCACATGTCACCAAATAAATAAATACAAAATAAAAATAAATAAATAAAAACCAAGTAAATATATCTTATTATTTTTGGGCTTGGCAAAGCAGTTCACAGAAGTAAAGTTTTTGATTTATTAAGATTTTGTAATAATTTAGTATTTACGTTAGTAAGTTATTTAAACCAAATTGGAAATATTTAAAAGAGAATCGTTATATATTTATATCATTTGAATGAAATGTTTCATTAACTTTATTTGTCGCTTTTTCGTGCTGTTTTTTTTTTAAAGTCGGTTTTACTTTTTTTTTAAGATTGTTTATTTTTCAACTTTTAGTTGTTAGTTAATTTGTAGCATCATGGGTAGACCGACTAAAAGTTCCGTCCTCATGAGGGAAAAGAGAGACAAGGAATCGTTTAAATCAAATAAAGAACTTTTATCCAAAAATTGTTAACGGAATGCCATATCTCGTTCCCAAGTATCACCATTGACACGTCACGTTAGATTATCTCAGATGAGAAATCACGTGCGTTCTCGATTGTCACAGGAATCGCAAAGTGATAGGATCCATCGACTCAATGATATTCATGAGCGTTTGAGTGACGAGTTATCTGAACAGCGCAAGCATCGTCTAAGCATTATAAGAATCCGGCTTGTTAATGAGACTTCCGAGCAGCGCGAATATCGTTTAAATGTCATACGAGACCGATTGACCAATGAGACTCCCGAGCAGCGCGAATATCGTTTAAATGTCATACGAGACCGATTGACCAATGAGACTCCCGAACAGCGGGAACATAGACTCGATGTTATTCATACATCGGTAGTGCTGCTAGTACCGAAGTGTCACCATGATAATCAGTCAAGCATAGTGACTGCGAGAGAAATGGCGAGATTTATTATTTAATTGCAAAAAAAAACTGATTTTTGTGACATTTCTTTGTATTTTTGCATTTCACTTGGTTTGCGTTTGTTACCTAAATATCACAAGCGCAGATATGGTGAAAAAATAATTCTATGTCTCAATCAACACGCCATTAGGTTATGAGTTTATTCTTTTCCTATAGGCCACTTTTTTAGAATTTGCTAAAATTCGTCGTACATGTTAGCAGCAAATACATTTTTTGCCGTTAGACGAAGATACGACATTCTAATGTGAACTACGTCAGTAACTATAAGGTGGCGGCTATATACATATTGCTACATGTAAAATTCTCAAAAAATGCATAAAGTCTCATCTCCTCATTCTTCCCCTAGAATATCCCTAAGGGAATAGGATATCCCCTTACGGATATCCTATCTTGCTCCACTCAGGGAGCAACATGAAGAGATGGGACTTTATATGTATTTTAATTGTTTTTAAATTACATTCCAAAAAAAAAGTACGCAATGAGTGTTAATTGTCAAAGACTAATATATTAATTAATATTAAAATGAAAAATCCTAGAAAAGAATGACATTGTTAGATTTATTAGACTTCAAAGGTTAAGTACTCCTGTTCCCCCCTCTTCCATAATCGTATTCCGTGAGGTTCTTAAGCTCTATACTGCGTGGGAGGGTAAGTCATATTAGGCTTATAATCAACGCGATGGAAACTCCGCAACAGCGGTTTAGTGTGCTCTCGCGGAGATAGTGCTTAAATTTTACTCCAATTGAACATTCATTTTTCAGTTCGCCCGTGGCCACACTCGAACCAGATACCTCCTGGTTTGAAGACACCAAGCTCTGGGCTAACGATCTATCACCGCTCGTGTCGTTGCGTGTGGTATGTCTACTTCCGACGATAATCAAATAATGTCACGATCTTATTTAACCGTATGCCACAATGAAAAGCATCTTCTGATAAGAGAGCAATTAATGGAATTGACTTGAAATTATGTACACCGCAGATATGAACGATTATTTTTCACCAAACAATATCTTTTTCGTCGCGGTCTCATACTGCACATAAGATCATCTGATCACCAGAGGCATTTTCAGTAGTCAATAGCAGCTACTAGAATCGTCGTATGCCTGTTTGTATATTGTTGTAGGGCGGGTGTTGTTGTAGGGCGGGTGTTGTTATAGGGTGGGTTACACCAAAGCAAAAATGTAATCCGTAAGATTTGACTCTTTATCGATATATTATTTTTTTTCAAATCTTACGGATCATTTTTACAAATCATGTTTACACTTTTGGTGCAACCGGCCGTTAGCTAACAAAACAACTTAGACCTATGATCACAATCGTTTCTCTATAAGTGGGTTCTGGAGCAGTTTTTAAAAGATTTAATATGTACTGTTTTTATACCGTCAATGTAAAGGCACATTTTATACGCGTATGTTAGAGTGAGGTAAGATATATGGATCATTCATTTACTTGCAATAGATCACTTTGTACCTTCTACTTCACCTGTTGCATACAGTTTAATATTCCGATTTATAAATTAAAATTCCCGTAATGTTTTCTAAATTTAAATTCTATTATGTGGTTTAGTGTTTACTACCTTTACTCGTGACTTCGTACGCGTGTAATTTCTTTTCAAGAATCAATTCATATTTCATTAACTGATTTTGATGAAATACTGTCTATATTTTATCCAAGCTACGTTCAAGGTACCCGCGAACCTGTAACCTCAAGAAAATTCGTCCGTTAGTTATGAGAAATGGTATATTCAAACAGTTTTAAAAAACCCTTTTATTGTATTCTTTTACACCCCTTATATCACTTAGTTTTTAGAGTAGGTTACTCATCCGAGAAAGGAAAATTATATGGTTATTAATTCCACATTTAAGTACCATTGTAATATTTCACGCACGTCCCTTTTCCCCAACTTTCTTTTAAACTGACTTTTAATACAAAATCGCATTTACAGGTCAATTGTAAATACAAATTCATTTTATAAACGTTTTGTTAAAGTAGGTCTAGAAGTAGCTCTTTTACAAGTGATATCTTAAGACTACCACAAACGAAAGTCGTCGCTTTTAAACACATTTCATCTGAGGTAAGACATTAGTCTTAACTCAGATCAAATGTAAGTACTACTCAATGGGCCTATCATGACGCATTAGACAAGAGTGTCTCTCTATAGGACTGTTCATGCAATACGTTGTACGAGAAGGACAGTTCTATAAAAACTCTTCTAGGACGTCGTGCTAGATCCGTGGGTAGTATTTATAATATAATTGTATTATATTTGTCATAAAGTCTTCCTGTGGTCAGTTTGGTTGCAGAACGAAAGTGAACCACCTCGATAATTGATACACCACACTCTCACAGAAGACAGACGTGAAGTAACAGCTTTCGCTGTTGGTTTTCGTCGAGTGAGTGAACGTTCCGGTGATCTATTCCCATTTCCATCATCTCACTTCCCTCTCCATGAGATATTTTATTTCTGCCTAAAAGGTCAAGAACCGATTATTGACTCCTCTGGGGTTGCGTGTCCCCGGACAGTGATGATCCCTAGTTTTTGGTGGCTCGTATGCTCGTTTGCCACTTGAAATTGTTATAAAAAAAGTTCATGATTTAAAAAAATATTTGTCATGGATAACTCGAAAAATGTACTTATCCTAATGTTGGAGTATGTTGCAATTTATATTTGGATTAGTGTCCAATTAGATAATAACAAAAAAATTGCATTGCTTTAGAATTGAAAGACAACTTGTTTAATCGCAGGCACAGATCAATTTACCAACTTGTTATACAGGTAATCGAAGTGGTAGATACGTTTTAAACCGCTACAAAACAAATTTACATAAGCCGCTGTCAACATTGTCATCACAGCTTCAATATTGTTTTTACTTATTTTTTTTTTTTTACCAATCCTAGATTTATTATGGCTCGTAACGTGATATGGTGATTAATGCATTAAATACATGATAACGTCTACAAAAGGTGCTAAATACATCGTCGAAAACACGACAATAAACTGTTATTGACCGTCGTAAATCGGCCGGCGAACGAATGCAAATTATATTCGTACGGCGCGGAATTCAGAAACGGCGATGTCCCGATGTCTCGCAGATAGACGAGCGCGCTCGTCGCGAAATCGCGCGCCGTCGGCGAGTCCGGCGCGTCGCACGGATCGCGGGAGGCGTCGCAGAAGCGCGCCGGGCGATGGCGCGGCGGGCGCCTGGCGTCCGCCGCCGGCCGGCGCGGGCGTCCGTCGGCGGCGGCGCGTCGGCGGAGAGATGGCGCTGGCCCAGATGCGGGCCGGTCGGACCAGTTCCGAGGCGATCCTTGCGTAACGATTCTCGGCCCGTGGCACCTCGCGAAATGCATTGCGGTGCGCTAGATATATCGATTTTGTAGATGGACTTCTTTATGTTCAAGGTGAACTTTTGCTAATAAACTTATATCTATTATTATGATGCTGGCCGCAAAAAAATTTTTCAAGTGAAACGTCTTTAGGCGTATTTTGTTCTTTCTGGTGGTGATCGAAACTTGGTTGTCACGCTCGGGTCAGCGCACGGTGAATATGGGCCGAATTTGCTCCACTCGAAATATAAATTAAATCTAAAATGTCATATTTATTTTATAAATGCAATTTTATGTAAATTGTAACTTAGTTTAAGCAGTGCACGAGTGTAGAAATAAAAAAAGTAATTGGACATTAACAGAAAAGTCTTTCCTTTTCTCGATTTATCAAAATAGTATCCGTCATATAATATTGTAACAACTGAGTTAGGGGTAGTTGGCACATGGGGCATCCGGCCTCCGTGCCAAGCCCCGCGAACGTAAGCGGAAAGAAGTTGGTCGGGGCTCCTATCCAGGTGCGTGGACCACGACAGCGAGTAATAATAAGTAGTGTAATACTGAGCGTATACAAAATTAATAAACAGATAATTTAGAGAACTGATCAAATAAATATAAGCTTGCTGCTGGTACGTATTTAATTTCGTTCCTGGGTACCGAAACCCGACGAAGGTACTTCTGCGTTTTACAATATCTATACCCATTACTATAAGCATATATACTTTAGAATTAGAAAATCGTACATGTCTTTTATTTTATCCTATGATCATAAATATACACATTTATTTTAGACTGCCACGTAATCAAATAGAATACTACACGACAGTGATCATGGGAATTTCCAAAGACTTGCTTTGAGCGAGTGTACTTTGATTGCGTCAAGTTTTCTATTCGTTTCTCAGCCATTGGAATTGTATTAGCGAACCAACTTCACGTCTATCTCCTGGGTGGAATGCTATCTACTTATCTCTATGAATCACGCTATATTCATAGTCGATAATACATGGATAAATTTGAAAGCAAGATAAACATAACCGAGCCACGTTATAAAAAAAGCTAAATTTCAATTCGGATCCCATTCGACGTACTATCAAAAATATGCGAATACATTATTTAAATAGTAGCGTTTACCAAAAATTTCACGGGTCGATTGTGGAGGTCAAGCGTCCGTTAATATTGAAGACGGTCTCTCTCGATACCGCGCCACGTTCTGTGGACGCTGCACCCGGACAACAACACGGTCGCGACTCGACGTCGCCTCAAGAGCGCCGACCTTGGCTCACGGCGCACTCCCCGGGCCGTTTTCGTCCGCGACGGGAAAAATTCATAAACTCACAAATTACTACCGTTCTCGGTATAAATCACCGAATTGCACGTTATTGTAACGATTTAACGTCCCGCACAATCTCGCATCGGAAATTATAGAGCGATCTCTTATTTATTGCTGTTCGGTGAATTGTGTGCTCGCGCCGTCTTTTAATACACGCGGGTCACGAAATTGTTTATCATTCTTGTTTTACGATTCCCGGTATACCTGCGATGTGTTATGTTGGGAAATGATTATCAATTTATATGTTCGAAAGAATATTACAAAGATGTGTATCCAATGTGCTCTATTTATATAATACGTAATGGGTAAATAACGCTCGATTCTCGAACTCATCTCGAACTCATCAAGAAAATTTTGACACTTTAAAATCGACGGTTTCTTTGCGAATGGAATTATTAGGTGAGCTTCTGACTGGGTATTCAAAACTATATACTTCAGTGTATTTGGTGAATGGACTCGTACGTAACTATAAAATTTTAACTCATGAAATCCAGATAGGTACACCTATACGAATCAAGATCTGGATAGAGATGGAATCGAATCGAACCTCGTGATTTCGATTGAGATCGAGTCCAATCATCTATTCATATCGATATCGTATGTAATTCATTGTTTAATCGTGCATGCGGAGCCGCGCGCGGCCGATAATGCTTATTTCATGAATATGAAAACGACACCTATTCACTTGATTTATCCGTCCGTCTTTAGGCTGTTATTGATGGATGAAATTGCGTATCGAGTTGAAGGTCAGCATGAAAGTGGTAAAAAATGAGAAGGAAGAAAAAAAAGGGCAAAGACAAAAAAATAGGGAATGAATAGAGGGTAAAAATCTTTATTGTTTATGTTGATAATATTATATATTAAGTTGTTTATCGTTCAAAGCAAATAAAAATTTTCTGATGCATTATTATATATTTTGTATGTTTCAAATACTAAATAGTTTTTGTATTAGCATTTAAGTTTTTTTTTTATAAATTACAAACAAAATAACTGATCATCGACTAACTATGAAGCTTAAAATCTGAAAACTATATAGAGTTTTAGAATTATGTGAAATACATTAAAAATAAGCGTAACAGACCGTGATATTTTACGTAGTAATGGTACCCATTAGCGAGCAGTGTTGGCGTGACCAACACTACTGTTAATTTATCAGTGATGCCGCTACAAGTTCAAGCCCTCCGCGAGATCAACCTGCATATGACATAATCACTTCAAAACATCAACAAATTATTTTTTTTTAAATCACACTTACTCCGAAATTTCATGCAATTGATACAGTCATAGACAGCATTATTCGACGTATTATATTATGTATTTGTAAATAAATGTCTCTTTTTAGACATTTGGTTCGAAAGTGAGGAAAAACAAAAAAAAAAGGAAAAATCATATGGAGATTGTACGAAAAGATAGAAACGGTAATTGTAAAATTAAACGTTAGTTTTGACAGACAGTACTACGTGGACAATGTATCAAATCTAACGATTAACTTTTAAAATTTACATGTCTTCTTTTCGTGGAATTTACCTATAGTATCGTAACTTTAGCAAATACACATCTGCATCGTATGCCACGTATTCACTAAATGTTTGTTTAATACGACAACAACTGCAGCTTACGACCGAGCATCGACATGTAACTCAATTCAATAATTCATCTAAGACCAGTTTGGTCACCGTCCGTTTTTAAGTGTCATTCAAATTTATTTGAAAAATGTTTGAAGAAAGAAAACAATAAAAATGTCAATTTTCCCGGACCGATATCTCGCCAGTAACAGTATCGAAAACAGGGAAAAACCGTTGAGACTTTTGATCAATAAAATGTCTATGTATATACCTAATTAATTTATTTTAATAATATTGAAATTTAATAATATTTTTGTCATATTTTTATTTTAATAATATTATAAAATATGGTACCAGAAACGTTAATATAAAGCCACAAAGCAAATTTACGGCACTAGCAGTTTGTTAGGATATCGCTTGTTGAAGTTTAACTTCAGTAGCTCAAATAGAACTGGACTAAAGTTCAGGCCACCCACCCGCTTATATAGGCAAAACGAAGGAATGACCTAGAATCGTCTAATGTAGAACAATAGAGAAGGAATAATTTTCTGTTGCGCCGCAAATGAAGCGGCAAACATAAAAAGCTTTGATGTTTGCCGCCTCACTCTTTGATGATCGCTGCCACTAGGCTTGCTCGCTCACTTGATTCCGTGAGTATGAGTAAGTCGTGTAATATCTTTTTTTTATTGGGGTTTTCAAAATGTCTCGCGGGCCGCATCCGGCCCGCGAGCCGATTGTGGCTCACATATGCTGTAGGACAACTTCTTCAGAACAAATTGTAATGTTCGACATTTGCATTAGTCTCTCACACGTAATGGTTTCCACTGCAAAACTGTTTTAATGCATTTTTAAATAACGTTTAAAGGTCTCTTAACACTTTTTTGTTTCGAGATACATTCTAAGCACTTCGACAATATTTTTAAGAAAAACCTATGAATTCCGCTTGCTGACAAATCGTTTATTTTTCATCGTAGCTATGCTTTGTACACATGATAAATTTATTCATGTTATTTAAACCTTCGCGGCTTAGCCGGACGAAGCGTTTGTATCGGACGCAAGTAATTCTGAACTTCGTCCACTAACTGTCCTAGTTCGTGACCAGGACCATGGCCAGCGTTCAAACGAGTCCTTGTGATGAACACCTGAATCGTACAATTAAGATTGAAAAAAAATTCTATTCGAAACTATTGAGACGATTACTATTGTAAACTGTTTGTATTTATATTAAGGATTAGACTAGCCTAAGTTTTATTATATGAATACAAATTCGTTTAGGTACTAGTGTAAATATTACAATCAAATAAAAAATTGCACTTTTATACGTGTATCGTGGTTAGCTATTCAATATATTACCTTTTACAAACAGATAAACCGTATAATGTGTAGAAGAGTTTCAAAGAAAGTCTGTGTGTCTGTTATGTGTGTACATATGTTTGTGTGTGTGTGTGTGTGTTTGTGTAGAGGCCGAGCGGGCCGCAGCTAACAAGTTCCCGGGCTATTTAAGCGCGGCAGTCCGTAGGTACGGTTAGAACACAGGGACATGATCTTCGTGATAATTTAGTATGAGGTACAGGGAAAGCGTGCGGCCGAGCGCGCCGCGGCCATTAAATAAGGAGCAGTACCGCTGCTAACAGCCCGCACTTGCGGTTCGTCGCAGGTCATAACCGCATCTCGAGATCGGTGTAGATTATAAAACCGGCCAAGCGGGATTCCCATTTTCACGTAAGAGGTTCCGTAACCGCAATTTTACAGTTGAAATACAGCCTCCATCAAGAACAGGATAGAGACTGTGTCAGTCAGCATGAATCTTCGTACTATTTGCCGCCTGGTAAAATATTTGTAAGATGCTTAAGTACTTTCTCGTACCGATAACTCGTTCTATAGTACATTCATGATTGCTTAAATGTGGCTATGTTTTTTTTTATGAATCTAGCTATAATATACAGATAACAGTTAGGAACGTATTATGAAATAATTTGTTGCTGCTACCGGCTTTTACAAATGTCTCAGTATTGCTGGAAAGTATCTTGTATTAAAAACTATGTTCTTATTGATTTTTACCTAAGTGACATGCCTGCAGTAAAATCGTAGTGACAACATTTTTTACATTTGAAATAATAAAGTAAAAACCGGCCAAGAGAATGTCGGACTACGCTCAGTGTAGGATTCCGTAGCCGTTCCTATAAAAAAATGCACTACAGATTAAGAAAACTATGTTGTTACATTTTTTTTCGTGTCTCATGTACAGAATAGGTATAAGCGCTTTAGTTGCATTATTTTAAGTACGAATTTTAAAAAATACGTATCAAAATACAGTATAAATATACGATGTGAAAAGTGCACCAGCAAAAAAGCGTACTTCATGGCACTTAAGTCTTTTTGTAGAAAAATCCAGTTTTTTGGCAATAAATTAAAAATGATATATCTAATAAGGCTCAAAATAATTTTCTTCGAAAATATTTATCAAGCGTTATCTTTGTAATTTCTTTCATATTTTTGAATTCATTGCTTGAAAAATAAAGAAGGGAAGATACAATTTATGCCACTTTTGGAGCAATAATTTTCAAAAATGTTTACTTAATCAAAAAATATCTTAAAAACCTTAAAAAGTTTTTAAAAAAAACTGTCAAAATGTATGATATACGTTTATGTTTGCTGAAAAAGAAATACAGCTTCTATTACACGCATACAGTGTCCCCCCTATAAATATTTATTTTTGTTATTTAACTACCGAACTAAGTAGCGGCTTATACAAGATATACTTCAAATTCCATTAATAGACATCTTGTAGTTTTTG
Organism: Eumeta japonica; assembly: GCA_005406025.1. Taxonomy (NCBI): domain Eukaryota; kingdom Metazoa; phylum Arthropoda; class Insecta; order Lepidoptera; family Psychidae; genus Eumeta; species Eumeta japonica. The sequence continues at coordinate 218,999 of BGZK01000535.1, forward strand.
GATAAAAGGTCCTGTTTTTGTCATTATGCTTCCGGAACCCTGAAAAGTATGAACAATCGAACAGAGAATCGAGAGAGATGGAATGAAACAAGGTCTTTTTTATTGTATATATTCCTTTGTACTTTGTCTATCCTGTGTAATTTTGTGTAAACATTAGCTTTTGCCTGCGATTTTCTCTACATATACATAGACTGCATGTCTATTTGAAGTACATATGATATATAAATAAATTTTATTAAGGAACACACAGAGAACACTTTGTTTAGCTGTATCTTGGAATTTCACGCGCATGGACTTACTCGTATTATACTTAAACGAAAGTTTTTAAAGAAAAATATACGATACTTAATTTACACCGACAAGATTTTTGCAGCGGATTTGCCTACGTAAGTGTAAAACGAACGTTGACATGCCAATTAAATAGATCTTAGAGATATAAACAAGATAATTTGATCACTTTTATATGTGGCTTTGCTCTCATAAATACAGAATATAATTCTTAACTTTTTATACCCCTTGGTTTTGTTAATAGCAGTGTCCAAGTAGGGACTATGATTGTTACCGGACCAGAATCAGGATTGATAGCAAAATCAAGAGCGAGATTATACGAACGAGTAAAAGTTATATGAACTAGTTGAATATCATATGTGGAAGTATATTCTCGTGCAAAAAAACAGTAAAAAAACAAGAGGCATCGTCGGACACCCGGTTGGAAGAAGTTTAATTTGCTTTATTTGATGTTATATCAAATAACAGGAACATTGAAATAAATTAACAACTTTTGAAAGTAAACGAGAAACATAAAATAATATCTTAAGAAAAATATTCATTTACTTAAAATTGGGTATAATACACATAAATAGTGAATTATAAATTATATAAATAACACTAAATATATAGCACTAAACAATGTAATAACAAATACCATGACAATATTTATTTTTACCTAAATGTTGAAAAACGAAATTAGTTTCGCGCCGCGCGTGGTAGCCGCCAAATTTGCTTAACAACTAGCGTCTGCTAGATAGAGGGAGAGAGAGAGAGAGAGTCGCTGACAGTCGAATGGAGAGGGCATAACGGTTTTTCCTTATGTGACGATTTCTGCCAAGTAATACTTTCCGTAAGTCTTGTTAAAGAAGTTTTTTGTTCCGAAAATCAGACAAGGTGGGAGTCGGTATGTTTTTACTAAAATTGAAAGCGCAAACTTAATTTTACAGACGAAAAGAAACATTTACGTAAAAACAAAACGACTCCGCTCTGACACGTGGTGCAGCAAACTCGCTGCATTGGTCACCGATCGTAGTGCTAGCACCATACATGTATAAAAAAGGCTAAGGCTAGCACTAACACATTAACAAATTACAGGCGGCATACGCAACACCTATTACAGGCAATACCTGCGCCGAGCCAATCGGAGCCTCTTTTAATGCGCGCATGCTCCGTCCGCGTTAATAGACATACCGTTTATGCACCGGCTTAATTAAGATGTTATACTGTATTTGTTGATAGCGTAATGCGGCTGCAGGTAGCGTTACCACATCGCCCAAATATTTAATCGTAACAAACGGTTATGGTTATTAAGTTTTTATGGTCTATCGTAGTGGGCGTTTATAATGATTATGGTGATGGTAGCGATAGGGTGCAATGGCCTAGTTCCATTGATATATACGTAATATTTTTAACTCTTTGTTAGTATTATCGTTTGTCTTTTCTAATGCCATATTACATTGTCTCGTTTTTCGCCCAAATCATACAATTATAGCCCGTAACACATTTATGTATTTTCACATTTGACATGCGTATTGAATTTTTATGATGCCTAAAAACATTCGAACTTCGTTTAAATTTTATTGCTTCCAACCAATTAACACAATTTTTTTTTAGGCTTTATTTGAATTACAAAATAAATACCCAAATACCTCTCCTCCTGTAAATCTAAAAAGGTTGATTATATAATTAAACAAAACCTGTTATGCATGAGCAATACCCACATCAGACTATCATCTTTTGGTATTGAAGAATTGTTTGAATGAAAAAATATTATTTTAAAATGTTCCAATTAATACAAATTTTTATAATGCATTTATACACGCCGTGTATGTAATTTTTGGTTTCACTTTTTTTTAAGAAAAAGGACAACACTCATGGCGTTTTTACAACTAATCAGAAAGGCATGTAAATGATTCTAAAAATGTTCAAAATTTTAGTTTTGTTTACTCACAGGATGATGTAATAAATGCAGTATTTCGCCGATAAGCTATACATAAGTTAAATTAAAATACAAAATTAAAAATTAATAAGCTCTTTGAAGTGACTCGACGACCTTGTCCACGTTTTATCTAGTGTGTACCTGTAGCTACTACCCACTACCCGTTCGATAATTTATTATCATCCTAAAACGCTTAAACAAGTGTTTTTTTGTTTATATTTTTTTATTCGAATCAAACGGTACTTCAATAAATTAAATTATTTCGTGAATGTGTTGCCAACAAAACCAACGAAAAATTCGCCAAGCGCGATTCTTATATTGCACATCGTGGAGTTCAAACCCCGCGTCTTAAGTGTAGAAAATAATTAAATACACGCGACCCTGTATAATATATTGTATACTATATTATATGTTTTTATGTACGCATATACTAAAGTCCGCATAACAAATAGAATTCTAAAATGGGGCACTTTGCTATTTTTCTATTACTGCTTAAATAAAGCTTTTTTAAGAGTGTAGTGTAATTTTTTTGAAAATTATAAAAATAATCGAGTAAATACTGTTACAAATTGCCCATTAGACAAAGAGGGCACTGACAGCCTTTGATGTGATCGTACAATAGTGCCATATAGAATAACATGTTAAACTCCATTCTTGAAAGAGAGTGAACTTATTTAAGCATTATCTCTATCCTCCCTATAAATGTTTCACCAATAATAATATCTAATAATTCATTACAATAAGAATAAAATTTTCAGACATATACATAGCACCATATTATCCAAAACTAAGCAACTAACCCTGTATTATGATTGTCATATAATTGATGGAATATATATATGCTCTTTTTTTGTAAATATATACACATAATACATAGAAACATATAGAGTCAAACCAATTTTCAAAAAATGTTTGTCTTTTATGGGAATCGAAGCCATGCCCCCAGCGTAAGAAATGCGCCCATCAACATTCAGATCACTGAATACCATATTACTATTTTCAGTAAACTATCAAAATCCTAGAGGCATTCATTTTTCCTTCAATTAGAGTGCGCATTCTCTGTTTCTGTGTTAACTGAAATGTTGAACAAAACGTTCAAACCATCAATATTCAAGTACCAATAAATATTGAATTAAAAAAAATAATTTGTCTCACGCGGTGATTCTATTTCACACAAAAATTTTAACGCATCTCATGCACCTACTTCGGCAAGGCACAAACTCCCTTCCACGCAATGCGATGACCTAAAAAAATATTTATATTATATACAAAAAATGTTATTGTCCTTGAGGTACGATTATGTACAATACAGAAGCCCATAATAATATCGTTTAGAATCTAAATAGTTTTGATAAGTGATCGGTCAAGTCGCAGCCACAGAGAAATGAGGTTCTTCTTCAGATGCGATGCCTTGAAAACTATATAAGTACGTTTGTAACAATTTGGTCTGGCAAAAATTGATGAGTTGCCAAACTGAACCCACGAAAAGATACTACGCTATTATATGGTTTAGCGATTAAATGCAATAAAATTAAAATCCTATTCATTCTAATTGGCATTAAAATACGAAGCTGTAAAAAAAAACTGTCGATTTTGCATATTTAATGTTTCATAAGTCATCTCATAAATAATATAAATTTTAGTGTAACGTAATACTACATCATTTGTGTTTTTCTTAAAATAGTACAATGTGCCTTATTCTATCAAGGTCTACTTTATTTTATGGTTGAGTAATGTCTAATAGATGAGTTCAATTTTTTTAATTCTCAATCCAATTTCTGTAATATGAAATTGTATTTTCGTTGAATTATAAAAAAATAAGTAAATTTCTTTTAATGCGTTATGGTTAATTACTTTAAAGCTGCAAAATTATTATAATAAAGAAATAAAAATACGATTATTTCTTAATAGTGACTTGTAATATGATCAAAATCCTCATAACATCTTATTTTACAGTTCTTTAAACATAACATTTCTTCTTTTCAAATAACAGATATCCAATCTAACATGATCGCTATGCACAACATAACGCGAATACTAAATATAAGCTAAAGGATTAAATTTGCAATAAAGACAAAAATATTGTGAATATTTGTGATGTATGCAAATTGACCTTTCGTATGACAATGCGGAGTCGACAAGAAAAGATAAATTTTCACGTTCATTGGCAATTCAAATGACGCCAAAAATGAGTGTAGTATGAATATAAGTTGAATCATTATTTTTTATTATTCGAGAGATCTCTATATTAAAATCGAGTGTATTGTGAATATAAATGGAATTATTATTTTTTTATGATTCCAAAAATCTCTACGTATATCACAATTGAGCTTAAGACAAATATAAGTCGAATTATTTTTTTTTTCTAATTCGAGTGATCTCTATATCAAAATTGAGTGTATTATGAGTATAAGTGGAATCATATCTTTTTATAACTCCAATAATCTCCATTCTAAAATAGAGTTTAGTACGGATGTAAGTCGAATTATTATTTTTTTTATATAATTCGAGTAATCTCTATATTAAAATTAAGTGTATTATGAACATAAATGGAGTCATTACGTTTTTATAATTCTAAAAATATCTATACTAAAATTAAGTTATTATTAATATAAGTCGAATTATTTTTTTTTTTATAATTTGAGTCATCTCTTTATTAAAACTAAGTGTATAATGAATATAATGGAGTCATTACGATTTTATAATTCGAAACATCTGTATACTAAAATTGAGTTTAGTATGAATATAAGTCGAATTATTTTTTTTTATAATTCGAGTAATCTCTTTATTAAAACTAAGTGTATAATGAATATAAATGAAGTCATTACGTTTTTATAATACGAAAAATCTCCATATTAAAATAGAGTTTAGTAAGACTGTAAGTCGAATTATTATTTTTCTTATTTCGAAGGATCTATGTATATAAATGCAATGTGTCGTTAAATCAGACACAAATCAAGGAGTAGTTTTTTTTTTCATTTGAAAATAACTAACCACACACTGCAAACTCGAACGCATACATAATAACACGCTCTGCGTACGTGGTCCATTCTTTGCGCCGGCAGCTCTATCACTCGACTCGCCCACGCAGCACATCGATTTATGGTTACGACAATGAAAAACAAGCGCACGAGTCAATTACTGTCGATTCGTTCTTTGAGACGCAGCTCAATTCGCTCACCAGCGACGGGGGAACAAAAGGTAAGGCACATAAATCAGACGGCGAGTGAGCGATCCGTCATTTTTGTCGGACGAGCCGGCCGGGCCCCCGGCCGAGATCGTCGTGCCGGGATTTATGACGCGTCGTGGCGCGAGAAGAACGGGATACTTTCACGGAACACCTAGTTATCCGAAACGATTTGACGCCCATGGCATCTATCATTTGAAGTAACTATTCCTCGAAGTTAGGTCACGACACCACGCTATTACGAGCTTAGTCACATATTCTGATATGTGCTCGCAAAATATCACGCATCAATACCTACAAGGTACTTTCGATTTACATGGAATCATTAAATTTGGCTATACGTAAGATCTTATAGGATAAATAAGCGGAATAATCCGAAATATTTTTCAGTCACAGATTGATATTTTCAGTTAAAGTGTTGACCGTGTGTGAACCGATGAATAAGACAGCATTTTTTTTACTTTCTTCCATGAAAATTGAACATTATCAAAAATACGGTCAGTTAAAAATACATGTTTTCGAGAAATTAAATAAATAACATCAAATGTCTCGTGATTCCCGGGATTGATGGGTCGTGGATAATCGTGTCGAGAGTAGAGAAAAATCGTAAAATATATATGATTAAATTAGTATGGAACGTGTAGAGCGTCAATAAATCCGAGTACTGCTTTTTTTATTTCAATATATCATCAAAACAATATACCACGGTTTGCTACCGAAAACTGTTAGCATGAAAAGTCCTTTCTACGGCACCCATACGTCATTTGGGTGAACTAACAACAAGTTAATACATTGTTAACTGAGTTAACTTACTTCAGTTAACCTAGACTTAATCCATTAAAGTTGACAATTCCCTCTCGTTCATTTATTAACTTTATCTAATAGCCACTTTTCCTTCTTACTACAGAGAAATGGTACAATTTTATTATTAGTGTCGCGTCAAAAAATAAACAATTTTCTGAACGAAAAAATTTTTACCTAAATACATTTTTGTAAATCAAAAATAATAGCACGATTTTCTAGTTCTATTTCTCATAATCTTCAAAAATTATTTTTTTTCTGACTGTTAAATACTTCATTTACATCTCTGAAATAAGGAAATGTTAAAATTCGTCAATAATTTATAGTGACACTGCATTTTTGATTGTCGTACGAAATGACCGTCCATTCACAGTGCGTGAATGCCACTAGTTAAATTATCGCAATTACATCAATCACCTTTCGTCGATAAATCGATACCAGCTTAATGTGCATATTTACATATACTCAGTGCAAAAGCGATTGATCGCTCGTTACGTAAGCAGATCCGGATGGAACGAAATGGACGGCCTCAAAACTCACCCGCCGCCTCTGATTTATGTCTCGCGACGCTCCGAGGCGTGGGGGGAACGGTCGTCGGTAAATTAAAAATTTAAATCGATCGTTTCGCGAAGTTCCCGCGCCGCATTTTTCCCGACCGCGCCGCCGGGACGTTTATCGATGGATCGACCCGAACGCGCATAAGTCGAGTTAATGGGGCGAAATTAACGGCGCGGCGCGCGAACGATATCGTGCCGCGTTATTTGCGACCGCATGCCGCTCAATTAAACGGTAGCCCGCGAGCTCAGCGGCCTCCCGTGGTCTCGGCGGGCGGAACGTCGCTCTTTCCGAGTGCGTTTGTCTACGCTTTGATTCTCAAATTTAGGATTCTTTCGTCGCACTCGCGAAATTGGACGTTGGCCTTGTTGTGTGTGACGTTCATAGGGTTCCTTGAAACCAAAGTAAAAAAAAGGAGCGCTTTCAGTCTCGTCCTGTCCGTTTGTCTGTCTGTCCGAACGTCGGAGTGTCGCAGTTTTATAACTGTGCCGTTTCTTCATCGATTATGATAAAATTATACAGGCAAGTGTCTTAACTCATCAAAGTGTTATTTAAGTGACTTGGCAAAAAATATTTAAAAGTAGGTGGGAGGATCGAAAAATTTTCTTTCGGCACACTCCATTGTGTAACAAGTCGGTGGATATTTAAAAATGCATTAAAGTCTCTTAAACGAGGTTTCTTCTGAGATATACAAATTGCAATTTATTACATTCCAAAGTCTTTCACTTTGCGTCCTCCATTCTGTATATTAAAAATCATTTATTTATATTAAAAATCAGGCATATTAAAAAGCCTTAATAAATAAATTCAACAAAATTTATTTTGATTATAATTTGTTTACAAGTTTTATTTTACTGTCAATTTACAGTTGTCAATAATAACAATTTAATCAACGGTCCATGTATTTAAAACTATATGTATATTTGCCATTCGTCCATATATTTATGCTTTTTAATTTTTTAAATTTCTTCAAATTTATAATAGACTAATGTTTACTTTAAATTTAGTACGATTGCAAATTTTCCGCTATTCCTTTCATTTCTACGGAATCCTTGATGTGGAGACCCGACATCCAGCTCGGCCAGTTTTTTAATTTACGCATTCCGTATTTGAGGCTGTACATTGACTTTTGTAATTATACCCTCTGATGTGCAAAAGGAAATTCGAACTTTCAATTATTTCAAATTCTTTAAAAAAGTTTTATTTTGCTTGGTTCGAATATTTTTTCTGCGTTGATAACAATCTTAGCGTCTAAACCACACTTTTAATTCGCTTAATTAAGCGCATGCAAAATACGGGAGATTTTACAAGCCTATATTAAAAGATTATTTAATCGGTGATTAGCAGGAATTCGCTTTCATAAAAAAAAACGAAGTGGATTAAAATTACGAGAGTAATATTTTTTTCATCGATGATTTTGCTCTATAAAAGACTTTAACGTGCGCATCGTATTACGTACTTAGTAGAGACCAACATCAGAGTAATAAATTTTAATTACTAAATTGTAAGAATTTTGTAATGGAAAATAGTGTAATACTGGGAGATTTATAATCAAACTCAGGAAAAGCTAATTAACTTCGAACAACAAATTGTATTAAGCTCTTGGGTTTGCATATATTTATATTGTATAGTTTCTGCTCAGAGTTGCACAATATGTTACTGTGTATATTGAAATGGCAAAAATGTTTATTTTTTTTTTTCAATAATTAAACATGTTTCAAATAATCGTCTTATTATTCACTCGGTTATCTTATGGAATCCTTTTTTTTATGGAATTACTCGACAGCCCATAAAAGAGTTGAAAGAATGCAAAAGAAAAGCCACAAAGGCTCTAACTGGAGCCAAATTCAAGGAATTTCGTAGGAAGTATTTCAAAAAATCTGTAGTTTTGGCATCAAATTTTTCATTGAGTTTTTTCAAGTAATTATATCTGTCTGATATCTGACATTATGAAATCATAAATACCATTAACTGTTCAACTTTCGTAAATATTAAAAGTTATTATAGCATTTGGTAGAGCCATGTTGAAACCAACTTGGTTGTAGTCTGAAAATGGGCCGACTTGACCGATAAGTAATTATATCTTCACAGAATAAGGATGTGAAGCCACAGCATCCGCTGTTGTATTTTGTTCAGTGAATGAAGGTTCCGGTGGCCCACTCCAATTTCATCGTCTCATTTCCCTTGCGTCAGATATCTCATTCCTGCTCAAGAGGCAGTCAAAGCACCGGTGACTCCTCTGATGCTGCAAGTGTCCATAGATGGCGGTTTCCACCTACAGTTTGATGGCGCCCATGCTCGTTTGCGTTAGCCACATTTAACCACACCTAAACACCAATTCATATGTCGTCGTAGGGGCATATAGAATAATATACGATTTCGATGGAATGCAAAAGAATCAAATCACTAAATGACATTGAGGAACATGACGAGCAAATATTAAGTATGAGATTAAAAGGTAAAAGATCCGGTCGGAAATTGATCGACCTTCTGATAAATAAGGCTTTGCATTCATTCGATGAATAAATATGGCACGAACTTTAATAATGATGACATAAAGTAAACATAACCGATTGACACTTCACTGATCGGTGTGCATATAGCGACGCGGCTGTAGCACGGCCATCACCATGAAGCTAGGCGCGGTCAACTGGAGTGCGGACAGTCAGTTTCTGCCTTCAATTTCGCCACCGTCCGTAGATTGCGATTACATTACGAAATATGTCGGTCTAACAACCCTCTATATCACAAATAATCTTAACGTTTCTACATAATATTTTTCTTCAATCGATTTTGGAGAGTGCCACAATTTCCGGAAGTGTTTCTCCTTTTTAACCGACTTCAAAATTTAAAACGGAGGAGGTTCTCAATTCGACTATATATTTTTTTTATGTTTGTTAGCTCAGAACTTTCGACTGGATGAACCGATTTCGATGATTATTTTTTTGTTTGAAATATGGTGCCTCCCTTGTCGTCCCATTTTAATTTGCTTCAGTTATGACAATGGCACCCATGAGAAAATCGTAAAAATCTTAAATTTACATTAAGTATGTGCGCGACAAATGGACGAATAACTCAATATCACGCTAACCGATTTCGATGATTCTTTGTTTATTAGAAAGGATATACTTCAAGGGTACTTTGATCAGAGTTTGGTTCGGTTCTGATTATGGGATCCATGACTAAGTAACGGAACTCTTAAATTCTTTGGAGCAAATTAACATTACTCGACCGAATCTTTTATAGGCTATCCGGATATTTGAATCATTTAGCGTAAGGTCGTTATGGTCAAGTAATTGTCGTAGTCGAATATGATGATCAATGGAACTCCTTAACGGCTTACAGTAAGGGTACGATATCTGAGCGGCACGTTTAGTACGTCTACCCATATTCAGACAAATTAGTTAGTGTACTTCATATTCACTAAAGATCAAAAAATAAAGAAAAATTTTAACATAACAAAAACCGACTCCAAAACAAAACCTATTACAAAACAAATTAATATGCACTAAAAAGTAAAAAATAATTGCGTATTCTTCTACAACATAATAATCAATTTACTTTTTCTACTCATCAATGTGTAGGTACGATCTATGTGTTTTGCATGTAAGAAGGTAGGTAGGTACCTACCCACTTCAAATTTAATTCAACACATACAGGTATGTGAATTCATAGGTCTATGAATAACAAACAATGATCAAAATATTTTTGAAGTTGGTGTGTATTGCTAGATATATTGAAGTTTCCTTGGCTGACACCGACTCCAAAAATAACAATAATTGTAACTACATTATATTATCGTAATAATTCCATGGACTTTTAAGTAGTCTAATATTTTTATTTCATTTTACTTAGGAAAACTCTAAAAATACTTTGAACATTTATATTCATAGGTATGTGTTGAGTTAAATTTTAAGTGGGTAGGTACCTACCTACCTTCTTGCGTGGTAAACACATAGATCGTACCTACATATTGATGAGTAGAAAAAAAAGTAAGTTAATCAAGTTGTAGATGAATACGAAATTATTTTTTTACTTTTTAGTGCATATTAATTTGTCTTGGAATAGGTTTTGTTTTGAAGTCGGTTTTTTTTTACGCTTGCGATATGTTAAAAGCGTAGCGCGTCTGCGTATCATAGACTCCGCCTGAGACGTAAACGACCGGCTAACTCCGCCGGGCGACGATGGAGTTCATACATGTTCCGTTGACTCTTGTAGTTAGTGCAATAAACTAGCGTAGAGACGACATTCATCGAGGTTTTTTAACAAACAATATCGTTTTAATACTCCAAGACACAGTTATTACTATTTATCTCTCCATAAACGTATCTTAAACTTCCTGGGAGGCTTCCTTTTCTCAGATTTCCATTGTAATGATTGTAGTATACGTGCTTTGGGATCCCATTGTTGAATTCGTTTCTCATTACAGGTTATTGTTACTGTACTCACATTTTCGACCTTTTCACTACTACTCACATTTTAAAAAGTCTTACGCATATCTTCATTTTCAATAAATCGGAATAAACATCGCCCTAACCTTATCTAGATTCTTATCTATTTTTATTTTTATCTGTAATTATCTAGATACTTAGAGTATTTATTTTGTTTAAGCGTTTCTTATTAACGCTCACGTCTTTGGCGATCTCTCACTATGTAATTTGTTGGTCTTGTAATTTGTTTATTTTGCCCTATTTTCTTCGATAACGGCAGAAACGTGTGGCTTGTGCTACGACGATCCCCTTTAAGACTCTCGTGACCTTGTTTAAATTGTTTCAACAAAAAAAACAACTTAGACATGAAATCAGAAGGTCAAGAATTACCGAACAAATTCAACTGATCTGTGATGGCGCATTTTCCTCTTTTGCAAATAAAGAAACGTTTAACAAAGTATGGCAGGTCTGATCTAGATCATTGCAAAGCGAATCAAAACCACAAAATCGAAAAAATTAACAAGTCTATTACAATTTTCCGCAATGTAGTACTGATTATAGCGGTCCTGTGTTTATCTTAAATTCAACAATTGCAATATCCTGATTGATGAATAAAATCATCAGCATCAAGGTTGTATGGATAAATAACATTGGAAAAAAATTGCAGGTGGACAGAATAATGAAGGAGCACTACCAGACTAATTAATTCATGGTTGATATTTATCTACTGTCAACATATACCAAAGTTGTGTTTCTTAGTAATATATTAAATGTTACTCAATTGTAATTAGTTATATTTTTTTAATATGAAATTTAATAAAATTTTATGTAAATTCCCTAAAATCTTTCTTTTTTTGCTATTTTTATAATGTGCACAAAGACCTAGTCTAGAATGAAAAGTGTGCTTCCATGATTGCTTCATGATTAATTTTTAACGAACACGAAGAAATCAGATACGATAAACCAATGAATGCTAGAATAAATGGGAATTTCAAAAAAATAAAAATAAAGAATACAAGTTCGTAATAGCCAGTATCATTATGTATTATATCAGTATTATCCAAAAAATTAGTTTTTGTGTGCATATACTCATAATAAAATTGACATAAACAAATTAATTTTTTTGTCCATTATGCTATTTATACATTTCAAGCACTTAAACAACCCTTTTCAAACTTTTTGTCTGTTTAATTTTGGGAGCGGCTGAAGCGATTTCGATGTGATTTTCATTGGAAAGTAAAGAAACTTGAGATTAAAGGAGTTACCCATAGGATACTTTATATCAGAAATATTTAGAATTTCGAAGTGAAAATTGATTAAATATTAAAATGGGATAATTTCATTGAAATTAAATCAAAGGTGGAATCAGGATTGAGATCAAGAGCAGGGCTGAGGTCAAATTAATCAGCTATAATCGGTAGTATAGTAATTAGTTTTATTTGCACGTGGGTGAATCCACAGACGAAAGCTATACTTTTTGTCTTGTATGAATTTCTTTGTTGTTTTTGCTATTCGTTTATTTCAAATAGTTATCATAACGAAATGTTTATGTTTCCTAAGAAATGTGTAAAATATACATAATAACCAGAAAAATCGATCCAAGTTCCTGCAAATTTTATTACAGCATCTACGTACTAAATTTTTCTGCCTACATATGTATGACTTCCAAATGTATACATAAGTTTTGTTGTTATACTGTAATGTGTTCTCATATAAATCTAAAAAAAAACCAAAAACAAATAGTTTCTAAACTTTTTACGACAAAATAATCTCACAGTATCATATTTAATTGTTAATATATTTTTTAATAACTTTAATTCCGCAAAAGTAGAGATTAATGAAACAAAACTAATGCTCCATTAATAATAGAATGTCACTTCTCTAACGATAGTCTATATGACAAGACAGTCGTGATATGCCAAGCGACTAATTTGTACTAATATGTTTTGTTTCAAATCTTCATTAAGATAACGACATTTCGATGCACTTCAATAGTGTCGCTTGCATGACCAGAACGAGGACACAGTGCGGTCCGGTTGATATTGAATAAGATTTTATTGTTTATTTTTTAAATAAATCTTTCTAATATTTTATGTTGCTAATTAGATCTATATTATCTACATTTGTATAATAAAACAGTAGAACCCGTTGTGTCTGTTCATTAAAAGTATGCGAAAAATTGAAAGGGGTCGAATAGAAAACAACTATGTAATCGTTTTTTGTCTGTCTATCTGTTTGCGTATATCTTTAAAATCACTAAACGGATTTTAATTCGATTTTCACAAATAGATAGAGCTTGGCTTGCAGCAAAATATAAGCTTTAATTCATCTTAATCGGATGTCAAGGAAAAGTTATTGTTATATAAAAATCTAACCTGAAACATTACAAGGTAAATATTGCTAGCGTCAAGGGCCTATAAAGATGTCAAAATATGAACTTATAACGAGGTTTATAATTCCACACGGAAGAAGCCGCGAGCGAAAAGCCAGTTCTGCAAATTATCCAATTAGTTCGGGGAAAAGGTTTTTCGCATTCTTTATACAAATTCAAGATAATTTTTCAACATTTTTATTTAAATTTAATTAATACTACATTTATATGACATTTTGTAGGTAGGGTCATAATCCTATTTCTAAAGAAATTTTAGGACTTCAGATCAAAGAGCTGCGACAATTAGTTTTGACAGTCCTCTCTTGATGTTAACTTAACACTACCTAAGGAATTCTGTAGAGACCGAAACAGGTGAAAATCTAAGGGTGCATGGTGAGAGCTATATTGGGATGCATTAACACTTTCAAACCAAACTTTCTCAATATTTGCTTAGTGGCAAAATATGTGCGTGGTCTGGCGTTGCCATGGTGAAAAACCACATCCTTCTATTGATTCATTCTGCTCGTTTTTTCTCTACTTCTTGCTTGCCTCTTATTAGCTGTTGGCAGTATAGATCCAAACTGATGGTTTTGTCTGGAGGATCTCTGTAAAAGCTCAAAATGAATAATACTTTTCCAATTCCAACATACGTATAGCGTCAAGTTACTGCGAGTTAATCCGGGTTTCGTTATAGTGTGTGGAGCTTGCTTGCCTTTTGACCATTAAATTTTCCGCACCTTCTTGTCGTGGGTAATCCATTTTTCAACACCAGTGATCAATATTTTTAAAAACGGTTCGGTTTCAGTGCGTTTCAATATTGTATTACAAATGAGTACAAGATTTATAAGATTTCGTTCAGCAAACTCGTTTTGGGACCCAAGCGAGTTTTTTTTTGTATATTCAGCTTTTTTTGAAATGGGTCAAAACTATTTTCTGGTTAACTTCCAGCTTTTCAGCTAGTTGTAAGAACTAATTTGCCGATATTGCTCTACTTTTTCCAAAATGACATCGACTTTGTCCGTAATAAGTTGACCAAAGCGAGGTTTATCTTTGGCATGAAAATTATTGAACTGAAAACGTTTGAACCAGTTTTGTGCTACTATTACCGACACTGCTTTAGCTCCTTGAACGTTGTAAACTTTTCTCGCGGTTTGTGTCGGATTTTTACCTTTTTTTGTAGTAAAATTTCAAAATGTATCGAATTTCGTCGTTAGATTTACTCATTTTGGTGGACAGAAAAACAATACAAAAATGACGAGACCCCGTTTTTAATTTCTGTTTTTCTTTTTTTTTAAATGTCATCCATTTAATGGTATCAAAACTAGCCAGATACAAACAGCACAACCCAAGAGATTTTACTGCAATTGTTTCCACATATAAAATACGAAGTAAACGTATATCGTGAAGTATCTGGATAATACGTGTCTAAAAAAAATACATCGTATATCATATCAAAGATAATAAGCGTAGAGACATCACATGACCGTATTTTTATTGTGTGCTAGCTGCGCCCACAGAAATATAAACGGAAATTTATTTTTATAATTGTATATTGCCCCACATATCGCCCCACGGTGGGTTCATGCTACCAATGCGAGTACGTAACCACTACAAGTTACCTTGTGAAGAGTCATCCACTGGTCTTGGAGATTAATATGTTCAAACAGACACCAAGTATTTGAAAATATGTAGTCTCATAGTATTCCGTCATATTCCCAACACCAACTGCAATCAGTTTTAAAAAAATATTTTCAAAGTAGAGACAGAACCGTTTTACAGTTTTATAATTCGCTAAACTGATAAAACAAACTAAATGAGGTTGAAATTGTTTTGAGTAAATTCATTTCGAAATGTCAGGTGACATTCTTTTTATTTATGCATTACAGTTTCGTCATTTGCATATCTTAAGAAAATATTTTTTTTTTGTTTGTTTTTAATGCACGAAACGCAAACATCGGTTTATTTAAGTATAGTTTATAAATATAATGATGAGCGGTTGAGAAAAATTTTGTTAAATTGCTAAATTGAATGTTATAAATAATTATTATATTATCTACCTGTAATAATAGGAAATTATTTATTAGTTAAAATATCTTTAAATTTTAGACAAAAATGTATAGACAATGCTAAGTTAATATCTAAGACTAGTATGTCAAGTAAAAAAAGCACGACGATAACTAAGCATTCCATGTCTTGTTTCATATATAAGCAACAACTTAAAAGCTAAGAGATTTCTAAGCATATCGTAAATCTAGGATAAATCAAAAGATTTTTTGGATGTTAGCGACATATTAGCCGGAGAATTTGACTAAAACTAGAAGACATTTCGATGTTCAAGCATAGATACATGGATCATTTATTTATGCTTTTAATGTGTTGTCAGTTCATAGTAATCAAGAAATATTGAAATTTACTGTGACAATTTTAATAATAACCCATATGGTTTTTTTTTTCAGTATACTCATTTCTCGTTTTTCTTGTGTGAGGTAATTTTCGTCATTGTATCTTCTTCGATTGCCATCTGAGGAACACATTCGCATACATCCTTTGTTACACATGTATATCAAGACTTTTTCGTACTAATTATTTTTAGAGAGTTCTTAGAAGACTAAACTCGAGCATAGATCACACATACATAAGCTTCATATCCATGTCAGGGTTTTTATCGTGAGAACGATTTTCTACAATAATTCCGACTTTGTTTCCGTATCGCAACCCTACATATGCGTCTCGATCGTTATCCGATCATGATATTAACGATACCCCAAACCTATTCCCAATTGCGTTACCTATCCTGACTTCTGTCCCCGTCATGACTGCAATACCAATCCTTATTCCGATCTAGATCTAGAGTTTGATTATTGTTTCTATTGCCTAAAATACGTGCACTCCATATAATGAGGCACTGTAAAAATCCTTAAGACTTTGAAAGCGCTTGCGACAGTTCAAGACGGAGCTCGTAAATGAGATTGCCATGAAAACTCGAAATTCACTGAAGTCATTAAGATTTTTCCAAAGTCCCCCCAACATTATTCTTATTGTACAATTAGAATTTTATTTTATAACTTTATTAATTAATTAGTTACACACTTAATTGTCGTGAAACATTGGTACGTAGAATTTGTAACTAATTAATTAGTTGTTAAGATAAACAGAAAACTAACACCCGCTCGGGTACTCCATATCTGTCAATCCTCTCGAATGAGTATTCAAGCCCTTGCACGAGAACTCTTATTGGAAGATCAAAATCGAGGATCGGCTGTCGATTGTATGCTGCATGTTACTACTACATGTCGCAGGTCAATTTACGAAAAACGCTGAATTACATCAATTTAAATTTTCACCATAAGCCTAAAAATAAGCTTTCGCTTACAAACGTCAAAAATAAGGGAACAACTATAATACAGTTTATCAATATTTCTTTTAACTTGTTTGGAGATAGAGTTCCAAAACCCCCTGGTTAGACTTAATGCTTAATTCGATTATATAGAAACTTTTGTACGAAATTACAAATTTCAAGATTTGGAGGCTTGAGTATGCCTATCAAAAAACAAAACCAATCGTCTTTTAATTGGATTTGTTCGGATTGGAATAGAATATTATTATTCCCGTATAGCGCCTGTACACTGTCTTTCGTATCGGTAAATGTGTCCCCGTGACGCGATACTAAGTGCCCCAAAGGTGGGCCGGCCTGTCCGCCGTTATCGAGCATTTAATAAAGAGACGGCGCGATGATCGAGTGCCGTCGATATCCGTGCCAAGGGTCCGCCATTACGGGGCGACAACCGGTGACCGATCGCCGCTTCCTACATTGCGCCCGCGCTTGCCGCCCGCCGCCCGCCTCACCCCCGCGCTCGAGAGACAATACCGTCGACGTCATTATCTGTCATCTAAACAAAATGTCCGCTAATTGGCCCCGCAAAATGGTGCATATACCAGCTACATACCTTAATTTCCAATAAGTATTTGTAACGATTGAACCACTGTAGCAGTTTAAGCTGTAGGGCTTAAATGGGCAATTTTCACATTTTCATTCTTACACCAAACTTGAAACATTTAATAATTCAATAGAAACATTTTGATTACGCCCTTTCTAGGAAAGCAAGTCGTTTTATTTGGATATGTATAAAGTTTTAAGATAGAATCGTAAATAAGTAAACGAACTTATTATTGTCATTCTTGTAACCAACTACAAGTAAATGTCCAGAGCTGCATTTAGTTACCTAAGACTATTGACTAATTTTACCTACATATACCTTAATCGATAAGACAGAATAATATCATCATTAGCGAATTTAAGAAGTTGCGTTTCATCATTTTAAGATGCACGGCTAACAAGAAAACTAAGGTTAAATTCTTACCAATTTATTTTCAGATATTATTATGTAAATCATATATTATTTTGCACGTTTATTGATTTCACGGAATTAATTTCAAAGATAATTTATCGATATTGTGTCATTTTTCACGAATTCCAAACTACGTGATTCATTAATGCCCCGATTTATAAAACATTGAAATAAACAAATGACATGAATTGCTTTCAAAAAAACGATGTTGCATACCTTGAAAGAGAATAAACATATTATAATAAAAAGCAATGATCAGTCCCCTCGAGACGAGATCAAAACAAGTAAGTTGCGTAACACCTCCTGTTCAAGTTTAGCAATCTCGAATGTGAACTCAGTTTGATTTGTTTTATTTGTCCAATACAGATTGCTATTAAACTTAGTATACTTTAAAATAACTTTATTATGTCAGCAGTTAGCAAATAGTGATCTATATAGATAAATATGTAAATGTTCGCCTGTTAAAAATCTTAAGTATCCGAAAGTTCTTAGCGGATCGCTTTATAATTTTGACACAACCTTGCATATTACCACTTCTGCTACTACCTGATATTAGAATTTATCTTGAGATCGTCCGCATTTATTACTATTGTACTGTATCTATTCTGATGATATTTTATTCATAAAAAGATCACACGGAAACTTTTTCAAACGTCCATACTCAAGCGTACTGAAACTTTCAGTATCAGTATTCAGTATCAGCGATAAAATGTAGTCGTAGAAAACGGCATTTATCTGCTTTTTCAAATGTATTCCGCCACAGACTAATTTTGCATGAGAGGTAACGGTTGATGGGAGCATTATTGTGGTTCCCGAGAAGGGATATCTCCAATTACTTCGTGGTAAACATTCACTGCATCTTGAGCGTTTGTGCATTTATTTTCCCGCAACTTTCCCTTGATTTCAAGGAATGAACAAAAATTGTAAGGTGTAGATCCAAGTAGATGAGCATTATTATATTTTTGTGTTAAAAAATTCAAATACTCCATAGTAAGGTGATTCGTGTGAGGAAAAGCATTGTCGTAAAAAATTATTTATATAGAAAGAAGAATAATACTTAACGTGAATCGAGAGAACTTTCAAAGATATTATAAAAAAATCTGCATAATGTCATAAAGGAAAAAGAATTGATGGCTAGTGAAGAAAATTATACGAATGATATGACGGAGCTTAGAAACTTTTCAAGAGCTGGAGAAAATGAGATATCTGTTTTAAAATCATATTCACGACAGGAAATAATTGGAAAAAAACTTGCCAAGAGCGTGTCGGACCATGGGGTTTCGTAGCCACTATTACAAAGAAATGCACAACAGATGAAAAAAATACATTGTTACACTTCTTCCATGTTTCCCGTACAGAAAAGTTATAAGCACTTTAGTCGCCTATTAGTACAAAAACAAGTAGGTATGTCGGCTATTAAAATTAAACTAGTGCAAACTAAAGTGCATCAGCAAAAGAACGTATTTTAATGCACTTACGAGATTTCCTTTAAAAGCGTAGTTTTTTGGCAATAACTCAAAAACAGCTGACTGACGGCCGCGCTCTTAGTGTTTAATTGAACAGTATATATTATTTTGTTTTTTATGAACGGACTTAGGTTAAGAATTGTTTTGTATTTTATCGAATATTGTGTGTGTTTATTAAGAGAGTTTGAATAATTGCGTTTTATTACCCGGATAGAAATTAGTTGTTAGAAATTGTTAATTGTGTGATTTTTATCTATTTAGCTTAATTTGTACATTTATTGAGTTTTAATGGAATTTATTGTATTGTTTATTGTGTTTTTAATCTTGTCATGTTTACTTTATTGTGTATATTATGTTTTTATCATATTTTATCGTAAATACGAATTTACTGTGATGTAAATTCGTAACTATAAGGGTTCTGTTTTTACCATTTTGGTTCGGAACCCTAAGAACGGAAAAATTCAAGAAGTATTCCGCCTCATCAGTGTTAAATTTATATCACGACTGACCTTAAGAAACCTGGTGGATATTATTATAAATATGTAGACAATAATCTAAAAGAGCATCCGAGCTAATTCCGTTACGGTATACCGTATGTAATATATTCTTATTACTTCTATCTAGAAATCCAAGTTTTAACATTAAGTTTTACCTTGCAAAACGAGCATACATTGTCCTACACTCAAAAAATATCGGTAACTCGCAACACGGGCCGGGTAATTAGAACTTAGAGTAAAAAAAAAATTTGAAAAATTTTGATTAACATTTATACGATTACATCCGATATATAAACATCCTTATTCGTGGGCTAAACGAAAATAAATAAATAGGTAAAAAAATGTTACTGATCCAATTAATACTTTTTATTTTGTTACAACCTACATTGATAGTCTTAGCCACAACTGACAACAATTCGTACAGTATGGCGAAATAAATAATTCCAATGTCGCTTGCTGGGTTGATTATAATATGATTCTATAAGCTTAAAAGTTCTGTCAGATATTTTCGTCAGTAGTTTAAGGAAAAAAATAGAACTGTGTATAGTGCAAGAAGTATAATTACTTCATGTTTGTTTTTTCAAATAGGAAGTGCAATAACTTTGATAAATGTTTCAAATAAACTTCATTATTCCGAATTAATCTCTTTGATACACGCGGTCATATTATATATGTATTTTTTAAAAAACTACAAGTTTTTTATTAATAATCTATTAATCTCAATATTGAGTTTACATATAATGAACAAAAAAAAAAACTTAAATCGTAAATTAAATTGCTATGTTATAAACTTGAATAGCTATGACGGATCTTTAATAAATTATTGTATAATTATACAATACTCATAAAATAATATAAAATATCCATTACAGACGTGTTCTATCTAACACAAGCAATAATTAATACTAAGAATAATGGAATCTGTTTACCTAAATGATAAATTGAAATTTAGTATTAAATTATTATAATAGGTTACTTTAAATATTTAAATAGCTACTAAATTGTAAGAGGTTAAAAAATATTAATTTGAATCTGAAAATTATAGCTCAATTAATTTTTCTGTTTACTAGACCATTTATCCGGCTAATTTGAAATTCAATTGCAAATAAATTTATAATACATTATGAATTCTTGACAACAACCTCTTAACAATACTAAATATTTTTTTTCTATACAAGCGCCTAAATAATAAGCTTTTCATGTTTTTAACTTGTAAAGTGATCGAAGCCTTATATAAATTTTAATCCCCTATTTCATCCCTTTCAAGGTTTATTTTTGTGACAAAAGATCATTTCCTTCTCCCAAGTCCGTTCTATCCCTATATCGAATTTCACCCAAATTGAATCAGCGATTTAGGTGTGAAAAACGTAACAGACATACAGAGACACTTTCCCATTTGTAATATTAGTATGGATATCGATGTGACTATCCCCGATTGAGAATCAACCAATCCCTTTGACTTGACTTTCCTTCCTAAATTTCTTAAAAATATTTTGCGTCACTGTCCACAAGCTGTTTCGAAAAGGATTAGGACATTATAATACATATGTTTCAGCATGTTGTTTTTAAGGCGTTTTTGTTTGCAGTAGATTCGGCTGTGTATCGTGTGTTATTAAAATGAGAAGCTGCATACGTGCCAATCACAAGCACAGCGCCAAAGCAAAATGTGCTGGAAGCTTTTTTTTCTCATAGCAGCTTAAACAATATCGTGCTTAATGCTGTTGAATATGTCTTTGATATCGACTTGAATAATACTTCTGTCAGCTTTTTCAGGCGCCATGGAGAAGGTCCGAGTGGCACGCATTGTCGCTTGGCATCTAAAGCGGGTGCTGAAACCGAGTTAGTGGGACTGAGGAAAGGTCGGTATTTCATCTTTTAGTGTATGACAACAATTTTTGCCGCCAATCTCTGAAATGCAAATCCTGCAGTAATGAGTTCAATGCACGGAACATTAGATCCATTCTCGCAGATAATACCTTTTGTAAATAACTCATGCTAACTCACACTTTATTCGTGAAGGGACAGACGACGAGGCTTAGCTGACGATTGAGTAAAGAAGTTAATCAGTATAGTGATACCTGGTAATAGTGATAGCCAGCAGAGAGTGACGAAATTTTCTTGAGGTACTATGGGATATTATTTCTATGGCCTGAGTCTGATCGAGGATGTGTTAGAGAAGTTTAAAATATCACACTTAGGAACATTAACTGTTGATGGTCAATATGAAAAGTCCGGAATCAGCGAAATATGTACACAAATAGCAAGAAAGCGCATGGCTTTTTCTCTCTAAGAGACGAGAGTACCGCGTAGCCCTGGTCTGCTACTGGCCCGTCAGAAACTAAAAGATCGACCGCTTCTTTAAGATTAGCCTCGTAGACTTTTAAGTGGATGGATTTATGGACCGAAGGGTTTTTATATTTTTTACGTTTTTAAGTTGGTCTGAAATGTATTGTTTCTGGATGATGCATTTGGCTTTATTTGTAAGGCTACCATGATCCATACGTAGGTGATATTTCTATTTCTCCAAAGCTAGAGTCGGTCATTTCATCTATCAAAAGTGTGGGCATATTTTGAGAACGCCCTTTGTTATCACTAAAAGGTAATCTATTAACAAAACGACCGTATTATTTTTGCTTACTCAACAAAAATAAAACCAGGGCGTTATTTCATAGCGTGGCACAATCGTGTGATTCATTGAGAATACTTTCTTTGCCCGAACGAAATTTCATAAATATTCAATATCGATTTATTCATCGGGCGCCGCGGCCGTCAGCCCGGACTGGTCCGTTTTCACCTTCGCCGAAATCGGGCGAGCGTCAACAATAAATCACGGGCGCGGAGCTGACTCGATTCGGTCCATTACGATATCGGCAACGGGCGCAATTTGCCGTAAGCTAATTGTGTCGTTCACCGGCCATTATACTTTAGATGTGTCCGATAGTTTCTGTTCGTGTTGAAAAATAAAATTTATCGATCTAACGTAATAATAGCTTATTACGTTTCAGTGCATTCGATACTGTCAATTACGCAGCGATAATGGTCCGAGTGACGCTTATCGAGATGTAATTTCGAATTTAAGCGCTGTAATGTATATTTACCTTGCCAATAATCGCTAACAGTGTAATACGCAAGCGATGTATGAATTAGTGTATTGTTATTTGTTATTATTTGACAACGTTTTTGTGAGCAATTAGTGCTTTCTTTTTTTTTTTGTCTTATAAGTTACTGCGTATTAAAATGTTTATTCTATAACTAATTCGATTTAATTAAATAACATGGTGTTTTAGATCAATTCAAGATATTTTAAATTAATAATTATAATCTATGTTAGTGCATTAAATATCCAAAAATAAGATACTATACCCTTTTGTAGTGGATATTTTATCGCTCTCCACTTATTTCTTTTTAACAGACTCTAAAAACGAAGGAGGTTCTATTTTTCTCTGTACATTTTTTGTATGTTCAGCGATAATTTTGTCAAATGACGATCGATTTTGAATTTTTTTTTTGTTTGAAATAGTATACTCCCGAAATGGTCCTAAGACCAGGAAGCCGGAAGGTCCTATTCATACTGCTTTGAATGCATTTTCTTTAATAATTTTTTCGACCTCGTCTTTGAGGACTTAAAATGGATTTATTAATGCGTACTATGGCTTAAAAAAATATAATAAGACGACGGCGCCTCGTGAGAGTCTGACGTAGAAATAAGTACGTAAGGGTGGGATCTCGCAGGAGCACAGAAGCGCTCGGATATGTTAATCGCGTATTTTGAGATCGTAGACAGTGCTAGATCCCTGCGCAAAGTACTGATTTCTAACGCACCGGTAGGTGTCCGTGACTGCCCGGCAGAACTTGTAATGGACTACTTGAAGCTTCAGGTATAGTGCGGTCGGGGCAGAGGAAGCAAACATGAGAGACGCGTACGTCTTCACTGCCGTTATACGCTTCATGTACATGCATTATTACATCTAAATTTTTGTTTACAAATTTTTTTACTGTTAGTTACCTTTAGGAGGTGATTGTATGCTGCCACAGAGTTTTCTGTGGGTCTCTCTGAGGCCTACAATACTCTAAGACAGTAATTTGCTGCATTTCTTAAGCGATAAGCGATAAGCATATAAGCGATTCAAATACAATGAAAATAATTACGTATTGTTAGTGTTTTCACTATAGCAACGACAGTTTAATTATTTGCATTCTGATGTGCAATCTTTATGAAATTCTTTCGTAGAACAATAATTATTAGCTGCCTATATCTCCCGCAGTTAAATGAGCAACTGATCATTTAAGTGCAAAAAGGTTAAGTTTGGAATACTTATTCCAAATTTTACAGACAGCTGGGTGTTTTTTCTTCCATCACATACATCTACTTGAAAGAAATAAACTTTTTTTCGAATAATAATGACATTTTTTTCAGTGAAACTCTTTTTGAAATCGTAATAACACATTTACATTGGCTGATTTAAAATGATCTCTATTCTCGCTGAAAATAATATAATAAATGACAATTATTGATATAGTGTTTTGCCTTAAACTGAACGCAAAACTTAAGCATTACGCCTTGTATAACATATAAGACAGTTTGCCCAAAAAACCTAAGTTTGTTATAGCAGAGACTACACTATTGTGTGATTCATTTAAACATCCTTGAAACTGTGGCTCTTTGAAGACCGACCGTCCATGTGTAACTATGTAGTATTTATATCTAAAAATATGTCAACTTTTATTTTGGAATTTATTACTATATTATTATCAATGTCCAACAATAAATTGTACCTTATTTCGATAATACTGATAAGTGACTATTCTGAAAATTCACACAAAATTGGTTCAAAACGTACTTGTCTTTCACAAGAGGTGTCCCGATAATAATTTCATTTCTCTCACAGCGTACGCGGCGATCGATTGTATCTCTCCCACCTTACAATTCACACGTAGCAAATATTCGACCGTGAGTTATACACAACCATAGTTAATTGACCCATTCAAACACTAAATATACCTTTAAAATGTGTGATTTTGCAAAAATAAGGCGGCTATTAATTCGCGACATCTGATCTATTCAGGGCTATAGCGTACAAGTGAATGGTCTCACCTGTCTCTCTCGCTCTAATATACGCGTATATTAGTTCTGTCTGTTTTGCGTTTCCGACCTAACAGGAGTATATACTAAATCTATAAATATAAAATTACATATTCTGACTGACTGGTTAATTTATCAACATCCAGGCTAAACCACAAGACCCAGAAAATTAAATTTTCATAGTATATTTCTATAATGATGATACTAATAAAGGTAGAAATTTTATATTCTGTTCTTAAAGAGTGAAGGTTTATATGGAAGTACCATTAGCTTTCAAGTTACAGCCGTGGCAATTACGACATTAGGGCTCTGTTTAAGAATTCAATAAACTCGAATAGGGTATATATTAATTCGGCCAGAAAGGTTATGAAGTGGGTATTCAAAATTTGTGTGGGGGCTCTTTTATTTTTATAGATCGAGTCATAGAAATTTGGATTTGACCTTTTCCTTTCAAGCAAATTACGCCTCCTTCGAGGACGGGGTAGGTATTCAAAAACCTAAAATGAAAACGGCTTTGTAAAGAGAACGGGACAGGAGTCAAATTTAGAACGATATGGGGGTGGGATGAATATAGACTGGAAAAGGCTCGATAAACAACAGTGGGGCGGAAATCAAAACTAAAAGTAAGATGGAGGTGAGATGAATCTAGAGTCAAAACGTTTTCGTAACCGAGAGCGGGAATGGGATGGAATTAAGAGCGACACAGAGCGACGAAAATTCTAAAACATCATCGGCATTTAGCCGAGACCGTGACAAACAACGGTAGAAGTTAAAGTAGGACGACGGTCGGTAAAATTCAAAACGAAATCAGAACTCCACCGGCATCGAATTTCGCGTAGGACGGGAATGCGAAGCATCTACGAAGATTCAATTACCAGACAGTGGAAGCGGAGCAAACCGAAATGCGATCGGGAGCAGGACAGGACGGCTGGCCCAACGTAAAACAAAGTAATTGAGTGAATTTTACAAGAGCGATAAAATAAGTTCAAACAGTTGCCCAAAAGAATCTATTGCCTCAGGCAGCTTGAAATTTTACTGTAAAGTTACATATCTTTATGACATTCTTTTAGTGTAATAGCAAATCCTAACTCCTTATATTAATGCGCTTTTCTCGACACTTACTTGGTTCATTATCGTAAAAATTAATAATAGTGCCTTTAAATTCTATATGATCAAACTAAGTAATAGGCATTAATTATGGTTTTCTGTAAAAACATTCTGTATTTTGGATTCTAGAAATAGTTTGAAAAGAAGTATCTATTATTAATAACTTTGTTTAATTATTATGTTTTTATTTGTACATATGGTAAGCGCCAGTTACTTTGTTCAGATAACCTAAAAAAATATATATTAAAAATTATATTAAGTCAGCAAATTGTCCTCATACATTGTTATTAATATTCTTATAAAATAAGCTATTCTAAAGCTAAAGATTTATTTGATATTAAAGCATTTTTATTTTTAATCAACTTGATAATGATAATGTATTAGGTAATAAACGGTACTTATTAGAGTTTGGTTTATTTGTCACAAGATCCACTATAATTCTGTCCCTAGATGCCATTATTGGTAATATTATTTCAAGTCATCGAAATAGAAAAGCATAAAATTCGAACAACATCGAACAAATTTACGTTCATTCGTGGCGCATAACTCACACAAATGTAAATGAGGATATACGATAGATTTTTAAGCCAAATAAATCTCTTACAAAGATTTTATTATGATCTTGTATAAATGTAATTTCTAATAACACTGTTATTTCTTAACCTAAGAGAAAGATAGAGAAAGAATAAATACCCTCGTTGACAACAGAAAGAGAAAGAATAAGGGCACATGGTGAACGACTGTGCGGCGGAGAAGCCAATATCGTATGCCACGCCTACTACGAAGCCAATTTCGTTTGGTCATTTGGTTTATGTGGGAATACTTCTATGCTTTTCTATTCCGATGTTTCTAATATAACAATAATGACAACAATAATGAGTTGCATACTAAGGTTTCTTACGCTAATCAAATCAAATTATGAAATTATTGACAACAATTGACAGTAACAACTTGGAAATTTTTGATATAAGACACCGTAGATAGAGCAAGTATGAAACGTTGCCGTATCGGCATTATAAAAATTTATATTGAGAAAAAAAGGAAGTGCTAGTATACTTGCTTAATAACTTGTACGGAATACTGAAATTAAAAACCAACTTATAATTCAAACGTAAAACAAAGCAGCTGACGTTCATTTGCTTTGTTTTATAATTGTTTTTGTTTTTGCTTTTTTCTTCATTAGTAATGTGTGTTTTATGAACAGTAACTTTGTTTAGGGTATTTCATTGTGATATCTTCTAAAGCGTTTAAGAGCCTTTGAGTTAAATTCATATGTAAAACTCATTGTTAGTTACCTTAAGTCAGCCGAGAAGTCGGGATCATGGCTGAATGAGAGATCGCTGGATATACTTACACTTTGAACGAATATGGAGTTGCGAGCGGAACCTAGTTACGAGTTTAAAAGATATATTTTTTGTACCTGCAGATGTATTGTGTACCAACAGTTATACAGAAAAAACGTGCTTATAATACTTATTCCACTTAATATAATTATTAAATTTTAAAATTATATTCGAGACATTTTGTTAACTTGACAACCATTGAGATAGCAAATAAAAACATGTTTTTTTTTACGGTGGGTATGATTATTTACAGCCAGTCTGGTAGGTCGTCTAATCGAGTGTAAATATATCCGTGTTCATCGAAGGTCGTGATTTGCAATTGTATAACATGCTTATTAAGTAATATAAGACGTAGCATAAATTGCATAATGCTAGTGTTTATAATATTCGTATATTATTATCCAGTATTTTTGTGTTAAGTAACCTGCCTAAAAAAAACTTAATATACGCCATGTCATAAGCACTGCAATGAATTACCTGATATTAATTAAACAGAGTTTGATTAATTGCCTGAATAAAAATCACTTCTCACCTATATAGACGTATTTAATAATAAAAGAATAATTAACTTAAAAATTATGAACACCGAAGCTCTATTAGTCGTATGTAATCTTATTGGGATACTATAAAATTTGGATTATATAGTTTAGATGAAAATGATTATACATAAATGGAGTTTATTTTAAATTTTGATATAAACTTTCCTCATAAAATCTCATAATGTCAATCATAAAATCAATCCCACGTTTTCAGTGCAGTACAATTTCTTTTGTAAATTATAATATAAAACATAATAACACAATATAATGAAATTAGTCATTGCTGGTAATCCAATTAGAGTTTTCGTTCTGTACCTTACCACTATTTACTTAAGTTTGAATTATTCATTTTTGGAGTGTATCTATAGGTACCTATACAAACGTAAATGGGAGGAATACTAATTGTTATTTGATGATTTTCTAATAGCGTCTAGTGTTGTGTTATTGTTTCGATTGACATTGTAACAGCACTAGACATTAATAGCTTCAGTAATTATATTTGATGGTTTAAGGCCTCATACCTATTTATTCTCAACAACTAAAATTCGGATTTACATAACACTACGATTTGTTAAATACAGATTAACATAATAATTTTTCACAACGTTATCTGCTCTTAGATCGATTCTTTTCTAAGTCTATTCAAAGCACAGCCGGTAGCATCGATGTGCAAACAGCTATTGTTGCGCGCACGCCCCTCCGCGGGCGGGGCCGGGGGCGCGGATTGGTTGCCGTCAAGCGTGACACCACAACCATTGGATAGACGACAAGCAAGCGAAAGCTTTGAAAAACGACTCCTGCTAGAGCCATTGCGCAAACATTACAGTCGTCGACCCTCGGCGTATCAGGCTAATGATCTTTAATTTTCCGCAATGAAAGAAATGCAATTGTTGAATAACGCTGTCTAAACTATAAACTGACAATGTAGTGGTACTCAAATTATATTTGATTCGAAATATGGTATGATGAGCCAAGCGACAAACTCTAGGTATACAAATTACGATGCTAGTGTGAACTTACGCCAGTAGAGTCAAATATACTATAATTAACTATTATGAAAATGTGCCTATAATTACAAACGAATTACAAATTGTTCCTATTTTCAGATCGGCCATAAAGTTTAGCGTGCAGTGTAACAGTTGAAGGTCAGAGACGAGTGACTGCATCTATAATTTGAGACACATATTGAGACATGTTTGTGATATTGTAGGTGTTGGGTCTCTTTATGTTGTAAAGAGCGGTTTTTGCCAACAACGTATTTTTTGAACTAGATGAAGTACAGCACTTTTATGTATCAAGCCCATTGATTAAAAACAATTACATAAAAATAACCTTTCCCTTCATCACTCAAGTCGGCCATGGTATAGATAATAAATAAATTACACGTTATTTTCTCAACATCGAAACAAATTGCTTTTTATAAATCTGAAAACGAACTTAAATAAAATACATTTTAATTTTATCGTGAAGACATGTAATACAAATTAAATAAAAATAGAATCGAAATTTCTCAGATTTCAAATATTTGTCTGCAATTAATCAGCAACACGGTTGAAAATCAAAAATCCGTTGCAAATTTCATAATGTAGGTATGAACATTAAATTTTATGGACACCATATGAGAATCGCGTAGGCATCCGACATATGTATTGGGCGATGCGTGGCGATATCAGGCGCATGTGTCATTTTCATACGAAATTCATACAGATTTTCCGTGGCCGTGACAATGCGGTCCATATTTAAAAGCATAATACTCTCATTTCTCTTTCACTAACTACGTACTGTATATACGAGGTGGGTGCTATATACATGAGGGACGTTCAATAAAAAGTGAGAATACCGAAGTATGTATGTTGCCAGTAACTTTTATTAAATATTATTTTATTTTTTGACATAGTCGCTTTTTAGCATAACACATTTAGCAACATATTTTTCTAAGCTTACAATTCCTTTCTTAAAAAGCTCTTCATTCTTAGCACCTAAAAATTTATGTAAGTACTACAGCGGCTACTGGTTCATCATCTTCGAATCTCTATCCTTCAATAAATTCAATACTTATAGGTATGAAAATCTATTGTCGATTTCAATAATAACAAAATTGTGCAAATTCAGGGATTTAACAAAACCTATAATGAAGAAAACAGATGTTGCTGTTTTGTATTTTCATAACAACGTTATTAATATATTGATTTTTTAAATATTAGCTTCTCATTTCATTTAATTACTATCAAACATTAATTCCTTTTTTCTGTTATTTGTTTTTGACGTGACAACGTCTTATAAATCGATGAAAGCCGGCTGCACGCACGAAAAAGCATGACTCACTGACTCACTGTCGCGTTCCGCCTGAACTGAGCGTGCGAGCGAGAGCGCGGCACGAACGATTTTTCTTCCACTCCATCGGCCGATGCGTCCGAGTATAAGAGAGACAGCGACCGTACAAAACCTATCCTGCCCCCAACAAGCCCTCCGACTCGTCGAACACATCTCGGAGGGCTTTAAACGCAAACGCAAAACTGTAGCGGTCTTTTTCGATGTCGCAAAGGCATTCGATAAAGTTTGGCACGCTAGCCTAATCTACAAACTCCACCATCTGCAAGTCCCAGATCGTCTCGTCTACATCATCCAGCATTACCTGACGAACAGACAATTCTCCTTCCGGCATGAAAAAAAAAGCATATCTGCCAAAAGATCGATTAGAGCCGGAGTTCCTCAAGGCTCCACACTCTCCCCGCTGCTTTACTCCGCGTACAAACCCGCACCCGCAAACAGGCGTCCAACTCGCGCTTTTTGCCGACGACACCGCCCTATACCTGAGCGGCAGTAACTTTCGTATAATTACTCCTCGCCTCCAGAAGGTCATCGACGAGCTGACGCGATGGTTCCAAACCTGGAGAATCGAGGTTAATCCCGAAAAATCAGCAGCTATCTTCTTCAATTACAGTAGCATCAAAAAGAAAGAAGTTGTACCATACAACTCAGCAACATTCCGCATAAATAAATCACCTATTCCGTGGCATCACAAATATATGTACTTGGGAATCACACTTGACAAACATCTACACTTCAAAGATCATATCAAGCGTGTCAGACAGAATGCTCAATTATACCTATCACGCCTCAGCGGCATGATCGGTAAAAAGAGCAAAATGAGCCTTAGGAATAAATGCACACTCTACAAAGTGTGCATACGGCCGGTGATGAAGTACGCGGCGCCAGTCTTCGCCCACGCCAACCCAAAGGCACTCTATCAACTTCAGATTCTGCAAAACAACTTCTGCAGAAGAGCCTCCGGCGCCCCTGGTACGTCCGGAATGATATCCTCCATAGGGACCTAGAACTCCCCACGATCTCAAAATACATGCAAGACATGTCGAAAAAATTCTTCGACACAGCTGCAAACCATTCTAACCCACTGTTACAATCAGCCGTATCTTACGAGCCTCCCCTTCCACATCATTTCATCCGAAGGCCACGGAATGTTCTTTCAGACCCACCCGACGAACTCATCGCTGAGGTCGAAAGGTTAACAAACATCAACAAAGACATGACAGAAGTCTATGCGCGGAAACCCCCATTACCATCCAACCGGTGCGCCCTCGCGCTCCCGGCACCCTGCTAGAGATTAAGCCCGACCTAAATCTCCACGTGATTTCTATGCCGAGATGCCCACTTTGCGACATCCATAGGGCAATCACGCGCCGACGGCATCCCATGCCGATCGGCCGCGACAGACGAAGTCCCCAAAGTTCCAATTTATTGGGGCTACGGACAACGGACAACCAACAGGTCGCTTCGGGGGTTTTTTGGCCCCTGAAAGTCGGACACACCCCACGCACGCGGGTGTGTGGATAGCTCATTAGATTTTTTATCGCCCTCGCCCCACAAGGAGAAAACTAAAAAAAAAAAACACAACCTACACGTGAACTGTTTTGCCAACTGTTTATAAAGTGAAGCGAAAAGTTAATGTGGTTTCCATTGTTTATTACAATAACAATTTCGGTAAGTGATAATAATTCGTTATCACGTAAAATTATCGCTCGTGAACCGACTTTACAGACAACCATTTTTTTTAATAATTTCAATTTCACTATTTTATATTTCACTTCCGATTCCGGTATTGCTAAAGCAAATAAGTACGCTGGGAATCTTTACGATTATCATTATTATAATTTCAATGTAAAATTATAAACTATAGAGTACTATCCGTTAATTTGTATAAATAATTACAATAGTATCCGGGGTTAGTAACGAACTACTAATCTATAATAAACATCTTGTTACACTTGCAGTAGGGCGCACTGAAAATTTGTGAATCGAATAAGAAAAAATTACTATGAAGGGTCAAAACTCAATTTAGTGTTTCTCAAAATATTCTCCGTTAGCATAAATGCACTATTTCATACGATGAACCAATTTTGAAAACATTTATGCCACTCCTCACCTAGTCCATGCGGAATCTACCGGGAGCACAGCTTTTTCATACACGTTTGTTTGGGATTGATTATACTCGACTCATGCTTATGCCTAAGGATGCCCAAATCTCATGGTAGGTAACACGGCTGTCTGTTTCCATCATACGGCGCACAGCAGCGATGTTTTTGTCGTCCACAGCAGTGGACGGGCGACCATCACGAAATTTGTCAGAGAGATTGACACGACCGCGTTTGAATTTTGCAAACCATTTATAAATAATCATCTAGTATGGTGTTTTATCACCAAAAGCAGTTTGAAGCCGAGAAAGACCCTGCTGAGCTGTTAAATTACATTTAAAAAAGTATAAACTCATATTATTAAAATTTTCACGACTTAAATCCATAGTGATGGTGACTGCAATTTTGAAAAGATGCCACAATGTAAAACAATTGACAATTAGATGAAACAAACTGTATTGTATAACCAAAGAGTTCAACTTTCAAGTGTACTACTTTTTAGGGTCCCAAGCTAAGGGAAAAACGGAACCCTTATAGTTTCGTCAGGTCAGTCCGTCCGTCCGTCCTTACGTCACAGGCAATTTATAGTGTAGATGTCACATATAACCCGCTACTTACGTTGGTAGTTAAACAACAATAATAAATATTTCTATGGGGGCCCTCCATCCATGTAACAGAAGCTGAAAAATTTTTTTTCAGTAAACATTAACTAGTGGCACATATTTTGAAATTTTGTTTAATAACACTAAGGTTTGTAAGCATTTTTTCTGATTAGGTGAATAAGTTAAGAAATTATGAAAAAAAGATCGCAGGTAAGGCTTAAAAAATACTTGCAACGAAAATTATTTTGAACATGACCGAATGTACTTGTTTTTAAGCTATTGCTGAAAAATTGCGTTTTTCAAGAAAATGACGTAAGTGCCATTAAGATACGTTCTTTTGCTGATGCATTTTAGTTTGCACTATTTTAATAGTAATAGTCGACATACCTACTTGTTTTTCTAGTTATAGGCTACTAAAGTGCATATAACTATACTGTGTGGGAAACATGGAAAAAGTGTTACAACATACTTTTTTCATCTGTACTGGAGTTCTTTGTAATAATGCCTTCGGAACCCTATAATGAGCATGGTCCGACATGCTCTTGGCCAGTTTTTAAATATCGTTTATATAATTGGCCAGTTTCAGAAACTTTAGTGCACCCCACGTACAATGTTCAATGAAGTTCTGAAAAACGAAATAAAACCTGTCTAGAAGGCGACTTCTACAATTATATTATTATACTTTTACTAATTTTAATACCTATTTATTTATTTATTTCATTTATTTAATTTTTTTTTTGTAGTTTTCATTTAATTGCTCTCAAGCGTTACTAATTTATTTCATTGCGGTTGTTATTCAATACATGATATAAAGCAAAAGAAATTTCGTTATAATCAGGTGCTCCACGATACTTCTTTTTCTTTATAACTTCAATTTTAGAAATTTCAAGCGTTCCTGACTTATTTCCAAAATTACTGCGTCTATAATAAATAAAAAATATGGAATGTGGAGCTTTATTCATAACTAGCTTTTGCCCGCGCCTCCGCCTGTGTAGCCATAAAGACCTCAACGAAAATTCCGATTCTCATCTGAAATGCAAAATATACACAGATATTTTGAATT
This sequence comes from Eumeta japonica, assembly GCA_005406025.1. Classification (NCBI taxonomy): domain Eukaryota; kingdom Metazoa; phylum Arthropoda; class Insecta; order Lepidoptera; family Psychidae; genus Eumeta; species Eumeta japonica. Next base: position 253,034 of record BGZK01000535.1, read on the forward strand.
AAAATTGAAAGGTCATCAAATATTTTTCCAAATTTACACTTTACGGCTCATTTGAATGACATATTTCTCTGATAAAGAACGAGCATAAAACTTTGGCGCAGTTCTATTCGAATTTTTTTATATAACCCAAATAAATACGAAAAATATTATTGAATGAAACGACCTGGTAGGAAGTCGCGCTGGTTATGTCCATGGATATTTGTCTTCTAAATATTCGAAAATTGTATAATACCTTTTTTTTTACTGAGTATTTGGTTAATAATGCTCTTAAATTTATACAAGGATAAATCTTGTGTATCCTCATTGACTTCATTAAACATGCGCACACACAACCCCTTAATTGAATTCGTGACTGCATTGTCGATTAACATTTATACATAACATCGATATTTATTTCTGGTACTGACTTTATATCTATCACTATTCCTCTTATGCATTTCTAAGTATTTTATATACAATAAAAAATCGTATATTCAATTCATATACATATGATATACATGCCAGATTTCTCTGCTGTCTTTTGCGATGCTAAATTTCCATAAACTTACTTTTGAGAGAGAAACGATGTAAGAGGCAAGAGGTAAGATGCTTTTTAATGTATGTGACTTTAAGATAAGATGCTCTATTTCTGTCGTACATCCACACGTTTCGACACCCCCATAATTTCAGTTTAAGGTATAGCATATTTAGTTATTAAGCGATTTTTTTTTGTATATACATACTCACACATTTATTGTATGACATCAGTATTTCTCCAGTATTGACTTGCGTTTGATAATCACACAATAGCATTTTCACTTCACCGGAGACAGGGCGCTGTTAAGCCGAGAGCATTAATATGTAAATTGGTAGGTAGGTGCTAGCGTAACAAGAAATTTAACATTATGAACGCGACAATGACTCATCAGAAACTCGACGGTACCTCTGTATGGCTTGGTTACAATACAGCACAACTGTTTCCTTCTTGACATATTAATAATTTTAATATATATGAAAAGTAGAGTGTTAGCCTGTACGTTGTGATTTACAGTCATTTTATGTTTAGCGGAGAAAAATTAAGCTTTTGATGTTGTTTATTGCTATCGTTTCCAATCATTTTATAGAATTTCAAAATTTTACTATGTAGCATAATTTACATGATATATTTTATAACATGCAGGAGTATTTCATGTGAGGATACAGTTGCAGTGTTACTCACGGGCGTGGACATAATTATTTTCAGAGGTATGCATATTAATGATATACATTTTATTTATTTGTTTTTTCGATGTACTTTATTTCTAAATAAGCAAAACCTGGGGTGCAAGGGCACCCTCTCCCGGCGTCCATGATATTACTGCAAACTGAATATATGATTCATGATGAAAGTAAAATGGAATTACGATAATTGAATTTATGAAAACACTAGAAGATATGAAAGTTGGAAAAGCTGCCGGATATGATAAGTTTTCCTCATAGATGCTAAGAAGATGTAGGGGTATAGTGATAAGCCTACTTTAGCAGCTTTTTACTAAATACTAGAAAAGCTGTAGGGCACCTATTAACTGGTGTAAAGCAGTTATTATAACCCTCTATAAAGAGAAAGGCTCTCGGCAGGTTTGCACAAATGACCGCCCTTTAAGTCTCCTCAGCGTTGTTTGCAAATTGTATTCGAAAATCATTATTGAAAGGGCTGTAAATAAAACGGAAAATAAGATCTGTTCAAGGGGATTTCGAAAAGGCTTAGTGTGTACGGGCCAAATTTTTTCTCTACAAAACATTAGGGAAAAATTTTTAAACTTAGCCCAAAAGACTTCTGTATTTTTATAGATCTGGAAAAAGCTTATGGTAGAATGCAAAGGGATGATCTATTGAGAACCCTATCTATACATAGTGTGAATAGCGGATTGATACGGGCACTGTAATTGCTATGCAGAGGCTCCAGTGTCCGCGTCAAATTAAATGAAGCATACACTGAGTGGCTTCACATCCGCAGAGGTGTCAGACAGGGATGTACACCTTCACCATGACTGTTTAACAATTCGTGCATAGCCGTCTGCATAATTTGAAAAATATGAGTGTTGACTAAGAATGGATGAGCTGTCTTTCAAATACCTCCTGTATGTCGACGATCAAACAATCCTTGAGCGGTCGGCGTGCGAGTTGCAGGGGATGGTAATTTAAATTAATGATTCTGTTAAGAAAAGAAGTATGAAAATAAATTTTAGCAAAGCTTAAGATAATGGCGTTTGAAAAAAGTGAAAGCACAACTGAATACGATATACATTAGATCGGGGAAAAAGTTTTTTCGTGTTTTATAAGTAAAAAGTTGCAGTAAAAACTTTTTGGTTATGCTGTTTATATCTGGCTAGTTTATTTTTCTATTAATTTACTGTCCACTAAAATGAGTGAATCTAACGTATTCGTATAAGGAATTCGACAGCTTTAGAAGTTTTATTACAAAAAAGTTAAAAATACGATACAAATCGTGAAAAAAATTTGTAAATTTCATGCAGTTAACTAATGCAGTGTCGATAAGAGTAGTACAAAACTGGATCAAGCGTTTTCAATTCGGTAATTTCGATGCCAAACATAAACCTCGCTCTGGTCGACCTGTTACGGACAAAGTCGATGTCATTTTGGAAAAAGTAGAGCAATATCGGCATACCAGTTCTTAAGACATAGACGAATAGCTGGGAATTAACCACAAAATAGTTTTGACCGATTAGAAAATGCCTTGGTTTAACTAGAGGGTCTTTCAAATATTACCTAAACAGAATTTAAAGCTCTTACCCCTTCCCCTTTCTATGCTTACGTAAACATTGGCATATTTTTCTGATTTTTTTTTTGTTATTCATTATCAAATCAGGAAATAAAGAATGTAGAGACTATAAATGAACCTTTTACATCACATTTAATATTTGTTCAAGTAAATTATTATTCAAATATTGTAATCTTAACACATTAACGTTATTAATTTATTTTCTGCTATTCAAAATTTTCAAACAATTTCAACAGGGGCCAAATGAATCTATACTTCTATGTTGTTTTACCATATTGTAAAACAGTATAGATGTAAAAGAGAAAACACAGTTGTTATAATATTAAAAAGTGGCTTAAAATGCATATTATTATGTACATTGTACAATACCATTTTACAATATCGTTGTACATTTTACAATACAATTTTACAGTAGCAAAGAAACACAAGGGAAAACACATTGCTTATCATCTGATGTTTCAATAGAAAGATTTAACAAAAAGTTCCATTTTTTTAAACAATCAGTACAAGAAACGATCATTTTGATACTGCAACACAATAAAACATAATTTTTACAATTCGCACGTGCCACGCGCAAATTAAGTCTTATTTGTGTTTTGAATAATTCGAGTCATACTTTCTTGAATGTTGACAGAAATCAGTAGAAAAAGAGCTTTCGATAGAAGGAATAGACTATACGTTGAAAAGTCGGTAGATTACACACCGATACATATTATGCTGGTGACAGAAATAGGAGGGATAATAAATAAGCTTTGAGTACCTCAGGAAAAATAAATATGCTCATGGTTTACGATAACCACTCCAAAAATCTATCGTTAACTAGCACGGTTTATTCACTAACATTTATCCGGTTATAAGATATGGTATACACACGTTACCACTAACTACAAATAAACTATCATACAAAATTTTTTCCTTTAATTTATCATTCATACACTTTCATTCTTCTTAGAGGAGACTTATCGATGTCACAAAAAAAAATCTACAATGCTTATGTCATGTATTTCATGCTTCAGCATTTTTCTGCAATAGACATAACACTCTTGGTATATATCTATAGCATTTAGTGCTTTGACTTTTTTTTTCATTATTTTATTTTATAGTATTTTTAAGGAGTAAACGAGCTTGCGAACTACCAGAGAATAAGGTGTTTCTTGCTGCCCATGGGCACTACAATCTCCTAAGGAGGCACCAGTGCGGTGTCGGCCTCGAGGGTAAGAGTAGGATATCTAATGAAAGGAGTATTGACAGAGGGGATTGGGGCACCTGAATTCTCACTCATTGAACAGAAAGAAAGCTATTACTTAACACCAACATTCTGTGTGAATGTAGTTTTCATCGGTCGAGCCGACCCATAATCATCATCATATACATTAATACGCTAAGCTTAAGATATTTGCCTCCCTTTTTAGGAAAAACCTCACAATTACTCCACATAAATTTTATATCATTTCATAGATAATTGCTTGCTCTACCGGCATCAACTACTAAATAATTTTTTACAGCTTTTGTTTTTGTAAATTTAATTAGTTATTAAAATTATACATACACAATTAAAGTCGTCAAATGGCAGCATCCATTTGACGACTTTAATTTTGGAACAACGTCAACATGATTAACGGTTGGTAATTTTTTTTCAAGTATTTCTTCGATCTTTCATCAGACCTTCATAATGTAGTACAACAATAATAATTAGTTACTAATTAATTCAATTAAATAATAAAAAATAAAACGAAGTAATTTGTTACTAATTAATATTTAAAATTAATATTTACAGTACTTTTTGAACTGATAATTATTATTCATAATTTGTGCGAATTCTTCAGTGATTCAGTAAGAATTACTCGTCAAAACATTGTTTCACACATACTTTTTTTACTTTTGCAAAAATAATATCTTCCAAAATCAATATTGGGTATACTTTGCAAGTTGATGTTTTTTGTTACAAAAGAAATTATCTTAATGATAATCATTTTTTTCTTTCATAAGGAGAAGAGGTGGCAAATTTAGGTTGTCCTGAGTGGTATTGTTTTATTATAATATCTGTAATCAGCGATGTACAATATACTCCAAAAAAAAAAATGTAGAACCGTTGACCCTCTAGGCCATCCCAGAAATTTTCCACTATGATCGATGTGTTTTTCAGCTGATTGAGTTGTAAATATTGTATATGGGAGTTCAAATATTTTAAATACGATTAACCTTTCAGGCCATCCCTGAAACTTCTTAAAACTTTCGAGCTCAAAGTATTAAAAGTAAAGGAACAATAAATTATTGAGCTCATCATGCTCAAAAGATTGATTTTAAGCTCACGATTTTTCTCGGAGTTCTATAATTTATAAAATAAAATGTAGTTCTAATACATTTTCAGGTCTTACAATAAAAAAATATCTAATAAAAAAATCGCTTTTTTTTATTGTATTTCCTTTGGAGTATGTTTTTGATTTTAATCTGCTTTATGGCATCCAACACAATTTTTTAGAAACATGAGCAAGTACCAAACATCAATCTATCAAGAATAATATGTTATTTTCGAAAAAATCCTTTTTTTTATTTTTCTGTTAATGATATCTCTCGAACGAACCCATTGTTTTCGATGCAGTTTACAACAATCTACGTTGTTTTTTGAGCAGAAAAGCCAGTTACATTTTTGAATTCAATTTGGAATTATTATTTACATTTATTTTTACTTATTTGTAATTTTATTATTATTATTTGGAATTTATTTATGGAGAGCAGTTAAAAAAATATTCTAAAAAACGCCTTTAATAAATTATTTGAACACATAAACGCGCACGCACGCACTCACGCACAGGCAGACACAAACACACACATACACACGCACACACGCACGAACATGCATACGCAGAAAGAGAAACTCACAGGCACATACACGCGCGTGCGCAAACATACACACACGCACGCGCATACACAAAAACAGAGAGACAGAGGGAGAGAGATAGAGAGACACAGTAAACAGACACAGACGGAGAGGAGAAAACATAGACATTTGAAAACAATAATAAGTTCGTCGAATTGTGGAATGAATTTAAGGAAACAATACTACTGTTCATCCTAATGTTTTGCTAAAAAATTAAATCATTTCAGGCTAACTGCATTATAAGTATGTTAATACAGATATGAATTACATATCCTGAAAATTCTGTTAATTCGATGCAATTTCAGAGATATATAGGTACTGTATATATACACAGAGTAACACTGAGTTAAGAATAACGTAAATCCAACATCAATTAGGCGCTTTCCTTGTTATAAAATTGTAATTTCAAGGTGAGTTTAAAATACGTCATATAAAATCGTTTTCATGAAGCAATTAATATTTATTGTAGCTTAACCTTTTAATTATTTAGTCATGGCTTTAAACTATAATAATAAAACGTTTAGAATATTTGAATAAAATTGATTATAAACATCGATATTTATAAATTTATAACCTTATTTAGGATATAGATTTCACTTACTAATTTACCTGTTTATTTGAAATTTTAATGTGTAAAATGAATAATTAATTAACAGTGTATTAAATTGTTAGATGCAAATGAATTAGTCATCAATGTCTGCTGTAGCTACAAAAAACAATATAAATACCTTACGGTGTTTGTTTTTTTTTTTGATGCTTTGTATGAAATGGCTGCAAGATGAGAGAGAGGAGCTTCAACAAATTAAAATTAATCAAAAATTACTTGCAGGAAATAATAACTGCAACCAGACTGAATAGTTTTGGTATTTTAATGATAGAACATGAAACAACACAAAATATAAATTTTGATGATGTGATTTCCGAGTTTGCATCTATTAAAGCTACAAAATATAAAATTTTAAACGGTTTTACTTAATAAATAGATTTCAGAGAATAATTAGAAATAACCCATAAATGTTACCCACTTCTATAATCTTAATAACGAAAGACATAATAATGTTTTTAATTAGTATTATTTTAATACAACATACTTTATTATTAGATTTTTTTATTATAAGTCTTTATTTTTGGGGTGACACTACCATATTCATCCCGGGTGCAGCCCACGTTAGTTACGCCACTGTATTCTCTAAATCTAAACAAAGCACAGTGTTGTAGAATTTTTTTAAAGTGGAAGTTTTATTCATCTACATTTTTTGACTAATTTATGATAATTTGATAATTAACTTGCTAATTTATGATAGTTTGTTACAAAAGACATTTTCTTTATTTCATTGTTTAATAACTTTTGTTAGTATGCTTATTTTATTATTTTTTTATTGTCTACTTTTTAGTTCTCTTTTAAGATTGTACTTTTTTACGCTTTCTTGTCTTTAATGGTGTTTACGTCGTGTTTTATTAATTATAATGAAACACAACGTTGACGGTTATTAAGTCGTTATAAATTCTTCTATTGATAGTGAAAGTTACATATGCTTTTACTACATAAATAATTACAAATAATAATACTTCACTATAATTTCATCTAAAACATGGATTACTAAGATAATTAACAAAGACAAATAACGGATAACCAAGTCATTATTGTTTTGGTTTCGGTTAAAAATAACCATAGGTTGTATGACTTACGCTGACTGAATTGTAAAATACACATAAAAATTATTTACAAATGTGAACTCAAATATATCTTTAAAAACCCTGTGGTAATAATATGTCTTTATATTTTCTAATTGATGTATTATAATTTTTTTTTGTAATGTAAAAATTATCTTATTAAGATATGTTCATCATTTTCAATACACTTTTTACCAGTGTAGTAAAGATCCTTAAATATACAAATAGGCTATTTATTTTAGCCATTTCATATAGACCAATTTTGTCCTTTACAAAATGGTATTTTAATGGCTAGGCAGGTACTTTATGTAATACAACAGATTCATTCATTACGTGCAACAACACATGAACAATCTTACCTATACACAATTTCCAGGATGTACTTATCTTACTTATATAGAGTTTATGACTGTTATGAAAACTTCATCAAAATCAACAAGATCTATTTATAAATATGTCACTCAATGTGGTATGCAGTTTTATGAAATAAAGTTTCTTAGGAGGCGACTAGATAATCGATGATTAGACGAGAACTGAGAGTGGAATTTCAAGGACACGTTACGTTTCACTAAGTGTATTTTGTTACATGAGAGAGAAGAAAGGTATAACAAAGAGTGAAGGAGTATGGGAGGTATATATTCCGATACCATAGAAGAACAGCAAAAAAATAACAAACTCAACGATGAAATAAAAAAAAAACAGAAACGCGTATGTGCGCAGATGTACCTGTCAAACGCTATATATGAATAGCTGAGGTAAAAACGCGTTGTGTAATTTATATTTATCAATGGGTTTTGTAACTATTGGTGTATTTTAATTTAATCTTGTAATTGTTTGATTATATTCTAGAACAGTTATTATATAAACATATTTAATCTATTAAAATTTTATAATAAAAGATGTTTATAAGTTTAACGGTGGTTTATACCAAAAGTAAAAACGTAATTAGTAATATTAATCATTAATTTTTGGCATATAATCGGCGAGTAACAAGTGAAAACGTAATTCGTAAAAGTAATCTGTAAGATTTGACAGATAATATATGTTCAATCTACCAAATCTTACGGATTATGTTCAAGGAATGTCTTCATATTTGGTACAACTCGCTGAATGTATAAACTGGGTATCAAATATTAAGCATTACGTTTACGAATTATGTTTTTATTTTTGGTTCAAATCGTCGCAATATTCACTTCTACCACATATACAATGCAGTATGCTCACTTATTTTATTTCATATTTGCTATCATTTTGTATTTTATGATCGCCATTTTGGTTTTATAAAAAAAAACATACTTGTAAATAAATATAGTTATAGCCAATAACCATCACACGGTTGAGACGAATCAATAAAAACTTCATTGATCAAAAGCTTTTTAGCCATTGCCACATTTCGATGCCATAAAAATCCCTCAGACATATACCTTACATACCCAAATGCGCTTATGAAAAGTCTTTGCTGTCACTTAACCGATTAAAAACATATTTTTGTATTAATACTTAATGTAAAATCCCTTTTACACCAATTTTCTTTATGTAGAAAATGCATAGAAATGACGACAATGTGTATACATGATATGCTTTTATAATACAAAATGGTTAAGATACATATTAATTTATAATTTAAAGTTTATCTGTGGAGTTCCATTTGTCAACAGCTATCAACAATTCAACAGCTCATCTGTCATTGAACGCACCGAATGTTGTGGAATGAATAGTTTCCATTTAAACAATTGTACTTTGTAAATAGAGTTTTATATTTTGTGTGTGAAGTAGATTGGTTTATTAATGTTTTTTTGTTCGTTCGATATAGTTCTATAAACTCAACATGCTATTGAACTTTGATAAACTTTGTGTAGATTTAGAAAAACAAGAGTTAGAGGTACGAAAATTGTGTTGTTGCTATTACTATAATAATATAATTTGCAAGAAATTAAACCTAAAAAGTTGTTTATTTCTTTCGTAATTTATATTACATTTGAAGTAAAATTCCAGGCTCCAAATGGAATACCGCCAGCTTTGGTATACGCCCAATTGTTAGGTGTATATTTGTATCAAAATGATTTGTGTAATGCCAAGTTCTTATGGAAAAGGATTCCACAGAGCATTACATCTTCAAATCCAGAAATAGGTGCAATATGGGCAGTAGGACAAAAACTTTGGAAGAAAGATCTTGCTGGAACATATGTAGCACTCAGTCGTTATAACTGGACAGAACCAGTACTCAACATCATGCGTGCATTAGAAGGTATCCAAATATTTGAGACAATATAATTTCAGAATAAACGCAATGTGGATCTTACAAAAAAAATGGATAATGTAAAATTATTCAACTTATTAATTACAACATTTTTATATTTTCAAAGTACATACCTTGAATTAATGTATTATTAGGAATACAAATAAGTTTCTGTCGTTTTGAGAGAGATGGCATAGCATGAGGTTTATGCTACAATACGCAGATGATAACCAATAATGTCTAAATTTGAGCCAAATAAGCGTCATTTGTGGAAACTTTTAATTTACTTCTTTAATTTAAAAAAATCCGCAGCTGAGGTACATCAATTGCTCGTAATATAATGAGGCTGCCTTTAGTGAGAGAACATGTCATGAGTATTTTTAAAAGTTTAAATATAGTAATTTTGACGTAGAATACAAAGATCGGAGTGGAAAGCCAAAAATTTATAAAGATGCAGAATTGTAGGAATTATTGGAGGAAGATTTGTCTCAAACACAAAAGGAACTTGCACTTACATTAGAAGTCACTCAGCAAGCAGTCTCTTATCATATAAAATTGTTCGAAATGATTCATAAACAAGTTCATTGGGTTCCATACGAATTAAAGCCTAGAGATGTTAAACACCGATTTTGCATGAGTGAAATGCTGCTAGCTAGGTACAAAAAAAAGGTTTTTTACATCTAATTGTCACTTGTGATGAAAAGTGGATACATTATTATAATCCAAAAAGAAGAAAACCATAGGGACTACCTAGCCATGCGTCAATATCCACAGTAAAACTGAATATTCATGGAAAAAACTCATGCTATGTATTTGGTGGAATCAGCTGGGTGTGATGTATTATGAATTTTGCTTAATCCAAGAGAAACAATCACTGGAACTCTATACCGAACACAATTGATGAGATTGAGCCGAGCTCTGAAGGAAAAATGCCCTCAATACTAGACCAGACATGACAAAATTATTCTTCTACATGATAATGCTTATTCGCATCTAGCGGTTTTGGTGAAAAACTATTTGAAAACACTAGATTGGGAAGTACTACCCCATCCGCCGTATTCACCAGACATTGCGCTGTCCGATTATCATCTGTTCTGGTCAATGGCACATACTCTGTCAGAGCAGCGGCTCACATTATATGAAGATACCAAAAATTGGGTTGATTCATGGATAGCCTCAAAATATAAGGAGTTCTGCAGACTTGGAATCCAAACGCTGCCTGAAAGATAGAAAGAAGTAGTTACTAGTGATGGACAATACTTTGATTAAAATTAAATTACTGTCCTTTCACAATAAATATTATTTTATTGGTGAAAAATGGCCGAAACTTATTTGCACTCAGAATAGTTTTTCCTTAACTAGAAATATTTCAATGATATTACAAATCATTTTTCCTTAATCACAACAGAATTTACAAAATTATATGCTGGCATTGCCTTCTCGTTTATTTCAATAGTATTTCTTTCTTTTCACTTCCTTTTCATTTTTGGGAACAAATAGAAGTTGAAGATAACTAAGTCCAGAAGACAGGATGAATGGCTAAAAAATTACATTTTTAGTAATAAGAAATGTTCAGTTGTTCTTATGAGGTGAAGTATTGTAAGATGCAAATATTTGACTATATGCTCTAAGCAAATATGACTATAGGGATATAAACTTAGATACTGATAAAAATTTACTAAATCTGGTTTTTGAATGATATAGATGTGATAAAAATATTCAATATTCTACTATAATGTAATGTTCTGTTTTGCTCCACCTTTCTTATACTATATTTAAGGTGGGGGTAAAAGTTTTATGATATTTTATATGTAAACTCAAGATAATTTTTCATCATATTTTATTTATATTTAATTAAAATTCATATATACCATTTTGTTCAATAACTTGTTGCCATTTCGTAGGTAGTAACATAATCCTATTGCTGTAGAAATTTTAGGATTTTGATCAAAAAACTGACAAGTAGTTCTGAGAATCCTCTCTTGATATTAACCTAACACTACCGAAAACATTCTGAAGAAACCGAAACAGGTGAAATTCTGAGGGTGCAAGGTCAGGGTTATATGGTGGATGCATTAACACCTTCCAACTAAACTCTTAATATTTGCTAAGTGGCTAAAGATATGTGTGGTCTGGTGTTATCGTGTTGGAAAAAACCACACCCTTTCTGTTGATTTATTCCAGCCGTTTTTTTCTGTTGATTGATTCCGGCAATTTTTTTCTCTACTTTTTGCTTAAGTCTCATCAGCTGTTAGCAGTCGAGATCCGAATTGATGGTTTTTCCTGGTGATAAAAGCTCATAATAAATAATGTCCTTCCAATTCCTCCGTACACATAGCATCAACTTATTGTGAGTTAATTTAGATATCGCTATAGTCTGTGAAGGTTGCTTGCCTTTTGAACATGATCTTTTTTGCACATTCTTGTCGTAAGTAATCCATTTTCCATCACCAGTGAGCAATCTTTTCAAAAACAGTTTGATTTCATTACGTTTCAATTGAGAATTGCAAGAGAGTACACAATTCATTAGATTTCTTTCAGTGAGCTCGTACGGGACCCAAGTATCATCCGTTTTTATACATTCAGCTTTTTTTAAATGTATCAAAACTGTTTTGTGGTCAATCCCAGCTCTTCAGTTGTGTTATATGAACGAATGTGCCTATTTTGCTATGCTTTTTCTAAAATTGCATCAAGTTTATCTATAAAAGATAGACCAAAGGGAGATTCACCTTTGACATCAATATTACTGGACTAAAAACACTTGAACCAGTTTTGTGCTACTCTTACCGACACTGCATTAGATCTATAAACAACAGAATTTTTTTTCATGGCTGGTGTTGCACTTTTGCCTTTTTTGTAATAAAACTTCAAAATGTATCAAATTTCTATATTAAACTTAACTGATTTTGGTGAATAGAAAAACAATAGAAAAATGAATAGCAGGACATAATTTTTTCTTTTTAATATAATAAGATGCCTCTATTTAATGGTATTGAAACTAGCCAGATACAAACAGCACAACCAAAGAGATTTTACTACAACTTTTTATTTACAAAATATGAATAAACTTTTTCCCTGACCTAATGTCCTTGTAACTGTATCTAGATCAGGTTCGGCGAATACCAGTATAAACTAATGCCACAAAAAATTATTATCTACATGGAAATATTCTATATTATTTATAAATAATCCGAATGCTATTAATCGGTGATGGAATTTTGGGGTACTACTGATAGTATTTACACTTTAACATTCTTCGGAAGGTAGTTTTAGCTCAAGATAAGTAAACAAAAAACTTAAATTAATTCTTTTTTATCATACATAACCACTATGATTACAAAACAAACACATAATGAAGCACCCATTAAGAAGTCAGGCTGGTTATGCCTACCTATTTGTCTTCAAATATTTGGAAATTGCATAATGCTCTTCTTTTACTAAATATTTGTTTAATATGGACCTTAAGTTTAATGTAAGGGCAGTTTTTATGTATCCACAGGGACCTTATTATTGCATATGTTTGCACACACACGAGCCCCTTAAATATATGTGACTGTGTAGTCCACAACTTTGATGTATTATGTCTTTATCTTCCCTTTTACTTATGTCTATTCTATATATAAATGATTTTATCTATTTTAACCCTTATATTACGAAGTCTTGAAAAAACTTTGAAGAAAAAAGAGTAATTAAATTAGATTTTTTTTTATAAAAATCAAATGCTTCCATCAGATTTGCCATATTAGTAGATATTTTGATAATCTAATTATTTGTTGCTTACTATGATTAGAGGGTGTACCGAATATTAAGAAAATCATTTTATTTCTGAAAAAAAGTAATTTCTTAGCTATCCTTGTCATAAGTATTAGTACACTAGTAACATATGAATTAACCCATTTTATCATTCTATCCATTTGAAAACTCACATCTATAAATAAGGTGTTTAGTAGAGTGTCCATTATTTACCAAGTTGGCTATTTTGGATATCGGCAAAATTAATAAGATTAAAATTCATTTTTATTGGTTTTTCTGGTTATTTTGCTTAATCTACTTACTAATTAATTAACCTTTTCAAAACTTATGTAATAATTTTTTTGCGCCAGTATGAAAAAAATTCCATCTAAAAAGATCATAATAGAAGCAGAATCAAGCAGTGTTGGTAAGTTGAAGAGTATAATAAATGAAATGAAAATTATTTGCTAAAAAGTGCAAAGACCCCATGTTAATTAAAAGAGAAAAGTATCGTTGTTTAGGTAGGGTTAAACGGCATTATAATTTTTTTTCTAGAATTGTTTTTAGGTTAAAAAGAAATTATTTTGACGATACCCAAATGAAAATAGCCAACTTGCTAAATGATAGCACCCTAGTGTTTAGGCTTACACATTTGTATATCTAACTTTTTAGTATATTGTTTTAAATATTTTAAAGCGAGTTTATCACAGTTTTTATTATTAATAGACTTATCAATTATTACAGATCATGTGCGTGAAAGATCCTTTAATCTAATAGGCCGTTCCTATAGCACCATATCATTGGACACTGTAATGAATATGACCGGATTGAACAAAGACGCTGCTGAAAGAGCTTGCCGTGATCGAAAATGGGAGATCAGTGAAGATGGCACTACAGTTTTACCAGTTCTACCTACACAGGCTACTTCTTTGCATACCTCTAGTGAAGATCAACTTTTCAAGCTTACAGAATTCGTTTCTTTCTTGGAAAACTAGTTAGTGCATGATTTAATTTTATTTTTAAAAAATACTGATGTTTCATATAACAGTTACAGTTTTTGTTTTAAATTTAAAATGTCTGGAACATCCTTACCGGTGTACTATGCTTAGTAAAAAATTATTTCATGATTGATTTACAAATTGATTTTCATTCTTATTTCATGTATAAAAATATTTTGTGACAAGCGTTATCTTCTTGTCTGCAATGAAACTTTCTGTATTATATTAAACAATTAAATAAAACAAGAAAACAATTTTACAGTACTTTTATTAACAAAATTTATTTTCTTATATTAAAAAATGTATATATATACAGCATAAATTTAATGAATGCTATGATTTTTTCCACTTATGAAAATTCAATAAAAAAGCTACATTTCTAGTATGTTGAAGCTCGTAATAAGCTTTAGCAGTGGCAGTGTAGATAAGTCTCATAGTACTAAAGTTTTAGTTAGTGTCCATGCCATAAGATGAATTGTATGATAGATATCAATGTATTTAATAAAAATGACAAAATCAAGGAGTTGATTTTCAAATCTAAAATAATAATTTATTAAAATAATAATTTGAAGTAAATAAATTTACAATTTCCAGATTTTCGTATGGGGTTTTCATATGAAAATACAAATTGAGAAGTTTACTGCTATATTTTATATTACACGTATATTATAACTTATGCAAGATGATAATTTTTATGTCAATTCAATTAATTTTCAAAAGATTTTCTAAAAGGAAAATAGATTGTGTATTTTCAGGAATGAGAAAATTTGTGTTTTTTTGTTTACAAATATTTTCATTCAAAAATCATGAGTGTAACCATAAATAAATTAAAAGAAACAGTATATCAAGCTGTTTCTTGCTAAAATGTAATTTTCTATTTTTCATTCAGTTATAAATCTTGCTTGTGTTTATTTAGGCATCATCTTGTGTAAGTATTTTATAAGTACCAAACATCATTTTTAGGACATTTTAAACTCTTTTTTTTAATTATTTCTATACTTTTATTATAAAACAGTAAAAATGTCTAATATAAATCATTAATAAAATATCAATAATTTGAGTATCATTTTTTTATTTAGTGCTATCTTAATTTTGGCAACTACTTGTTCTTATTGATATCGACCCTGAAAAGAAACTTGATTTTGTCTGGGCTGCATTCTCATCGAATTGGTGTCATCTTCATCACCTAGTGTAGTTTCGTAGCCCCTGTTGATCTGGCCACCCCCATTTGGCTCGGCAAATACATCTTTTACCGAAATATTAGCTGTTGACGTCCGATGACGCGGCATTACACCTAAGTTATTGTTCAGCTATAAACAAAAACACATGTATATGTAAATTTATATTACTATTATAGAAATCACATATGAAGGAAGTAGGACAAGAAAAAATTTTGCAATTCCATGTAATAAATAATGTATGTATATCAGATTCACATTTTTTCAGTTTATAATTCCAGGAATAAGAGGTAGAAGTGGTATTTTGCACAAGTTTATGGATGTAGTAAGTCAAGCCCAAATGTTATCTTCCACCACACATTAGAGAATAAAAAAAATCCTTACTTTACTCAATATTTGACTTTAATACAAAATTCTGATATTTTATCATTAGGAATATTATAAAGACTTCAACAAACATGCAAAGTTTATAATTAAAACAGACAAATAGTAAAATCTCACTATGATGATTAATTTTTCAGATTTTAGGTATGAAATATTACTATCACAATAAACAGTCACTCGTAAATATAGAATGTATTTTGTGCATAAGAGATTATTATTATAAATGACAAAGTAAGTTCAATATTTAAAAGCATATTGGTTGTTAATTAATGTAATGCTACTCTCTCATTATGAAATTGTTGCAAAAGGAGAGTGCCAATAGATAGTACCAAACAGTGTCATACATCAAGATCAAAATATTAAGTAAAATAATTTCCTTCAATTATATCATATAATCACCGAAGGAATACAAAATTTGAACCGAGGATACAATGTACCTAATGCTTTAAAAGTTGCTCAATTCAAACTTTCTTAAAATTGTGGATGATAGTCTCACTGTAGTAATGTTTTAACAATCAATTTTTCAGTTGATTAGTAATATAAAAATTGTTGTAACTGCCTTGTGAATAAGCGCACTGTGATAACATTTTCAGCAGTTCAAGATCACCCTTCTATAGCTCATCTACTACCATCTATTAAATATTTACTGCCAAAATACCTATAATTATGATGACACAGTGTGATCGAACTCTCTCGTGGTCACACTTGCGCCGGGCCCCTTTTCATATCATAAGTAAAGTACAATCAGTACCAAATTATTTAGCTTATTAAATAACCCTGTTGTGTGCTGGTCAACAATATTTGCTATCAATTTACAGTAAGCGCATAATTTTGCAATAAGTACCACATCATATACTAGCATAGCAGTAGATGTATCTCTGGACATCAGGGGCCATATTAAATATTTACAGAAATCATAAAACTCTTAAGAACCTTTTGCAAAGAACATTATGTCCATTTTAGGTTATCTTCGACTATGTTAAATTACTCTGTAACCCGATTAAGAATTTTCAAATGACTATTGTGAATTATAATACGCAAAGTACAGTCCACAAAAAGCCAAGAATGATTTTGACATAACAGTACAAGAGCCCATAGTTCCATGGGCATTTTCCTTTATGCAAAACATATATTAAAAAAGTTCTCACATGTCAATCTAATTATGACACAATGAAAACTTCATTGATAAACTAAGGATTATAATAAAATAAAAATTTCATAATAAAAATAATAGAAATTTAAATTTGTTAAAGAAGAAGCAAGTACATGTATTAATTTTAATGATAGTGTGGCAGATCAGGGTAGCAGTTGCTTTAATAATACCAGAGAATCCTATTATAATTGTGTATTAAAATATTTATACCCCTCCTGTGACGCCGTATTCATTGTTAGCACCAAGAGTTTGCATTTGTGATTTTCTTCTTTCAGCCATAACAGAATTCCTTCTTGTTTCCAATGCTTTTAATGTTTCTCGACGTAGTGTCATTTTACGATTTAGTACCGGTGTTCCTTCAAGCAAAATATTATTATGAGTCTTTTGAGTTTCAAAGAATTGCAAAATAATTCTTGCAGCTATTTACACTATAATGTGATAAATATGAAATTATTTGATATGTATTTTAGTTTTAATCTGTTTTGTATTTTACTGTTCCGTTGTATATCCAAAGAAGTAGCAGTTTATGTATGTCTTGATAAGGTTAAGTAAACCACTATATTTATTAAATGCTACAAATCAATAATTTAAAACTAAATAAATAGACTATGTAATAAAAAATGTAAGTTTAATACCAATCAAATATTTGGCAGTTTTCAAAACTAGTTAGCTTCATTTTTAATGTAATATTGGATTTCGTATTAATTTATAATGGGATTTGACTACTTTTTTTTTCATATAACTTTCCTCTTGTAATGTTTGAAATAATGTTACATTAATTAATGAAATAAATAAAAACATGTCTGAGACAAATGCACCATTTATAATAATATTACCAGGTCCATCATTAGCATTCATATTGAAGAACCGCTTTTTAAATGCCACATCGAGTGTACCAATATTTCTTTTCTTTTGTCTTGCTTTCTCTAGATTGTGTATTGTTTTTCTTCTACCTACATTGGCTGGTCCTGACCCTGAATCATTGTCATAATCATCGTCGAGCCCATTCAATTTTTGTAAATCTTTTACTATAGCTATAGCATTTTTATCTAGAAGAGCATCTTGAGATAAATCTTCTGCCTAAAACACAAATTTTTTTTTGTATATACTTTTGTATGTATGCTATGTATGTACAAATAAAAAATATAGATATACCTCTTTTTAGTACAGAACCAGTTTAGTTCTGTTGAAGATAAAATATGGGACAGAGTTCCAAATCTATGAAACAACATAGCCGTGAACTGTATGACCAAAATAAGAGCAAAGAAGAATACAAATACCAAACCAATAGGTTCCAATTGCAAGTATTCCTTAGATATGATCACCTGAAAAATTTCAAACTTCCATCAGTTACATGAATAGTTATAATAATTTGTTATAAGCTCTGAAAGCATCAACGAAAGTCACATGCCATATACAACAACAATATATCATGATTTTTAATATTTTTAACAAAAACAATGATTTTACACAAACATGAGTTATTGATCATGTACCTACCAACTTTAGTATCAAAATAACCTAATTTCCATCATATAGAATAATGTTAGATTAGGTCACTTTAATATTATAATATGATACAAAATGATTATGCAGGAACTTAAAAGTTTTAGATCTAAAGTTTCTGATATAAGTTGCTGCATTTTTTCTTTTTACAACATAAAACATTTCCATGTTAAAACAATTCACCACATAGACAGAAGTGTATGTACAAAATCGGCAGAGGGAGCCAGTGGTGCTGCCACCCATTTAATGGAAGAGAATCCGCCACCTTAATAGACAGATCGTAAAACATCTCAATATAAAGTCATAGTGCCCAAGCTTGTTGGATTTTTTTAAGTTATAATGATTTATATTTTTACTGTACCCACCAACAAGGACAAAAACATTATCAAATAGAAAGTGTGATTTTGAGCGGATGTTAATTATTCTTTCTTTGTTTTTTGTAACAATGGTTGAATTGTACTATCATCTATTCAATTCTACAATTATTATATAGAACAATATTTTTATATATTTTGTGTATATTGTTTCAATGAATATACAAAATGGTGTTTATATATTGGATATAAAGAAGATTTTTTTCTAATAAAAACTGTGCCTTTTCGTACTAGAAAATAAGATATTTTCCAGATGAAGTCAATGTGTCAACTGTATAAGGACTGGTACTTTGCTTGTGACAAAAGAATTCAAGTATCTATATTATTCATCAAGAGTGTATAGGGATTCTTTTTGATTTGATTGAGGGTTCAACACCAGTAGTAAGGATAATTTTCCAGGGTCCATCCCTGTGTACCGCACCATGTCAGACCGGTTAGAAGTAGGTCGTTAGATTGTGAAGGTGACACATATTCATGGCAGTATCTTGGCTATACCTTGCCGGTTTCCTCGATGTACGTAATATTTGTCTTAATCCCCAATGGCCAATCCACGTGGAGTTGATCTTTATTGAGTTGCAATAAAAATACTATCAATATGAACAAAGCATTGAACATAACAAATGCAAATACTGATTTATTGCGAAGCTCTATCAAGTCAGCCGCAATACGAGCCTGCAAAATGCCATAAATTATAATATTATAGAGCGTCGACTTTCAAGGGTGACTGGGGTTTGTGGGTACATGTCCCATCCGTGATCACATTACTGAAGAAATTATTATTCCCGAGTCATCATTGAAGGCCGATCGCTGCATGCTTATGCAGACTTTACCTTCTGAGCACTCTCATCGAAAGTAATATTAGTTTTAATTCCAAAAGGCCATTTTATGTGCAAGTTGTCCTTATTTAGTTGGAGCAAGAACACTATTAGGACAAATAGAGCATTGACCATAAAGAAGTTAAAAACGGAGGTGTCTCTCAACTCTTTCAGATCCTTTGAGATACGAGCCTAAAATTTGGGAAGATCAAAATAAGTTTTGAACAGAATTAAGAAATACAATTGACAAAAGTTGATTCATACTACCTGTAGACCTGTAATTAGTGAAATTTTAGACACAAAATTGCATTATAAAATTCCTATTAGTAATATTTATTATGAAATAATCACGCGTACTTAATGGATCCCAGTATACAATTTATATATAATGTAACAAATACATTAATCAATATTATTTATGTTTTTTTTTTCCATTTCCATAACGTATACGATATATACCGATGTATATACGAGGGGTATGCTAAAATAAACAGATCACAAAAATTTTGATATTTATTAAATATTAGGTACTAATATTTGTGTTTTCAAAGTACTGATCATGAGTATGTGAGATTTACCATGCGTTTAAACCATTTGAAAAATACCTCTGACTACTCTTTTTCAGATAAGTCAGTCAGCATAATGCTAAATCAGGGGAATATGGTGGGTAAGATAGATAGATATTTTTTGAAATTAAAAAATCACGTGTTAGGGGGACGTGTGTGGCTCTGCATTGTCGTGGTTCCAAAAGTGCCGGATTCGTGAGTTAGGTCGCTTGTCACACCAAGCTGATAATACTGCTGGGGCACAAATTGCCACATGCTACTCAGAATTAATTATTCTTTGATTCTCTAGCTCCAGTGTAGCAATATGACAAAAAAAATGTGGCGACGTTTTGTTTCTGTGTACTTCGGGCACGGCCACATTTTGTTCGTATCTGGTTCGTTGTGAAGCATCATATTATGGTCGATTGTCACTTTGTTTCGGGGTCGTAATTGTACAACCATGTTTCGTCACCGGTAAGTATATTCCGTACTTTTCTTCTCGCCTCCATCGTATTTCTCTATCATAACTCGGCACCAATCTACTCCGCTGACTTTCCGCTCAGCGGTGTTTGTGCTGCACGCATCTCGAATAACGCTTACGGAGAGAAAGGTGATAGTGGATAATGTTTTCGGTCGCTGCTGATCTCATATTCAGTTCACGCTCAAATTCTACATATGTAATTCGTTAGTTGTCTCGGATAAATTTTTCAAATGCTTGCGTATTTTCTTGAGTGACTGCGGTTGGAGACCGACTTGTCCTCGCATCATCTTCAAAGCTTCCCCGTCCTGTTTTGAACTCAGCAAACTAATTAAAAATGTTGCTCGTGAAGAAGCAGACTCATCAAAAGTGGTAACCAAAAGTTCAAAACATTCTTGGGACTTTAAACCTTTTTTGTAATCATATCTAATAAATTATAGAGGGAAAATCACTTCGACTGAATTCCATTGCTGAAATTCCCGCCATATTCTCACAAAAATAAGCATTCTAAAGAAAAAAAAAATACTTGAATTCAGATATGTTTCATTTTTAAATTATTACTCATAACCAGTATTTATGATGATGGTATATAACTCGCCAGGATCAAATTATTGAATACGTAATTACGTTTGGCATATCCCTCGTACATTATCTCATATTTATATACCTCATTAAATTCAACTTTTTCTACGGAAGTTGAAAATATGTTGCTGTTTTTATTTATTAATATTAAACATAAAACTCAAAAAGGCTAATTTCGTGTTCCATTTGTTTATTTAGAAGATGTTTATTTGAATACAGACATAAATTGTCAAAACAACGATATAGAAAGTTTTATATGTTACTATTTTATCAAAGTAATCATATAAGAATATAATTAAAAGAAATACACAAAGTCCGAATAATAACGGCGAATTGCACCAAAAGAAACATACAATTCATAAACGTAAACGTTATAACAGATATTGTGAACAATGTATCAAATCTTATGGCTTACGGTTACGAAATGAGTTTTTTCCTTTGATTCAATTTATTATAACTCTGTACTCTGTGAAATTGTTCAGTTATGATTATCTGTTACGTATATATTTTTGGATTGTAAATATATGTATAAACGTTATAAATATATAACTTCTAAAATACAATCTATAAATTTTATATTTGGATTTTACCTGTTCTTCTTTGTTAGCATCTATAGGATACAAATATTTGTCAAGAAGGTCTTTCCAAAATTGTATTTCACTTGGACTTAAGAAATCTACTTCTCCTTTTTTGAGACCAGGATCTTCAATCCAGTATGGATTTATTAAATCATCTCTCTGCTCCTGTAATTAATTAAAAAAGTTCATTATTTATTTTGATGATGTTGTTAGTTAAAAGCCCTCATCTGATGTCATTATGGTTTTAAAATTGGATATTTACCCTGGGTGCAGTTGAAAGTGTGTCCGTTTCAGAATCAGAGTTTTCATCTTCTTCAGGGTGTTCATTCAAGGCATCTAGCTGGTGATCCCCATGCGTACTGCCTCGATGACCAACAGATAGTTTACGACTTCTTAGTCCGTGCGGATCGACAGACCTATAGACAAGGAATGCTGTATAATTTGGATAGCTACTTTCATAGAAATATTTCCTACATTGGTCTAAATAAAAAAAATTATTACTTTCAGTACATGCCTATTTCTGTACCAAAATATCTTTAAAAATATACAATCTATATCTAGACATTTTAGATTATTTACATATTTTATAAAAATTCTTTACCAAACTCAGTCCTATATTCCTACATTCCTGAGTTTTCCATTTTCAATTAGTACTTTTTTTATAATCTGTCTAAAGACAAATACGGCATTTATCGTAAGTTCTTTTAGGCTTAAAGCCAAAATATTGTTATCTATCTTTACTTCTATTCACATCCTTTTTTCTACCTTCTGCTACGGTTTCGTCGTATCAGTCATTTGTTTTATTTCTCTACATATTGGATGTCTCTTTACAACGTAAAAATGATCATTAAAATGTCTGTTATTTTATTTAAAGTGAGTGGCTCAATCAAATAACACCTTGCTTAACAATGGAGTCAATATTTGCATCCATCTTGTTTTAGACCCTAAATAGATTTCAACTGAAATCTGTAATGTGGACTTATTTATGACTTTCTATTCTTTATCTTTCTTAATGTGCATTCACTTCAATAATTGCTGCAAGATTTGCCTTTTCACTTTTTATCATTCCATTCCAAACATTTGCTTCGCTTATCTGCCACTGATGTCTGTCCTATAAAGCTGTCAAGCACTTCATTAAGTTTCTCATGAACTACCGCTTCCCAAACCCCTACAATAGCTACTTTTCTTAGCCTATTTGCAATTATTGTTGATGAGCATGCCTGTATTCTTATTATTCTTCAAATACATCCTTCACCTTTAGACCTTAGTTTCATCCTTCCATCATATTTCTCCTGTCCAACTTCAGCTTTTTTTATTTAATGCTGTCTATATTTTGCTCCCAACATTTATTTTCTAACATTCCTGCCATCCTTTCTTTCATTTCGACCATGTTATTATCCTTTTACTGTCTAAAACTATTTCACGTATTTAGATATTTATATCTTTATAAGCTTCCAACAGCTGATTTTACAAGCTGGTATTAAAGTATTTTTAACGCTCGTGTGTTAGATAGTGAATTCTAGCACTACCATTTTAAACTTCTATCAAATCAGGCACCCTGTTGTATTAAAAATTTAGCACCCTATTAGGGTGTTAAATTTTTCATAAATACTTAACTATACTCACTTTTCCACATTTTCGATTTTCTTCTCTAACTTCTCCAAAGTCGAAGCGATATGTAGTAATTGTACTTTCTCTTCATTGCCCTTAGGATGTGTACAGAACATACATTTAAACAACCCGGCAAATGAAAATTCTATTGAACCTTCATCCTCATTGTTGTTCACTCCCTGTAAAAATCCTAATAAGGACTTTTGCTTCGCTTTCTTCTTCGCTTCTTCAGCATCTTTTTTTTCTTGCTCGATTTCCTTTGAAAAAACAACAACAATGGTAAATTACAAGTACAGGGTTAATCAAGTATATATCATTATTCATTATAAACGATACAAACCTTTTTAGTTTTCTTTGTTTGCACTTCACGCGTGCCCCACGATACAACGTTCAAGTTTATGATCGAATACAAAATCAATAGCAGATACATGGATGGTATAGACAACAGATAAATGATGCCGGGAACGATGCACCAAAACTCTTGGGGATGCAAGCATGCGGCGATGAAGAACGACCCGGACAACGAGATCAAGAAAATAGCCGACGGTGAGCCGATACCGTCCTCGCCCAGCTGCAGCGCTGTGCCCACTATCACCGCCATCATTATCATGGCGTAGGCCGTCGACAATATTTGTGCGACGAGTAACTAAAAATAAAATATAAGTAATTGATTGAGCCACCTATTTGCGTACTTACTTTAAATTCAAAATATCTTTTTATATCCACGTTCTTAAGCAAAAAACTATTGCTTTTTTTCTGCACTTTAAATACCATATGTTTTTTTTTTACAATTTTTACAGAAGAAAAAACACAACCATGCTTACATTAAACGTCATATAACTACATAGTTAAATTAGAGATATTGTATTAATTCACAGAAATATTACTTGTACAATTTACACCTACCTGAATCTCGGACTTCATCGTAAAGCAAACGATCATAAAGAGCATAATTGGGTATAGATTGTATTCAAATGATGTCCAGTTGTCAATTCTAAACGCTGCCACGAAAGCACCCACCAACATAAGAAATATGGTTCCAGGTCCCAAAATCGTGCCGCCCATCAACATCATCTGAAATGTGGATTGTTATCAAATAAGTAAGACCAATATATAAAACAGCGTCACAGTTATTTAGTAATTACATGATCGAGCTACTAACGGTCCTTGATAATGAAACTGGTTTCTAATGGAACGCTTACCAAAAACGAACCTACTAATTCATACGTAATTTACAAAATACATAAATTATGTGGGATTTTTTAGATGTGCAAATAAAAATATAAGGGAGTGGTTTTCCTTACAAAATAAATGGTGGATATTATCTGGCCCAGAATGATTTCGAGATGAACGCAATGTAAAACAGAATGGAACCTATCACTACGATGCACATACGGTCTTGATGTATCATAAACAGGTATTAACCGAGTAGTTTAGTTGAAGATTATAAATAAATATTTAATATAAGTGTTGCTATAATACCTGATAAGCAATATAGGGCGATGAAATGTTGTCGTTGATTTTGATTGTATCTTTGTAGTCCATCAGTAAATCCATAATATTTGCTATAGTGGAGGGTACCCATCGACGACGCTGGTTGTAAAATTCGCTAAAACCTTCGGGACAGTGCGTGTACGCATCAGATGCAGCCGAATATTCTACACGATAGCCTCTCTGTAGGAGTAGTGTACATAACCATCGATCTTCCCCTAAAATATTTTAATAGAAACTGGTACATGTTTTTTCTTTATAGGGCCTTAAATATTTAGAATATAATGCTGGAATATTAATAAATATTTCTTCCATTGCATCGAAATACATCAACATATTACGAAAAACACTCGTTCAAATATTTAGCATATTTGAAAGACACGATTGAAAGTAATCGTCCCATCAACACTTTTTAAATACAAGGCCTATACTATAGATATTACCACGTCATACAATCGAATCTTCAATGCTGTCTGTTTTGAACCTTTCACAATTCTTTAATGTTGATAACTGTTTTTTGCATTAACACAATTTTGTGAAGGCCTTAAATTTTATGTTGCTTTTTCTTACCTTGATCGTACTGCACGTAATGTCGAGCTTCATCCGACCGCAAAGTGTACTTTTTCATAACGTTGTCGTCCATGAGAGCCTTTCCTCTGAACAGAGAGAAACATCCAGGACTACAGAGCACGCAGCCGATCATGTGTTCCGTCGCCTTTTGCAGCCAATGACCAATAGCGTACTCGAATTTTTGGTACCATACCATCGGTCCTGAAATTAAACATCACGTTATATCGCTTACCGAGGATTAGCATGTAAGTGATGAATATAGTTATTGATTTTTAAAAACAACAAATGTTTGTTGTTACATATTATCAATATAACCCAAAACTTTTCATTTTCTTTGAGTGAAAGGATATAATTAAAATGAGAAAGCTGAATAATTAACAAAAATTAAACTTCTTTCAAGTATTTTCAACATTTTCGAAAGCCACAATTCATTTCAAAGGTATACATACAACGTATTTATATATATTTTTGCAAGATTTGCAGACCATTAATCCATAATAACATAAAGTTATCATATTTAAATAGTTGCCGTTACAATTATTCAATAATTGTAATGGCCACTATTGGAATCATTTTGGAATCCACATCCATTCAAAGTTGGAATCTATTTTCTACATTTCCAAATTGAGCCTATTTCCTCTACGCACCAGATCCAACAGGATGAATACGACCGCAAGCGGCGCCCAAGTTCTTGTTCTTCTTCATCAGATCGATGAGCAGTCTCACCGCATGAGGTTGGAAGTCAATGTCGCCGTCTAGTGTCAGCAGGTAAGTGTTCTCAGCCATTACTTCTTTGCGATCCACGGATATAGGTAACTCCATTAGGCGGTGGCCGAGCAAGTAGTACATGTACATCACCTGCAGTATTTGAAAACGGCGTTAATCGTTCCCGGAAATATGTTTGTTTAAAAACATATTTGAACCATTTTAACGACACTGTTTCATTATAATAAAAGTTTAATACAAAGTTTGAATTCTAAATATCATATTTTAGTCGTCTATATAAATTTTGAACAGGTTTTCAATAATTTTTTTGTCATATTTTTCCCTTCTTTGTTTACCCGATTAGGTCTTTTTTTTGTTTTAGCCATTTAGTGTTCTTTTCAGTCATGTTAGGGTCTACTTAGTCTAAAATCCGGCATTAGAAAAGTGTACCCTCATCTGTTAATCGAATCAAATATTAACACGTATGTAAAGTTTCAGAAACTTTAAACGTATTAATAATTGGCAGTTATCGTAAAATTATTTACAGCCTACATAAAAAAATAATGAAGTTATTAATGTTAATAGCAGCAGGACTACGACGGCAGACAGTGGAACACTGTAAATTTATATTAATATTGTTATCTGCCTTTAAAACATTATTTGAGTCAATTAACAGATGAGGGTACATTTTTATAATGCCGGGTCTTAGACTAACTCATTTTGTTATATCCATAGTTCGAGATACAGTAGCCCTTTCGCTTACTTGTCAATAATAATATGCTTTGCATTTTTGGTCTATTTTTTTGAAATTATGAATACTTAGAGGTTACGGGAACAAATAATAGTTTCGAATTGGATATACGCGCGAAGTCTATTTATGTATATTACGAAATCTACTGGATATATAATAGCGAGAATTTTTTGTATTTAGTTTTTATTAGTTTTATTAGTTTTTTTTTGTATTTTATTCGAAAAATGCTCTATCAAATACGACCCCGAAAAACTAAAAACGGGAGCAGATGCATAAGCCGTTCAGGGCATTCTTACGTCTTCGTTGGCGGAATCTAGTTATGAATATTATATTTAATTCTTTTGATTATAAGCTAATGTTTTACTAATGTTAGAGAATCACAGTGGCATATGTCAATCCAAAAAGAGAATGCCCATTTTTATATGAACCCAGCATAGAATGTTACAACGGAAGTTTTTGGGAAAGATATATAATTCACCTGTGATGGAGGATTTATTGAATTATATTAAAGATCTTTAAAACATTAAATATAATGTAAAAAAAAAAAGATATTGAAGAAGTGAGATCACGAATGTGTATATGAAAATAAAATAATGAAATATCATACCTCTTTTCGAGGGAATGCTCAAATAAAATAAGAGAGTTTGAAATCCACAAACACTTAGTCACACTATTGTGTGACTAAGTTCAGGTATTCCTGAATGGTGAAAATCACATTTAAAACTACGTCTTGTTAACCTTGACTGTTATATATCTACGTACTAACCTACAACGGGCCACGTTTAAAATATGGTCGATATCAATGATGTTTGTTCTGTGTACCTGAGACCAACGTTTCCTGTGACGTATCTTAGCCTTGTCCTTCAGGTGGCAGATCATTTTAGTTTTCCCGGGCAAAGTCCACGTGAGTCTTCCGCCGTAAGGCGCTGGATACTTCTTGGGCGCGCGAATGCGTATATTCGTCTGATGCACCTCCGAAGCGGCTTCGTCGATGGTGTCCACGAGGAGTTTGACGAAACGATTCACTTGAGAGTCGTCGTCACTGTGGTCAGATATCTCGAAGGCGTCGTCGAGGAAAATGTGTGCTGAAAAGTATATTGATTAATAAAGAGTAAATATCCGTACCAGGTAAAGTAAAAATTACAATCATAAAGGATATCAGCCGTTTTGGACGCAATCACATACGTTCATGATAACTAAACGACATTTTAAACACAAAAGAATGAAAATGGAATAGATTATAATTGTATTTTTAGAACTTGCCAAAAAATATAAATACTTAATACGTCACTCTATTATTATAGCCAATTATTATTTATAGCACCTCAGTGATTTCTAAATTCTTGTTGTAAACGCGTACGTAAGATACTAGTGTATGTCCGTATGCGATAATGTGCGTCGTGTTTATGTATATCAATTTTCATCTAACTGATAGGTCAAAATGCCGGTCGTGTGAATCCGAATATAATTTGCATAGCACGTCTAACTAATAGATCCTTCGAAGGTATAGTTTTTGTACTAGAATAATGTTTAGAAAGTCCAATGGACATCTGTGATAGAATTAAAATTGTAATTGACAATTCATAAGTCTTACGGATTATTGGTTGCGTTAGAATTGTCCTATACGATAGGCGTACCAAATTATCGGGGTTCTATTTCATTTAAGACCATGCAAGAAAGTGAGCCAAATTAATCGTTCAGTATGGATCATGGTCATTATTTTTTTAATCTCAATATATCGGTAGTAACTATTGGGACAATATAACAAAAATGGTGGTTGTTTACTTTCAAATTCGTAGTAATCGGGATCGACAACGCGCAGGTACTTCTGGGCCACACGGCGGGCGCACTGATCTTCGTCCAGTCGCAAGATCGACTTCAAGAACTCCATCATTTCGTCTTTGGTCTCGTGCCACATAGTAGCGCACGCATAGATTCTAGAATAATATAAATTTACATCGTTAATTGTGTATTTTTTTTTTCGTTATTTCGATATCGTTTCAAAGATACTTGCCTCGTTATTTGGTCTGAAGATTTGATAGTTTTGGGAGATGCGCCTGTATTGTCCGTGTGAACAGATATCGTTTCGTAATACTCATCTCCCTTTTCCTTTTCTATTTCCGCCAAATCCTACAACAATGGTTTGATCGAGTTATCTACAAATACGTAAAATATCTAAAAGTGTTATTGATACATCCAAATGAGCTGAAATGCCAATGCAAATCAAATTTTCTACTGGGTATTATTAATAAATAATATCATATCTCATCCGAATAGCGTTGAATTGATCACATAATAAATACTGAAAAACATTATAGCGCAGTGATTTTAACTCAACCTTTCACCGTCGTGAATTACCATAGAGAGTTCCAACTCTACATAAATTGATAAGATCATCGCGAAATTAGTAATGAGTTTTTAACTTAAGTAAAACCACTCGCTCTGTGCCTCGAAGAGCAAGTTAAGTTACAACAACATCAAAAGTACCATTGATAATTGTATAACACTCACTTCAGTCTTCACATCCTTCTGGTCGTCCCTCTTCCTGTTCATGGCCATGCTTTGATCGATGAGTAGGCCGTTGTACATCGGCAGCACGAACAGCTTCTCCGTGGAGGCCAGACGTTCAGCTTTGGGCGTCCAGATGTGTATGGTGATCCACGTCTGGGACAGCAGCCAGAGCAACCAGATCCACGCCATTTGACGAGATATGAAGTCGCTCAAAGAATAAACTGTGAAATAATAATTCTACATAATTTAAAGTAATTTCAAATTTTTTTATTTAATATTTTAAAAAATAAATGTTGACAAAGGAATGAATAAATAAATTTCGTAATTATTTATTCCACGGGACAATAAATTTTAGCAAATATTTCCTCTTTTCATAATAAATTTACTTTACTTAAACACGTTCTATTTCAAAATACCTGTCGGGCTTTCGAAGAACAAATAATCCGGTATCGTTCCGTGGAAAAAGCACGTATCGCCATTTCGTATGCCGCAAGCCGCGATCAGCATGTTCACGACCAAAGGGATCACGAGGTTGATGGGGAAGGCGTAGCTGAAGCCCTGTATGACGATCTTGCAGGCGAACTTCCCGAAAATGTAGCAAAAATACGCGGCCAGCACTTGAATGAGCAGAACGTATTGCGGACTCTTGTACACCGCCGCGACGTTCACCGCCTCTCCGGTCAGCGTCACGTTCGATAGGTCCGGCAGCGACGTCCCGCCGACTGTCGCTTGTATCTGGAATCGATAGGAAAACGATTGCCGGATCATCGAGCCGCTGTGAGATCTGAACGACACAGGCGACAGCGGCCTGGACGAATGTTCGACGCGTGGTCTTCGGATCGAAAGGTGAACTATTTTATCTCTGATCACCCCGCTGCCAAGGCGTGCCCTCCTTAAACCCCCACGCAGACGCAGTGCATGTCCGGAGGCTGCTGACAACCGTCATCGTGCGATGACATTGTCTGAAATCGATTTCGACCCGAGTTAAAAACTCATCGATCGATCCGTTCATTCAAAATCAAACCCAGTACTTTGAAGGCGACGCTCTTGATCATTGATCGATCGGCGTTCATTCGATCACTTGTCAAGGAATCAAGAAATTGATCGATGAGTTCGTTTAGCGCAAGTCGACGGTCGAATCGTTTGTTAGAGCATCGAAGTGCACGTTAAGCCATAGGTCCCAGACGTTGTCATCGCTTTAACTGTCGACGGCACGAAACCGTATACATCGTTCAATCTGCGGCCATGGCTTTCGAATATGGGGATAAAATTTTGGTGGAAATTATATGCAACGACGCATAAGAGGTATGAGTTACTTTCCCTCTACGAAGTAAAAAAAAGAACAAAAATATAATGTAGAAAGAGAAAGCATGGAAGGAGTAAAACCCTATTGAAGAAAGTTTTAAAAGATTAAATAATTCATAAACAAAAGCATATTTTACCTACTGGACCGTAAAAGTTATATCAGTAAGGAATAAGACATATTTCCTTAAAAAAATAATGCCATCCGGGCCATTCGGGCCAGTCCGGCCCTGAATACATGAAATTAAGAAAAATTAAATGTAATGTTAAAGCATCAAAATTGAAATTGAAAACGTAATTTATTAAATAAATATAAGAAAAATGTAAAATAAAGAAAACTCCTGGCATACGTACAAATCTCGGCTGTTTCAAAGAGCCTTGGTCGAAATGATGAAATACGAAAGGTATACGAGTGCTATCACAATACGGTACAGGCTGTTGTAAAAAATCCACAATCTGAATTAAGATTGTATAAGGGTGGACCCGTCTAAAGTAGTGATAAAAAGAAACCAGGTGACGATATGGATAATTAAAGCTGAACACTATCAAAGTGCATTAGTATCATAAGTTTGAAGGAATTTATTTATAAATTATTACTTTATTAGTTTAAATTATAATCTCACGAAATATCGTTTCATATATTGGCAATAATTTAAACATAGTAAGGTCTATTATTGTAACGTATAAAAACTATATTGCAAGATGTTCACAAATAGTTGTTAACATTTACCTCATCTACGACTATGTTGTGCGGTCCGAATCCAGGAGCCACCAACTGGAAGAACATAGCTGGTTCATCGCCGTCTACCCACAGGTGGAACAATATGCACATAGCGAACAATACGATTTTCCACACTGACATGAATCTGTACGTGAAGTATCTCGTTTGACTTAGTTCTTCTTTTAAACGACCCAAACTTTTGATTATACCTGAAAATATTGAAACGTTTTACACATTAAATACATTTACAAACATCCAACGTAAATTAAGTATTTTTTAGAAGAAGAATTTTTATAAGAACTTTCGGTAACTTGTTTAAGGAGCTATTCAGAATATTTCTGTTTTGTGACAAATAATATTTCTCGCTTAATAAAATAACTAAAAAGCGATATTGAAAACATAATTAACTTCAAGTATGCTTTACTATATGTAAAGAAGAATAATTATAAGGTAGAATAAGTTTGTCTCCATAGAATAAAATTACAAATTCAAAAATTCAAACGTTATTTTATGAAAGGAGATAATACATAATAGAAGATTTACATGATAGAAGTTTACACTTGCATTATCGAATTATATATATTTTTTTAATTGGTATCTATTTATTCAACGCATTCAATTTTTTGTTATTTCCTTATTTTATTCTGAGCAAGAAGTAGTCTCTCTCGTCACACTACACGTAAATTATGTGTCATTACGCTACGTCGCTACGCAGCCCATAGCTTGCTTTCCATTAATTAAAATGTTTTTCGATCTTAACCTTAAGGTGCAACACATCAATATCATATTGATATATGCATATTATGTTGATATATCAATTGTGAACATTGTCCTAAACTTAAAGACTAACGCGTAATCTCAAAACTGACATAAAATGGTCGGTGCTATAAGTACCTACATTATTTTTTGGGTTCCATACATTCATAAAACATATATATAATATATAAAAACATAATACATAAAAAAAAACTTAGGATCAGACTTATGTCTGTTTGTCCATCCGTTACAGCCAATTTGCTCCGAATCTATTGAACTGATATAGTTGAAAACTCGGTACACATATGAATTTCTGGGACCCAGAACAGGGACATGTGACGTATGTAAATGAATTTTGAATACGAGTGTCACTTTTAGGGTTAAAAGATTAAACAAAAAGATTTGCAAATTCTATCGCGTAATGTATCAAAGGAAAAAGCTTGGTAGTATAGTCCCATATACATATTTAAGTAACTTCGCAATGAATAATTTTAGTTATATGAGAAAATAGGGGAACATTTTAATTTATCGTTATCAT
This sequence comes from Eumeta japonica, assembly GCA_005406025.1. Classification (NCBI taxonomy): domain Eukaryota; kingdom Metazoa; phylum Arthropoda; class Insecta; order Lepidoptera; family Psychidae; genus Eumeta; species Eumeta japonica. The sequence goes on from BGZK01000535.1 coordinate 285,868, forward strand.
CGAAAACGAATGAACTTTAAATAAAATTTAAATTAAAGAAATACAGAAAATATTTCCTTAATTACTGATTACAAGAAAACTTATAAAAATTGCATTGTCATGAAATGGTAAATCTCTCAATATTCGATAAAAGCAAATGTAAGTATTAAAAGGTACAAATTCACATTTACAGTTGTTCTAGTGACCACAAAAAATTTTGATAAGATTAAAAAAACATATTAAATAACATATTCATCGCACGAAACACTCTGTACGCGAATTCAACTCGTACCTGACCGGTTTATTGTAGGTATCTATAGATATACAAATATTCATGTTGTGTTACAATCGTAAAATATATATGACACTCATTCTTGCCTATAGGACTTTGTCGCGACACGTAGTTCTCCCACCAGCCCAGCGATATGCACAGCGCCGAGATGGGGATCAGCCACAGCACCGGCCTGTTCTCGAGCAGGGGCCACACCACGAAGCCGGTGACCTGGGCCACTATCGCCGCTATATCCACGATCACTTTGATGAAACGCTTGGAGTCCCTCGAATTCCTCGAAAGCAGACTGAGTATAGCGGGTATGATGCAGAGGCAGTTGGTGATCATGGCGCCTTTGACCACGTCCAAGTTGGGAAGGATCTCGAAAAAGAGTAGCGCCATACCAATCGTGTGCAATGACTCGGTTATGAACACCTGAAACATTTTATTGTATAAAATAAAGAATTTTGTATAAAAAAATTCAGTAAGCATTATACCTTCACAATTATTTCAAAAAAATTTGTGATATATTCCTTATTTTAATTAAGACTATCAAAAAATCAAACTAAAATATTAAGGTTTTAAATTCTGGATTATTCTTATTACCCGAACATTTTTAAATTTCGGATCAATGAAGACATAATTAAATAAAGAGACTAATACACTTAAAATACCATATTCCAGTTCAAAAAATTTCATAGCTTATAAATTTTTTTTCTCGATGATTCATTATTTTATTATAGATCGTATAAATTCATTATGACTGTCCTAAAGATTTTTATAAAATATTTATGTCATGCGGGGTAATACAGGGATTTTAACAATATCACACTCATGGAAAATCCATGAAAAATACATAAAAATCTGTTCAAGTTTTTAAAAGTTATGGGTAAGACAAAGAAAACAATTGACACACATACACACATAGGCCCTAAAAGTATAACACTCTTGGTTTTGAGAAATCACGTAAAAATCTTATGAACAACAATCAATTTCGGGTTAAAAATGGACAGAACTTTATATGTAAGGTCCTGTCCATCGCTTTTTATACTATTTAAATTTGTCTGTTATATTCGTAATTTTAAAAGAGGCAGCCGTTAATTAGAAATATATATTTATTGAATAGGAATATGTCGGTCACCGACCACTATGAACTGCGCTATGGTGGGTCTCTTGGAGCTCTTAAAGAAGCATATGCGGACGGAGCGGATGAGCGTGCCCAGCTCCGGCACCACGAACGCGATCAGGATGCACCACATCCACGCCACGCGCTCCTCGTCCGGCAGCGACGTCACGAACTGCTTGTCTCTGCCTGAAACGTACGCGCATTGCAAATTTTTGTTAGTAAAAATAGTGACTCACTGACACGACTTTTTCTAGATACTTTTTATTACTTTCACTATCGAGTTTGTAAGAGTTACAGTATTTGATCGCATTATTTAAATTACGCAATTCTTGTTCATGTGGGTAGTAGTCGTGCTGAAATATAACATTAACGAGAAACTGAAATAATAACTGTAACTTATGCCTATTGATATTTTAATACTATTACGTCATAAAATTACTGTATGCGATTTTTTTCTTAATATGAAAGACTGACCTAAGTTCCTATTGCAATAGCTGATTCTTCTGTCTTTCCTGAGTTGTGACGTCATGAAGAGCACAGTCCCCTTGGCGACGATGCCGGAGCCGAGGACCACGACAAAGGTGATGAGGTAGGCCAGGACCTTGAGCAAGCGCACTGTCACCTCCAGACAGCGCTGGCTCTCCATGGAGCCGCTGTCCTGCTTCGGCGGTATCTCCCGGAACGCGTCCCATCCTTTCGTTTCGTGTACTGTCCGCTGACTGTGGACAAGTTTTCAATGCTTCAGATTGAATCCACAGACAATATTGGGAGATTTGTGAATGTTCAAATCATGACGAAATTGGGAAAACTATAACTGAACGAACGCTTATCCAGAATTTATCCTACTAAGAGTTGACTTGAGTCCACCGTGATGAATTACAATTGTTCAGGAATTAAATCGGTCTTAGGATAATCCTAAGTAAAATTTAGCACCTTTTAAGGACGATGTCTCGCTAAGAATCATCCCCGAAATTTCGCATGTCCAAACACCTTAAGTCACGGACGCCATTACGCATCTTTACTTGTACAGAAACGACAAAAGAATGGTGCGTTTCTACGATTACTCGATAGAAGTGAAAACTGATACTATTTTCTAATTTTATATATATAAAAAAGCCGTGAGTTATTCACCCACGGACCCCTTAGCGCCCAGCCGAAACCCTTGGACATAGAAAGCTGAAATTTTGCACGGGGGTTCCCTTTAGGATGAGGCGAGTAATAAGAGATACAATTTCGAAATTCAACCCCTAACGAAGTGAAATGGAAGTTCAACGTTTCAATATTAAATAGACATTTCAACTTGAAACTTTGTAAAAGTATTCCTGGAAACAAATACGTATTTCGGAATGTTTTTAAATCAACCTCTTAGAGCGTCGAAATAAACCTAATAATCGATACGGGTGTCGTTATTGAGGTTGGTCTTTTTGGACGTTGATCACGAAAACGGCATTTATTTCAGGATATATGTCAAGTTTTTTATTAATTGGGGTTCACACTAAATTTTGATTTGTTCACGGCTTCGCTCGCGTGAAAGTAACAAAGGCAGAAACGGTATTTATATCGAGACTAGAATCGGAACCGAGATCGGGACCGAGGACAGTGTCGAGAGCAAGACCAACATCGGGATCATGATTGACAGCGTGATCGGTCGGTACAAAATATTAAATAACCCAATCTATGTCCACGCGGGCAGAGCCGCAGACAAAAGCTAGTTTATACTACTATATAGTATATATACTAGAAACAGCAGAACCCGACGTGTTTGTGCATTGAAGGTATGTATCAAAAATGTAAAAGGGACGTAAAAGAACGATGATATAAGAGAGAACATCATTTTTTAAATGTTTTGTTAGTCTGCCTGTCTATTTGTGCATATCTCTAAAACTACTAAAAGGATTTTAATGTGGTTGTCACAGATAGATAGAGTTTGTCTTGGAGGAAGACTATAGTCTGTATATATTTTTATCGAATGACAGAAAAAAAAAATTCTTATTTAAAGATCTAATCTGAGAAGCTACATAGTTACCACAATACAAGTAATAATAATACGTTATCATAATACGAATAATTAATAAATAACATATAAAAGAAGAAAAAAAAAGCAAAAATCTATACTCGACCTTCGGATCACGACGCGCTTGATTTATTGAAAAATATACAAGGGTTGAGGAGGGGCGGTGAGGAATAGACTGGTGAATGAGGGAGAGAATTGATTTGCTATAAAAACTTTGTCTAACAGACCGAATTCCACGCGGGAGAAACCGTGGGCGGAATGTTAGTTCTAAAATACATGTATACTTATTTACAGTACATACATTGACGTATGGTGATATTATTTGCGCCTATCAAGAACAAGACAAGATTTTCATTTTAGAATATTTTTTTTAAACTATACTCCTTAAGTATAACAATTTATGTAACTTTTTTATGAATTAAATCATTCAATGAAATATTCCTCTGATCGGACTTATTGTTATCATATATTAAGAGTGAAGACAATGTGACGGAAACTGAAGAATGTTATAAATCCTTTAGATTCAAATTCAAATATATCTGTATTTCATAGGTTATAAATAACAACACTCAAAATACATCACAATATTGTAAGGATTTAATCTATATAAATATCGACTAGATTCGAGTTTTCCCGATTCGACGTCATCAATCCGAGCGTGACGGCTCAGTTTGGTTGACTGCCTAGAAAAAGTGAATACGGTGCGTCTAAAGTGGTTTTCACTTCAGAAGCCGATGACATGCGTAGTTTCTTCACTTTCGTTAAACAGTAACAAGTATGCGACCCGTGACTTTAAAGTTTTCATAAGTTGACAAGTGTTTCATAGATTTCTACTGTGGTGTTATGACATAGTAGGTACATTTACGTAACTACGCGACGACGGCGGCGCGAGCGCCGGCCCGCGTGCGCCGTAACCCAATTACTGGCCGCAGAGCCGCACCCGCCCCGCGCCGCCCTCGCCGCGACCGACCCAGCGACGGAAAGTCACGCTCGCTGAATTGACTTACAACTCAATTTCTACTACTCATGAGCTTAATTTTTCCTTGGTTTTCGTTAAGCATTCCTTACAACTAGAAAATCTAGATGGTGTTGACACCCGCGCCAGTTTGCATTAAATGACACATAGAAAATCATAATGGTAAATAAGTCGCCTTACAACCTTTTTTTTTATCACCTCACTGGCATTCTACCCTTTTTCAGGACAAATCGAAACGCTGGGATCTCGGGCCATCCGTCATGCAAGGACTAAACGTGCTCGCTGAGGCACGTAGTTTTTAACTTAAACCAAATTAAAACCGACTGTTTTTTATTTGGATTAAGTTTAAAAATGCATTTGTCACTTCGCCAGCGTCAGAACTCAGCCTCGGTATCTTCTGATACGGAGTCTTGACGATTGTATGATTGGCAACATATATGTAAATATTGCTCCTTTAGTAAGTAATGTAATGCTGTAACTTTCAACAGCTCTACTAAACATGACACTTGCCACGTAGCTTGTTTCGGTGGGCAAGTTAATCGATTTATACTTAAGTAGGTAACTATGTTTGTAAATTAATTTATTAGTCTATTGTCCGGGTTTGAGTACAAGGACTCATATTACAACAAAAACAAATACAAGATTAAGACTATCTGCGTGTGAATAATTTATTATATATTAATATACTAGCGACCGCTCACGGAGCAGTGAGGAATGAGACCTTGTTCCCGATCACAGTCTATGATTACTTTACCTATTATAAATATCTAAGGATTCATCAAAGAATTTAATTTAAAAATTGAAAACAAAATCATTAGTAAAACTTATTGTGCCATACAGTGTCGGACTGGTCATATAGTCGAGGTGGTTTTTGCCAGCCGAACCCCAGCCTGCGCGGGCCCTACCGCACCTATCCTCAGACTTACATGTAAAATAGTTCATTCATGCCTAGAGAGAAATTAAACAGACATACTCGAAAAACGGTTGACCACGAGGTCATCCATCGAGCATCCCAGTATTTAAATCAGTGATATGACTCTCTTATACATTATTGAGCTTAAAAATTGTAATGCGCTTTTTTTTTTAAATAATCGTATTAACTATTAATTAAACTATGGAATTAGACGACGTTTTTTAATAAAAAAATGATATCTTTTCAAGAGTGTTGCTCCATCAAGAAATTTGAAAGTTATTTTAAAAAGCCATTTTTTGAAAATTTTTAAAGGATTTTTGAACGAAACAACAGATTTTAATCTGTTTTCGGCTTATCAGGTAGGTTTTCGTTGTAAGAAATAATGGATGTATTAAAATCGAAATGTCAAAAAATTGGAAAGTTAGTATGAAAAAGGACTTTTTTGGAAATTTTTGGACTGCGGCAACTTTTGAACGAATCACCGATTTTGATCTGCTTCGTGATATTAGACGTAAGTTTTTAACCGTTGAATTTGTATATTCCATCTACCCTTATGAAAAGCTTCTAGGAGCCCTTAAATTCATAATACCACACGGGACCTCCAAGCTCAGTCCGACTCTGGCGCTATATATGTTAACTCATAATTTTCATTGTTAATAATACCCTGATACTAAATTCACTTTCTATCTTGATACTATTTTTAGTGTCTTTTTATTAAATTTCAAAATTAAATCTTTTACCTTAGTTTCTTAGCCCTTTTTAGAGTTCTGAGTGAAAATAGCAAAAATGGAACCCTGATAGTTTCGTCATATCCGTCCGTCCGTCTGTCATACGCATTTCACTCAAAAACTACAAGATGTATATTGATGAAATTGGAGTATAAATGTTTCATATTGGCCTCTATTTAATTTGGTAGTTAAATTACAAAAATAAATATTTCTAGGGAGGCACTCGAGACATGTAACAAAAGCTTAAAAAATTTTTTTCAGTAAACATCAACGTGTGGCAAATATATCGACAGTTCTTTCAAAAGCACTTTAAGTTTTCTAAGCAACTTTTTCGATTAAGTAAACATCTTTGGAAATAATCGCTCCGAAAGTATCAGAAATTTTGTTTCCCTATTATTTTTTAAAACAGATAATCCTAATAAATAAATATTGTCAATAAAAATTATTTTGGACATGATCAGATATAAACCTACATTTCTCAACAAAAGGATGCAAATGCCATGAAGGTACGTTGTTTTGCTGGTGCACTTTAGTTTATACTAGTTTAATAATAATGCTAAAATGCTGAAATTGTCGTAATAATTTTTTTTCCCTTTTTAAGGAAAATTTAAAAATCAGATACTGAAATAACATAATTGTTGATATGGTTGAATGTATGAACGCGTGTCATAGTCGTTTGTAACAAAAATTTTATAATGACTCATTTGGTGCTTACTAATGGAAATTCTCATCAAGTTTTGCATCATCACAAATGATCAGGTGAATAATCTAATTTTAAGATAAAAACCGTCTTCTTCCTGTGTTTTTTTTGTGAATAAATCATTTATACCTCCATTGATTGTTCACTTCGAACGGCAATTTTTGATACATTTACTTGTAATCAAGGAAAATATATTTGTAGTGGGCTTTACATGACTAATCAAAAAGGATAAAAAATGAACTGGTTGGAACGCTTGAGGATGACAGAAATAATAATCCCATTGCGATCATAAAATATCAATACAATATTTCATTTAATTTTTAATATTGCGTTTATACTTTGTTAGAAATGTCTATAATATAACAATTTAAGCGCGTACTCGTCAAGTATCTATGTTAATTTGTTCGAAATAAATACAAATAAAGACTTAGCTGGTTACGAAAACGCACGCTTCCAACGACCTTCCAAAATAACTTGTTCAACCTATAAATAAAACAGACAGTTTATAAGCAAATTATGTGTATATCGTTTTTCAAAATAATGAGCTTGACATTTTTATTTGTTCCAATTTTATTAAAATAATATAAGAAGCACTGATCTTATTCATATTTTTCACGTTCTAGTTGCAGACTATCAAAGCCACTTTTGCTTCGGTAAATGTCAAACTTCTCTCGAGATCATTAGTTTTTGGAACAATAAAAAAATCATATGATGCGAGGTGCCGATTGTGAAATATGGCTCACGAGTTTCACCTTTTCAGAATCTAAAAATGCCTTTGCCTCATTCGCGATATAAAATACATGGCAGTGCTTCTCTGGAAGAGGACTTTCATATACCTATTGACACTTCATAAAAGGTCAAGTTCAGTAAAAGGTCGCATATTCCGGATATTTTTCAGAACACTCCGCAAACAAATGGTAGTGTACCACTCAGCATTAGTTGTCTTTTAGTCTTCAAGTGAAATAACACAGAATAGACCCATTCGGAACATGTTTTCTGTCGTCTTCGAACACCGACTCACAATTGTTTTGTCTTCTCTCTGAATCGTAACCATAATTTCATGACGCCGTCTCCTGTCACTGCACCTTCAACACCATTTGACCGTCATTGATCATGCTTTAGCAATATTTTTTACACAAATCGACATGTACCTGTTCTGTTCCGCATCCCCGAGGCATCCACGGACAACAAAGTTTCTTAAATTTACATATCGACGTATGCTTTTTTTTTGCATTGGACTCACACTAATTTCCAAATTACAAATGATCTCTTTCTAGGTGATATATCTGTTTTTTTTTTTGCATTTAACCACTTGACGGTAACAAAATTTTTCTTCACGATGGCCATCGAGGATCAACCTTCATAAATCTCATTGTGGGAGAAAAACAAAACCGCCGTTTCATTTGGAGTGACAATACCTCATGAACTCAGTTGACGAGCTTCTCACCCTAAAGCATTTTGAAAATTAGAAATGCAATCTCGAATAGAAAGGCAACTTTAAATTTCATAAAAAAATCTCGGCCGAAAACCTTTTCGCGTATGTTCCTTTTCTGTTGGGAGCGACAGGTTTCGATTTGCCATAAAATTCAATTGCCAACCAATTGCCCACCAAAAAATAATTTAGTCAATGAATCACATTCTATGCTTAAAAAAAGTAACATTCAAAATTCAAACATTTAAGATTAGCTAAGAAAGAAAAACTTTTAGTGCGTCAGACGTATGCGCGCTCCGTCAAAAAACCAACCAGGACGTTTTTAGCCCAAATTTATGCGATTTTAAAGTTTTTGTTATGCATGCATACAAATTGAATTTATGACACGTAGCCTCATTTGCATATTCTATATTCTTCCCAAAGGTTGTCAATATTATATCGAAAAACGGAGTCGTGTCAGTTTATTGTCACATTTCAGTAATGGCTTTGTTCTTTCACAATTTCTGACTTCACATCGAGCGACTTTGATATTCTTCCCAAACGCCGGCCGCAGCGGCGGCGGTGGCAGACATCGCCGGGACTTAAGGGTAAGCGTGCTCTCTGGGGCGTGCGATGTGTGGTTTTGATTTGAAAATTAATAACTTATCGCTCGATTCGCTTGTGGTTAATGTTGGAAACGGTTACCTTCCGATTCGAATGTGACGCGCTAATTGCTGACCCATCACCACCGTTCAAACCGTCTATGAATAAATAAAATTAAAGTAAGTTTAATTTGATTAAATTAACTTTAGTTGGATTCATTGATATGATGATATGTGACGGACACATAGCTTTAAAATTCGGTTAAAATTGTTGCTTCTCGGAGGTGGATTGATGGTAATTGGATGGTAAATATTAATGGCTACAGATACTTATTGTGCCAGAAGCTAGTTGTTATAATATAATGATTTTTGTTCCGTCTTTTACAGTCAGGTGTTTAGGTAACTTTTATAAAATCAGATACATCTGTCTCCAATATTTTTTAAGAGAAATCACGATTTTTATATAGGGATAAATTACCTTTGTTATTTTAAGATTAATTTCCAAACTTTGTATAAAATACATGCGCGCTCAGTTAAGCAAATCGAAATGCAATTATCGTCATTATGCCAGAATAAAAAAAATTGCAACTATTTCGCATAAAAAATGTCCGTCACCTGTATATGCTGCAGTAGTGCGGTGTTCCGGTGCTGTAAAGGGAACAGTTGTTATTAGACACGTAAGCGCATTCCCCGCGCACCACACCGTCCGAGTAGCACTGCCGTTCGTGGCCGCTCATTTTCGCCGGTCACCGCCGCATCGCGAGGGAAAAATTCAAGAAAGCGGCGCGGCACCATGTCATTTTCACCACTTTCGAATATAATCCACCGGCCCGCCGGCCGTGCTGGCGAAATACCGTGGTCGCACCACCGGCGCGTGCGCCGCTATGGCCTGCGGGGGTCCTGCGTGGACGGCTAATGAACACGTATTGTTTCGATTCAGGACAGCGAACGGTGCGATCGCAATGGCGACTGCCGTACGGGCACGCGTTACTTGCAAATGTGTCCCAATGTGCCGTTTAATATTCGACGTGGACAAAACTAAATAGAATGCATATTAAATTCTCATAACGACTAGAATTTTTTATGAAAATTCGTAAATGATATTTCCTTCCTATCTTCGAAAAAATTGTCATTCCTTTTTTCATCACTTGCGTTATGGAAAACCTAAATTGATTTATTTAATACAGATCTCTTGATCTGTATATTTTGTTTAAGATATTCTAATTAAACGATAATTAAATTCTTTACAATGTTCCGTGTTTTATAGTACTTTTTTAATTCACTTGCGAAATATGTAAAATTTAATTTTTATATATGTATAATTTAATAAATATAATTTTTATGCAATACTTTGTATTTCTAGCCATTTAATAAAAAAAATAAGCATCTATTAAAGCACTAGAAAATAAGTCTAATTGTTAAGCATATACATATGTTATATAATTGTAATATTGTATGTACATATAATAGTTTTTTGATCTAAGTTGAAATATTTATTTTTTTATCCAATTTATGTTATAGTTATGCACACCGTGTAAGAAATCGTTCGTTCTGGCGCAGCGGGCGCATGGAATTACATCGACGTTGAACTAATTGATCAATATCTTCGCATGCTTTGCGATGCGCCGACGTTGTACACAATGAAAGTCGTAACGAGTAACAACAAAAGTTCGTTAAAGCCGCACTACCTTGTCTTTGCCTATTCTATACTAAATTTGGAAAATATATTATAGAATAGGCAATTTGTAAAATATATTTTCTTCATTACCACACTGAATTTTGCTCTCTAAATCTCTGTCCCGGCTTTGATGGTTTTTCGTTTCCACACGAAGCCTACAATATTTTGTATTAAAGTTGATATGTTAACGTCTCGTTGTAATACAAATGCCCCATTTTTATTGTTTCCACGAAGTTTATAAAAATACCATCTTCGTAGTTGCTTGTGTAATAAATACAGTTGAACCTCGATTAGTTAAAGTCCACGGGAAACACAAAATATTTTAAGTTATAGAGGTTTTAAGTTATCAAGGGTCTATGTTAGGGATAGGTTAATATAGAGGTAGGTATGTACATATGTATGTATGTACCCTTGTTCCACCCTTTATCAGCGTATGTGAGTGTTGTTAGTTTTCTTTTTGAACTCATTTTAAGCCAGTTTTATCGCACAGTAAGTAAAGTGATGTTTCCAGGACAATGATCAAAAACTTATGATCCAAGGCTTACTTATGTCTTAAGGCTAACCGCCGCAAAGCTTTAAAGAATTTCGAAGAAGCAAACAATTGGTGACATATGTATTGTTTACGTTTACAATTTAACTAGTGAACACGTGCAAGCAATAAATACCGAAACCTTTTGTTTTGCACACTCTTTCAAAATACTCATTGACAAACAATTTTATGTTATAGAGGTTGTGGAAACATTTCTTTAAGTTACTGAGGGCCAATACAGAGATTACTTACTTAAATTATAGAGGTTGCGTATTTTAAGTTATAGAGGTTTTGGGCTCTGATGGGAAGGGAACATATTATTTTTTAAAGTTATAGAGGTTTTTAAGTTACCGAGGTTTGAGTTATCGAGGTTCTACTGTAGAAGGAACTTATTTTATGTTTGTAGAAACTTCAATTTAACCCGTGCGTCTATAGTCATCTAATCACCAAAGATATTTTATTTTGCACGTATTCGCATTAACTTTCATAAATTTCAATGCATTTATTCTTCAAATAAGTCATGACACCTTTTGTTTTGCAACTTTTGATGTTTTAAAATTACCTTTAATTTTCATTATAACTTATATTTATATAGATGTAAAACAAATATAAAAACATATAAACTAAAAAAGCATATTTAGTATGAAATTATTACAAAACTGTAAACGCAATACCTATAATAAAGTTTATAATAAAATGGTGTAATAAATGATATAATATAATGATAGGCAAAATAATAATAACAGAGCAATAACTTTGTCATTACTTTGTTGTTATTATTTTAATGTTAAATAAAAGTCTTAAAATATTAAGACTTTTTATTTTATTACTTTAATTTTTTGTGAGCCGAAAAAGGTTTATTTTTTATATTTATTTATTTATAAAATAACAACATATTTAAAATTCAATGAAATACGTTTACAAATCCCAAATGACTTTTTAGTATTAATAAGATTCGATTTAGTGTAACGTATACTCTCTAATCTTTACATTCTTGAAGCGAAAGTAAAAGAATACCTAATAGAATGGAAAAATATAAGCGATTTAATAGAATATTGAATTAAATTATCGTATACATGAATAGAATTAACATAATGTCGTACAATACTCGTATACTAAAAAAAAATAAGACCGAATCAGTCTTGTGCTACAATGATTTTGTACTACTATGGATGTGAGATGGCAGGTGTATTGTTTATGTGAATAAAAGAAATATAGTGTAATGAGCTGATTCTAACGCGAAAAGTATGCTACGTACAGATATTTTTTTAGTCATATGTGGTTGAAATACCAATAATCACTGGCTAAAACAGACAAGTGTGATTCAATTCTACAACCGTGAAAGGGTACATCATGATGAATCCTTGTCGGAGAATCGACTTATACCTTCAAAGAAGCAACAGTTCCCAGAATGTAATAACGCAATAACGCAAGGACTTTTATCTAGTAGACATTCTGTTTGGAGGAGATCCATGGCGTTGTATTGATTATACAAAAGCGTGAAACATGAATTAATTTAATATAATAATTAACGTTATTAAATTATCAAACGTTTCATATCTAACTAAATGCTGGCACCGTCACATGAAAGTATTGTTATGTGCAGTGAACTGAACGCACCACTTCGCAATGCATTGTAACGCCCCCATACTCATAAAATTGAAACGTATTTTTTTCTAATTATTTATGTTTATAAAATTTGAAATTACATTTATTCCTTGCCAACATTCATACTACTCCTACAAGCACCATGAAAATTTTCGTTGGCATCTCTTTTCGTTGATAAGATGAACGAGGCATTTTATTAAATACTGAAGTACTGAACATTGGTATGAATGATTTATGTATTATTTTATTTATTTACTCTTTTATGTAAAACTTAAAGACCGAATACAAATAAGATAATGTTCTTTACGATTCTTACTTATAATTGTATTTTTTTTATCTTTAACACAAGTGAATGTCAAAGAGTTTTTGTGTAATCTAGTTATTTCATTTGTAGATAAATCATCGCTGTTCACACAAAAGATATTTTTGAAAGACTGATTATTGCACCTTCACGGCCTGATTACCAACATGGGGTAAGGAGGTGATAGATGAAGATGGTGATTACAGATGCTACGTGCTCGTCTTATTTACGTAATTCGCAGTTAGTTGAAACCAACATTTTAAGTTGCGATCTTATTGATATTTACAGATTCATACGTAACAATAATGGTTTTTTTCCAATATTCAAAGTGTATTGATTTTCTCGCTATGTTTTTCTTCAACGTTATCGTTTTAAAAAAATAAAATTTACTCTGCTTCCTTTTTGTTTTCTCTCCACAAGTTGTATTCAATTGAAGGCTATGGGAAATCCAAACCAAGACGTTTCGAATATGGTTTCACGACAGCAATATGCAGTTTACATTAGAACTTGACGATAAACCAACATCAAACGTCCTGTTATAAAATACTACCATAGTTATAATGATCCTGCTTATTTTGTTAATGGCGCCATTTTGCGTAAGCTGTTAATGTCACAGCTGCCCCCTGTTTAATTAATGCACATTTTACATGACATGAGTTTTATGCTTATTGTAAAATTTCTTTGTAACTGATTATAATTCATTCCTAAACAACAAAGTTCATAAATAAAAATGATTTTTTGAGATCAGTAGCGATGGAACTTCTCGTATTACAAATCGTAATTGTGCTTATTCAATTTTACGTTTTATATAATATTTTTACCATAGACAAATACAATAAGGAATCACTATCGAGACGCCGAGTTACTAAAACGGCCTTCCTCGTGCGCTGCAGGCGAACTCGCGAACAATAGATCGCTCAATGTCGTCCGACCTTACGAAAACTTACGAAAGCCACCGACAGATACATCGACGGCGATTCCAGTAACGCGCCATTCCATCGACGGTATTGTATGACTCGTTATGCAATCTATCGGATTCAGTTAACGATGTCTCGTTTGAGATCTTCCTGTTGCATTGTGTATTGTAATACTTACACTTCTTTTACATGTAGTAAAGAAGTGTCGATTGAACGAATTTCGCCCTTTTTGACAGATTTCAAAATGATGACGCAAGTTTTTACATATTATTTTCGATTTATCCGTCATTTTCTGAGCGTTAAGTCGTTAGTGTCATTTTCAGCTTATTTCATATTTTTTTATTGATAGTAATAATATCTATTAATTGATAATTCTCTCTTCTATGTATTATGGATTCGTATATAATATACCAGTGAAGGTTTGTTTTACTTGGTTTACATAATAAATAACTTTTTGGGACTCTTTCAATGCTACCTGCATTAACAAAAAAAAATCGAGAAACAAAAAAAGTTAGAAAATCGACACTTTTTATCGTCTTCGCAAACTCTAAACGTCTGACATTTTGTTTTATTCTTCCTTTTATAAATACACTTATTGAAACTTGTACAACCAAGATTTACTTCGAGTCATTTGGCTTATAAACTTCGACAATAAAGAGACTACGCTATTTTTCTTGTTCGTAATTCCATTATTTAAACATTAACTAAGTGGTTATATAAAACAGGCAACATTTTTGAAGATCGTAAATCTTAAAATTTTTAAGGAGTATGACATTTACTACATTTGAGTTCTCTTTAAACAAAAAAGCTATATGAATATGTTATTTGTGTAACTATCTTAAACTTCAAGTGAATACACAACAATAATAAATAGCTGTAGCACACAAACAGACAGAAAAATAAACATTGGAGTTTCCGCATAAAGGTTTTGACCATTTAGACATTGGGGTTTTGATCTTTACCTATGAAATCGTAATAGTAATCAATTACCACGAAAAGATATACATGGATATTTGAAAGCAGTATGTTACAAGTCTTTCACCATGTCTGGATATAATTACTGTTTAACCTATATCCTCGTTTTTGATGATCGTCCAACAATGACGAATCTATTTCAAGTGAACATTATGTCTAGGCATATAATGAGGGCAGTGAGTAGTTTAATAAAGTGTGGTATCAACATCTAGCAAGAACCCGTTTTGTTTTGTGACGAACGTACAGACAAATCAGTGGATTTATTAAATATCGGTTTTGTAATGAATCCTCAATAAACTGGGAGAAACCTTCGACAGAAATCGATGGCCGTTGACGCTATCGCAGCGTTTTCTCACACACTCGTTTTCTTTTCGTAGTCGTTCAGCCAATAGACATCGAAAGTAAACCGGAAGTTTCGCTGTAAACGATATTTTGTCGCCGTCGATCGTAAAATCGTATTTTAGCTTCTGTGACGTTAGCGGATATGATGTAATTGGAAACAAGTGGAATATAAGTAGTTTAAAAATCGTGCAAACCCGAATCGGACGACCAGCAACCGACGCACGCACCGTCTCGAGCGCGTCTGCCGGTTACGAGGCGGCCAAATAAAAAGTAACGGATAACTCACTATGCCGACAGCCATCCGAGACATCACTTTTTGTAACTGTGATAAAAAGTACCTGAGCGACCGAGGTTTGCTCGGAGTTTTTCGTATTTGCCGATATATGATAGTGTGATAGTTTCCCAGGGGAATAGTTGCCCATACTCATTTCCAATACCATATATCTAATATTTGAATACGTATTATAATAATATGTGTACTTTATATACGTATTGCTGTTTATAGTCTATATCAGGTAATCTTTTGTTGATAACCGAAAATAATAAATACAACAACGTACTTAACTCAAAAATCTACAAAATGGCACCATAAAGCAACCTGTAGATGGAAGATACCTATCTAATCTTCTATAAATAAACGTATGGCACTCGGGGACTGCCGCGGTAAAGTTGTTGCGTAGCATTTTTTATTAACTTATGCAATTATAATGATTTATTTATTTATGGAGTATTTTTTTTCTTTGATATTAATTCAAGTTTTTCATCACTTTTTTCATTAATAAATGCACTTTGTTTATTCATATTCAAAACACTTTATAAACAAATTTTACGCGTATAGCTATTCACCAGCAACTGCTATTCACTGTTGTACATAGGTACACCCATGTATACATATATACCTACATGTATACTTACGGGGCACATGCGGTGAGTGTGGCATTATAAAGATATGATAGATACCTATACACCTATACATTTTCTCACATACAGCTGCTTACGTATTCGTTCGATTTCGGAGCAGCTCGTCTCGATCCGTGCAAGCTTCGTACAGTCGTACCATATACACACGCATTAAGTGAACGCTCGGCCGAGCTACATGGTAGGGGGAGTGAAGG
Source organism: Eumeta japonica (assembly GCA_005406025.1). Lineage (NCBI taxonomy): Eukaryota > Metazoa > Arthropoda > Insecta > Lepidoptera > Psychidae > Eumeta > Eumeta japonica. The sequence goes on from BGZK01000535.1 coordinate 302,053, forward strand.
TGTTAGGTTTTATTTTCGTTACGGAATTTCTTGATTCAGTCGTCGCGCTCAAAGCCCGGGATAAAAGCTATGCAATAGCTTAAAAAAAGAACACTTACTTCAGTTAGAAATCCGAGCCACACATGCGAGTGTCTCAACGGGTGTTTTTGTTTATACCAAGAAAGCCATTAAAACACGAAGATAGCTGCATCAAAAGCGCTTTGACATCGCGCCTCGCCGACGAGACGCGTTAGCATTCGGGCGGCGCGCGCGCCGCCGGCCCGCGGGTCGTTGACAGGAGCGGAGATATATTTTCACATATTATGTTTCTCTTACATTTCCATATTTTTGTCGCGGCGATCTCGTCCGCGGAATGTTGGAAAGTCGCTGACGGAGACTGCTTTGAGATGCAGATCGCGTAGTAGCACGGATCGAGCGGAGTGGAGAGTGATGACCCGAAAATAATGTAAAACTACGTTCCAAAAATGAAAAGGACGTGCGCGAATAGGACTCGCACCCTGAGGGTTCTGTGGCAAGATAATTAAGTGCGTCGATATTTCATCCATCAAGAGTCACGATGACATCTTACTGTTTTGATATCGATACTGATGAGTTATCAGTCCGAAAAATCTATCCAATAATTCCGAGAAACTTTTTTCTCCTAAAAATTTAACGAAGACTTTTTAAATGTAAAAAATTTTGAAAATCTTAAATTTCCTTAATGTGAAGTTAAAAAATGTTAGTTACCCTGTACATCGTTCTACATCACATACCATACTCCAAATGCAAATTTCAAATTGTTAACACTAAAGGAAAACGAACTTTTTTCCACATTTTATGATTCTAGAAAAACTTACGTCGTATAGCAATAACATAAGTTTTCAAAATTTTGAATGAGCTAAGGCGTTACACCAGATTATACGTCTTATCATAAGTACGATTGTTTTGATATAAATACGTGTTTGATGCTTCCTAGGCATTCTCCTAAAATACGTATACAGTATGTGTTTTAAATAGTAACTTCGTGCATACTTTTAAAAGTTTTACAAACAGCGCATACTCGTAATTTGATTCTGTTTAATGATAATTCAATAGTAATTCATGTGACCACAGTATAAAAGGTATCCATTTGTGAAAACAACGGCGACCCGGGACTTCTCTCATTTATGTGTAAAATAATTTCCTATTTTTGAACAAACCCTACTACTTCGACGATACTTCAAAACACATCGAAACCCATTCAGTATAAATCTGCTCTTTTTCACTTATTTTCTAAATATTTATATGCATAAAGAAATTTTCTAACAAAATACCAGCTTTCAGATTTTGAAAATTTAAGTGTGTACGTACATATTGACCATTTACCTAAATTGACCAGGATTTTGTTCTATAGTTACCTAATCAACGATTTGTTAAATTAAAAAAGAAATAAGTACTGTTCAATGCAAAGTTTTTTGGAGTAAAACTTCTTAAGACTGGATTTAATAGTGTCAATTAACTGAATTTTTTTAGGTGAAAGTAACGTTCAGTAAAATCTATACTCTGTTTATACATATTTAAGCACTTACAGTTAGAAATTAAAATTTATCGCCAAACCAGAAATATTCAAATCAAAAGTAGCCAGCATTCAAAACGGCAACTTAATATTGTATGTTAACTCATAATATATTTATTGATAACTGCTAACTAACTGGCTGTACCCGCGACTGCGCCTGACAGACATAAAATGCATTCTTTAATTTTCTATATGCAACGATGTCTCCATGCGCTCTTCATAAATGGGCTATTAATGGATACTTTTATTTATTACCATTATGTTAGAAAACTAGTTGCGCTGGCTGTGCACGGTTGCTCGTAGGAAAAATTTGATCATTTTTTAAATCAAACAATTTCTCTTTCAACAACGATTCCGATTTCGGTCTATGTATTAAACTTTAACATGACTTATTGATTCTCGGTTTAGTCGTAGTATCTGCCACGGCGCCGAATAAAAAAGATTTACGTATATGACCGCGCGCAAAGGATGAACGCAGTGTTCTTGCCTTTGATATCTCTCCGTTTTGATACTAATAAGTATGTGGGTACGGGAACGACGACGATTCTGCTTTGTTCTTCTGCTATAGGTCAAGCCGAAGGCCGAGTCGGCGCACGCGGCGGGCCGGCCGCAGAACGCGACACGATCGAAAGTGGAGTTGAGCAGTCAGCCTTGGCATTTGAGCGGGTTCCGGACGGCGCTGCGCGCGCGGCCGCCGCTGTTCAAATCTATTAGATTATGCGTGTTTTATTTAAATACAATGTATATTACTCCTTTTTATATATTTGTTTTGATAATTCTAAAAGAGTTTGAGTTAAGTCAATAGTAACTCCAAAAAAATTATAATGAGATATTTTTCTTATGCTCTTGTATGTCTAATTGTATATATATATATATATATATATATATATATATATATATATATATATATTTCTAATGTAGAATAAGAAAATTTCAAAAGTAGTGTATTCCAATACTAATTTCACTAGATCTGAACACGTCATTGTATTTCTTATGAATTTTAGAATATATATTGTAGAAAAATTGCCTAAAAAATTATAAAACATTTCTCAACGAACTTTGAACAAATTATTCGATAAATTAGAAATTACTACAAAATAAATCAAATGTACAATTTGGATTATATAAATTATTAATAAATTTTTTTGGCGAAGCAATAAAAAATAATATAAAATTCTTATTCATTGAAGATTATCCTTGTCTTTAGTACGATAACATTAGGACCAAGACATATGAAAAAAAATTGTGGACATTGTAGTGACTAATAAAACACGAAACGTAAGCTAACATCAGTTAGGAATGTTGGAAAAAAAAGCACTTGATAATGAAGTCAGAATCGGCCTCGTTGTGTGACGTCACGGCGAACGGCCTTTGAGAGAGCGATAGAAAGTCACTGATTCTTAAAAGAATATAAAATTTAATTAGGAACTTATTGCGTATTGAGTCCTTCAAAGAATACACCAGTTTTTCTTTATCTCAATTAAAGTTACGTCAAGTATATTTCCATTAATATGTACATATAGGAATTTTTAAAAATATAAGCAATGAACTTAATTATATGTCTATTGTGTAGTAGTATAGTTTTCAGCATTTGCAATTACTATATTTGCAGGTTACGTTACCTGAATTACAATACTTATTTTATTTATGATGATTTAAAAATATACGTTGCATAATTACAAGATCCCCACCCGTAAAAACATGAATTTCGAGCATTAACAACAATATAGAAACAATCAATAAATTTGGGTCGTACGATAATCGAAATACTACGATTTAAAGCACTGAACAATGTCGACTTGCAACATGCCACACTGTAGTTAATTTTTACAAGCACTTGATTAAATGTAAACAAATCTTAATGTTCCTTCATTATTGCATTGTAATGATTGGGTTAGAAAAATATGTGTTTATAGTAGATGGGCTGGTTACTGTTTCACAAATTTCAAACACATGTCCAGACTAGTAGAAAGAACATTGAGTTTGAGTTTGATATTCAAAATATTTCGACAAATGGAGCAAAACATTTTTTGAAAGATTTAGTAGGCTCCATCTTTCATTACATTAAATCACGTATTTTAAGTGGATTTGTGAACTTGTGAAATTATTTATTAACGTAAAATGTAAAAATTAGTTATTATCAATCGTGCAACGCTATATTCCGGAACATCACAACATATGAATTAATACGTATTTTATACTAATTTGAACTTTTATACTTTTTGTGTCAGGGTCAATTCTCATAACGTTCCATTGTATGTCAGATTGAATTGAATTAAAACTATCTATGATTGCCAAATTGCTAGTCGGCAAATTTTAATCACCTCCCATCGAAAAATCCAAACGACTCTATCCAAAAATGAATCATTGCTATTATACAAATTATATTTATTATAAAGGAAACACCGTCGGAGTCGGAACGATGACGTGCCGCCGAAAACGCGGGTCGGGCCGGTGAGGTCACCGCGCGCTGGGCGGAGCGGGCGCGGGCGGTGCGGTGCGCGTGCGCGTGCACCGGCGCCGAGTGCCCGCCGGCACGCACGATACCGCTGCTGCACTCGGCGTATATTGCAGATAAGTATCGTGGCGTTACGAAAATAATGAAAATCTTGTACAAAAATAAATCGACAGTTTGCAAAACGCCACATGTCTCGGTATCCGTGATCCGTGTGCATGTGAGATACTTATCTCATTCTGTCTCCCTGTTATTAGGCGCTCTCTCTAATACAGGAATCCATATACAGTAACATACCTCTGTATATATGAAATTGAGTTCTTTTATTTTCCACTTTTTTTTTTGGTAAAAAAAAATGATTACTGAAAAATCATTCGCAATGTGTTAATTAATTAATCTTACACTTCTTAATTTTATATAGAACATTTCATTCCATAATTATTAATAATTTTACTCATATTGGATGAAATATAAGTCTTTCGGTACAGGTACAGGTTTTAGGTAGTATTTATGGCGCTTATTCGCACAGTCTAACGCAGTACCGACCTTCCCCCGTAGATGTCGTTGGCGAGCGGCGTGAGCTCGTCGTCCGAGTTGTCGCTGCCCTCGTCGCGGCGCCTGCCGGCCGACGCCATGTCGGTGCGCTCGCCTGTAAAAACACGGAATGTTACATGTCGTGCTCGAAAGTGTGATATATGTCAAAAATATAACGTCTTTAATTCATATCTCACGTTTGTGATAAACAAAAGAAAATAATTCCATTCTGACGCCGGATCAGAGTTTTGTAGCTGTCGCTACTAAAAATAAATCTCTCACTCAAATGGCATGTTATGAAATAATTTTACAGGATAAATTTGGTTAAATCGCAATAATAACATATTTATACAATGAATTATGATATTAGAACTAATATTTGTATTAAGCCCAAATTTGCTTTATATCTAATCTGGAACATTAATAAATAAATAGAAATACATTTCTATTCTAAACGAAACTGTAGCTTTATTTTTTTTTAATAATCTTAAAATGACTATTATAATATTTAGGTAAACACAGCATTAAAGAGTCTCATTGTACTACTACAGAAAAAAAAATTGTTTAATCAAGTTTATGTAATTCAAAATTAGTGAACGAAGCTTTTATAAACTCATAACACATCTTTACTGTACGGCCCATATAAAAGATTTCAACGGGAGCACCTTGTATAAAACATCTATGCAATTAATTTACAAAGTATTGTATTGTATTGTATTAATATATTGTATATATTGTGATATATACCTTCATTAAACAATTGTTTTCATTAAACTTTATAACAGTTAGTACTTATTTGCTTTTTATTTCATTGAGAATTATTACGTATTTATTAAGTCGTCCGTTAAAAATAATTTCTTAACAGTTGCCTATATAACTTAATGAAGAAAAAAACTACGTAATTTCATATGCACATAACCTATTAATAAACACTAATTTTATAAAACAGATTTGAGATTTTATTATGTTTTTAAAATATATACGTATATATAAAATATAAGTATAGTATTATGTATGTATATCACAACTACATCGCTCGATGACGAATACATTTCCATAAGCGGGCTCTATATTTTTATTCGGCCCGAAGTACATACCAGTTTTACTTCTTTATTTGCGTCGTGACACATTCCTCAGTAAATCAACTACCTTCGCACCTCAGCTCTGTGCGAAGCGCTCACGATAAATTTATTTCAAAGGCCGATAGGCCAATTTATAAAAATCATTGAACTTAAAAACATGTCCCATTAATCTTGTTAGATATCAATTTTGCAAAATAGCTTAGTTTATTCATAAATGGTATGATAATTTGATTATCTTATTTTATTGTCTTCATAATTTCTATACATAACAAAAACATCATATTTATTTGTTTTCATTCTTAAAATGATTAATGACATACTAAAATTACAGTTTAAACTATAATGTATTTAACTTTTACGAAGAAAATGCGTATATTGGATACGAAGATAGTTACAGTTATTTTTAATGATGCTTTTTTTGTTTCAAGTTCTTAACAAATTTCACTAACATAAATTATTTCCAGGCGACCTGCATATTTCTTAGAGTTGTTATACTATTGGAGAAAATTTTAAATATTTGTTGTTATATTAATGTATACTTGTACACAATATTGAGCTTCGATGATACAATTCAATGTCGCATTAACCCCGATGCTTCTCTGGAAGTTTATTTTATTATTTACAATAATTTCTTCTATATCTATTGGTGTTTAGTGTTTACGATTCATTAGGTATTAAAGGTAAAAAGTTAAATGAAATCAATGAATAGATAAAATGTTTAACTGTTAAAACTGCATAGAATGGAATATCTTAATTTTAAAAGTGGCCGTAGGCTAACTCCAGGTCTAAATTCGCGGCATGCGGTAAGAGCGGGTGGCGGGCGGCGGGCGGGTGGCGGGGGGCGCGGCGCGGACGCGACAAGGTCAGCGACACAACCCGCTGGACAATCAACTCGCCTCCATTTGGCTCTTACATTTTGTTAAAATTTTGTTGCATACGAAATACCTTTCGATGATAGTTTACTTATTTAAATCGACCTCATCTTATTTATCTCATGTATTTAGTGTATTGTATGAACAGATACAAATATTCGGAACACAAATAAATCAAATCAAAAATATCTTTATTTCGAAGGCGAGGGAAGTACACTTGAAATACGTCATTAATGAATTCTTTTCGACATCAAAGTTTCCATCCATTCCAAATGCTGATTCTTTATTGCATTAGTGTAATTTCTTTACTTGCTTTCTGTTATCAAAACTAGAGTCAGCACTAGCATTAAATTTTCTGCGTAATGGAGAGCTATTCCGGTTTGCTTCTTGTGTTTTCAATGTAATTAAATCATATTAAAAACCAGGCACTGACTAGAAATAATTATTTATTTTATTTTAGAATATTAAAAAACTTAAAGTACCTGCGTGTGGATACTTTAAGTTTTTCAATATCCTAATATATCATTTTTTCACATTTGTTAACATTAGAAACACTTATGCAGTAATTTAAATAAACCGGGTATTAATATTGGTATTTATTTTTAGATAAGACCGTAAGTACCGAGGAAGTTTTTTTTACCACTTTTATAACAAAAAACAATAGCCAGTCCCCGGCTAAGGTTATCAGATAGTTTTTATTGTATGGAAATGACCCGACTTTACCACATGCCAATATTTTTAGTCTCGAGGCCTTTTAATAATTTTACCTTATATACGTTTGGAGAAAACAAATGAATCACCCTTATTCATTTATTGTTGAATGCCACGAAAATTTTATTTTACAAAATTTGACGTATTTTTATTTTGTTTTATTCAATTTTTTTTAACATTTTATTGAGAGAAAATAAGTCTCAAGCTTCGATTGTATCATTTCAGAACGTATTAGAGGGAAAATGTACTTACTAAAAAAAAGAGTGTGTGTACTTATGTACACGCGTTAGAAGTTATACTTCTTTGGCGTATGAATAATATTTAAAATAACTCAAATGCAGTAGTAATCGACAATAAATATTAAAATCAATCAAAACGATTTTGTTTAATTGAAAATGTTTTATTAACGTAACAATATAACAACACAGTACAAATATATAATCATTATTCATTATGTGAATGAGTCAAATACATTTAAAAAAAGAGTGTGTGTACTTATTATTCAATTATTTGTTAGAAAATAATAAGTTCGTTAGAAATATATCTATATATTATACTTACATGGTTAACCTCTAATATTTAAAAACACTTCAAATTTTCACAATTTTTCACAACACAATGTTAAAAGTTTACAAATAATGTTTATATATATAATAAATTGAACAAAAATAATAATTATAGAAAATTAATACTCAAAATTGATTATTCATATGAATACTATATTTTGCAAGAACTGGTTATGAATATAAGTACTATGTAATATATAGCATGAACACTCTGTACTATGTACTATATAGTATGAACACTCAGTATTGTAACTGTATTCAGTGTTGAAAATATATTTTTTTATTATTTCTATTCTGTGGCTAACTTCATCATGTCGTTTGTGCGCGCGCAGCTCACAAATTCACTCTCATCCAAACGTGCCAAAAGAAGTATAACTTCAAAAATTTTCATTTTGTACCCGCAGAGTTTAAATTGCTTCCTGTAATATGAAAATAACAGTCTGTATATCGGAAACCTCCATCTTTTAAACTAAAATTTAAATTTTTAAGGGTACTTCCCTATTGGCTCTCAGTGTCTTTGAAAAATATCCTAAGAAAGTCTGCGACTCCAAATTATTGTTGTTACCCTGAGGAAGTTGACTGTGAAAAAAAAACAGACATCTGCACGGCCGTTTATCACACGAGTACTCCGTCGTTAATATATCCGAATGGATTACTAAGAATACTAGAATAATAATATTTTTTTTACGTTTTCGAACGTCATATTACGCAAGTTGGTGCTCCGAGAAAATTCGCATTCGTCTGAATTTCGTCACTTAGCGAAATGTACAAGCATTTCACGAAAACCTAATGCGGCTATAACGCGAATAGATCTATTAACATAGCTAAGTTTCATTGTTGTAAGGTGGCGACTCGTAAGCGAGAAGGCCTTCACCGCCGCGGTGAGAGGCCGTCTGAACGAACTGGTCTCGCTAAAAGGCTGAACTGTTCGCCGGCTGAACGTGAATGTCGTACGTGTACAGTTCGTCTATAAACAGACAAACAATGATATTCGTAATCTGTATTTTTCAAGTATAATGTACATTTTTGGTTTTTACGTAAATCTTTGTCTGTTCTGAAACATTAAAGCCTTCCAGAAATTGAGAATCGAGAATCATCTTTACAGAGAATTATAAATATATAAAAATGTAAGTTTCTTTGTGAAGTATTTCATAAAATCATTCACTTTTGTTTACTATACATTGTACGTACGTACTGTACATATTATTCAATACACTTTGGTTTTTTTTTGTGAATGATAATGGAATCAAAGTAATTAAAACCTAAAAGGACTATAATAATTAAGTTTGTACATATGCGTAGGTTGTACGGCGTGTGCGCAAGTAATAGGTATACCTATATAAAACGTATACGATAAATTTATAACGACAAAAATTTAACACAGTGCACAACAAAAATGGAAATTTAATTTTCTCAAAAGAAAAAACGTTTTACTATTTTACAAATTTAACTTTAATTTGTACGCTGTTATCTCTATTAAGATATTACTTAAGGTAGTTTTCCCACAGTCAAACAGAAAAGAAGTCGTATTTTCAGCAATAAAGCAACTTATTTCATTAAGGTTGGTTCTAACTGGTATTCACATCCACCGATAACAAGAAGTTATTAGGAGAACAGCTATACTATGATCTCGAAGTCACGAGAGATTGATTCTTAGTAACCTAACTCCATCTATTTCTAAAAAAGATACCTCGAATGTGTCGCTTATAGTGAACTCTTAGAGAACTAGCTTTATATATCATGATATATTACTATATGTTATTGACATTTTCAGTTGAACATCCATATGACGTTCTGTTACAGAGTTGATAGTCGCATGGAACACCTTTGTTAGTATTAATTATAAAGTATATAGCTATCTTAGACTTGTTGATAATTAACTATTGAATTCAATAAATATTCAATTAAAGAGGGCATTTAACTATCTGACGTGTACATTAGCCATTTAGCTATCTAAAAGCTATATAATAGCTTTTTAAACGCCGAGGTTCATTAAATTATTGAATGAAGTTTCACAGAAATTATTAATTGGTGGAAATGAGAATGGCTTAATCTCTAGCTATTTGTTTTCTAGCTTATATAAATAAATAAAACTATTATTTAAACCATCATGAAATCTTCAATTTCAATTGAACGTGAATTTCATTAAATTTTTAAAGTTGTGGCAAATAAAAATAATGTAAACGTTATTAATACTAAAATATGTACATATTATACAAGTTTTAATACCTTATGAAGTTGGAATAGTCAAATACTTTTCTTATATTTTGTATGATAAGCACCACGCATTATAGCAAGTAATGACTCAAAAACTGACCAAATACAAATTGCAGAATAAACGACATTATTATAATCAACAAATTAGAATTGAATCGATAACTTAGTACAACAACGTTGTCTTATAAGTGGATTATTTGTCATACGGAATATCACAAATAAGCCGACCAATAGCATGTCGGACCATGTTCAATGTAGGGTTTCGTAGCCGTTTACTACAAAGAAATGCACTACAGATGAAGAAAATTACCTTATTACACTTTTTTTCATATTTACCACGCAAAGTAGGTATAAGCATTTTAGTCGGTATTTCAAGTCTTACTCTTAAGGAAATGTAAAATGCACCACCAAAAGGAGCTTAGTTTCGTGGTAATTACGTCTTTTTGTTGAGCAGCGCAGTTTTTGGGCAATAACTCAAAAATAGTATATCCGATCATGTTCAAAATAATTTCTGTTAAAAATATTTATGAAGCGTTACCTTTGTTATTTTTTTTTATATTTTTTGAACATAAGGTTCAAAAAATAAAGGGGGCACACAATTTATGCTACTTCCGGGGCGATTATTTCTTTATAAAAAAAATTTTACTCAATAAAAAAATCGTTTTAAAATCTTAGTGTTTTTAAAATAACTGTCAAAACATGTTCCACACGTTGATCTTTGCTGAAAAAATATTTTTTCACTTTCTGTTACATTTATGGTTTGTGTTATATTTATTTTTGTTGTTTAACTACCGAACTAACTAGCGGCTTATACAAGAATCATATACTCCAAGTGTCATCAATATATATTTTGCAGCTTTTGAATAAAATACCTGTGACATACGGACGGACGGACGGGACAAAACTATAAGGGTTCCGTTTTTGCCATTTTGGCTCCGAACCCTAAAAATCGTTTCCTGTTGAACCTCTAAACTGTTTGCCTATAAGTTATCTGAAAAATTCTCTTATAAAGTCTATAAAGGAAATCATGAGCAACCTAACAGTTTATTATATCCTTTAAGCATTACAAAAATATTCTTAGAATAAAGAATTCCAATTTAGGTAACTGCAGTTTTCAATTTATAAATCTGTACACAAGCGTTAAGATCACCGACATTAGGAGTCCGTTTCGCTGTTGGCCAATGTTACGTTGCAAAACTTGCGTACACGTCTTATATAGATGATTATCACGATCCGTTATAGTTATCATATTGCATGGTATGTGTCTTGGCGAGCAGAGTTTGCGGAACTCGTGCACGCGCAGCCGGCAAACGTGAGCAGAGGGGCGGGAGGTGACGCGGTTAGTGCAGGGCAGGGGGGGAGGGGAACCAGCTGGCGGCCCCCAACAGTGAAAGTAACTTGACTACTCCAAGCCACGTCCGACTGGTTGGATATCGATGACTATTATTTCAATTTTGAAATTCATTCATTGATAATGAACACAACCAAGATTCTCGGCCTGAATATTCAGCCCGAGAATCTCGTTTGTGATAACGATATCGTTTGCGTATTCGTGTGTTTTTTTATTACAGTTTTCTTACGTTTTTTTTTTTTAGAAATCGAAATTCATCTACAACTTTTCCTTGGTACGTGTAATCTCCAAATTGACAGATTTTAGATTCCAAGGCATCGCGCAATCAAAACTGTTACCCAATAATTTCTTATTAACCTAGGAATAAAACCTTTTAACAAAGTACCTGAAATAAAACGTTCCCAAGTCGTAATGAACGTGGCACGCGCTGGCTCGGTTGACGTTTGGCGAGGCTGTTCAACGTTGCCGTGGATACTTCGACATGCGTTTGAAAGATTAAAGGAGTATACTGAAAATGGATGAATCGCTCGTCAAGTGTCTCCAGTGCATCTACCAAATATACCTTGTTCCGTCCCCGGCGTATGGCTTGCAGTAGACGATTTATATGCGTGTTTGTTGGAAGTGTGAACGCCTAGACTAATTTTAATATTTCTAATACGTTGTTGGTCTACTAAAAAATATAAATTGTCACTGTCATTTACATAGTCTTATTACTTCTATTTTAATTAAACTTTTTTATAAAGTTCTAACTGCCTTTTCTTTCATTTCATCAGGTTATGGGCCGTCCCAAGTCTGCCGTTTAAAGTTATCTTTGTGTTTTGAAAAGTAATTGCAAATTTAAGAGTAAAAGAAAAACTGAGAGTAACCTCATTTCTAGTTTTCGTGCTCGCGAGTGATTTCTCTTTTCAGCTATTTACATATTGAATGTTATAATTATAAATATGGCTGGAAGTAATTCAGGTCGATTGGGAAATTAACGGGTCGTGACAATTGGGCGAGTTGGAGTTTCGCAATGAAAGCATACTTACAAATGAAGATATGGATGGATGCATTTTGAAAGAGCCAGTGGCTACAGACCCTAACTCAGTTAAACAAGACATCAAAGCCAAGTCAAAGTTAATACTATTAGTTGACCCGATTTTATACGTACACATTCAAGACGCCGTAAATGCAAAACAAGTATGGGAAAGTTTAGCAAAAGCATTCAAGGACAGTAGTTTGACCCGAAAAGTTGGTTTATTAAAAGAACTCATTAATACCAATTTAGAAAATGTTTATTATAAATAATACATGTTTAATAATGAAGATACTGTACATATCATAAAAGAGAAGTTAATGAAAAAATTCTGTATGAAATACTTAGGAACAGCTAAACATTGCATTGATTTTAGAATTTCACAAGATGAAAATGTTGATGAGATCTCTATCGATCAATCCATTTACATAAAAATTATACTTGAACGATTTGGAATGAGCAATTGCAAGCCAATGTGGACACCTGCTGATGCTAATGTTAAACTGAAAAAGGCTGAACGTCAACAAGAGATTTTAAATAATATTCCATATCAAGAAATAATTGGCTGCTTGTTGTATTTGTCACAGGGGACTCGGCCAGACATTACCTATGTAGAAAATTCTTTGAGTACATACAATAATCAACCTACCAATGAACATTGGGTGGCTGTGAAACGAGTCATGAGGTACCTAAAAGGTACAATGAATATGAAACTGGTTTGTAAAAGGAACGTTGATGGAAATATTTCAGGCTATTGCGATTCAGACTGGGCAAATGATATTGAAGATAGAAAATCATGCACAGGATACATATTCTTATTTCAAGGTGCCGCAATAAGTTGGAATTCTAAGAAATAGCAGACCATCGCTCTTTCTACGAGTGAGGCTGAATACACGGTTCTAGCGTCGGCTATTCGGGAGGCTCTTTGGTTGAAACAACTGGCAGACGAGTTTCAACCTGAACTTAAAGGTACACCTATTAGTCTTTATTGTGATAAATAATCAGAGTGCGATTAGTCTTTCAGGAAATGCTGCTTACCACGCGCGCCGTAAACACATAGACGTTCGTTACCGCTTCGTGCGAGAGAAGATCGCTGCCAAACAAGTCATGGTTCAATACAAATGCACTGAAGACATGGTCGCCGATATTTTGACAAAAGGACTCCACCGACCGAAGCATGAAAACTTCACCTCATCAATGGGTTTAGTTTAAAAGAGTCTGCGTTCAGGAGAGGATGTTGGAAGTGTGAACGCCTAGACTAACTTTAATATTTCTAATACGTTGTTGATCTACTAAAAAATATAAATTCTCACTGTCATTTGCATAGTCTTATTACTTCTATTTTAATTAAACATTTTCTAAAGTTCTAACTGCCTTTGCTTTCATTTCATCTGTGTTGCTGAAGATGAAATTAAAAGTCAAACACTATAAACAAGAAAGGAGATATGAAAACGAATGTCAGTATTCCCAAGGATGGGTGTGTTGATAAGGACAAAGGATGTTTGAAAATGTTAAAAATATAAAAAAAATATCACGTGCGTGTAATTTTTTTGGCGTAGTTAAAAAACAATAATTTTTGGTAAATTAGAAATTATTTATGCAAATTCAAGAATATATCGGATCAATTCTATTTCCTGATTCATTACAAAGTGTAATTTTATTCATATATATTTTAATTAAATGTAACACTAATATTTGATACATAAATTCGCAATAAAAAATAAATATATATCACTGTAATATGCAAAGTTTTATCAATATGAATAAGTATATTCACCGTAAAAAATATCAATTGTTAGATATTTCGTGTATGTAATTATATGTTTGTTACGACTCGACATCTTTTACGTTTACGACACGTGTTTAATCATTTAATTGCTTTGTATTACTAACTGATACATCATTGCGCATCACTCGGGATAACTTCAGACCATACGAACCATTGTATGTTACACTGGTGCGTCCGCTGTTGAATCAGATTTTTTTAACTCGCTAAAATAAATATCACTTCAAGAAAGTATTTAATGCAATACTTTGACGAGAGATGAGAGAATATAATGAATAAGGGTCTGTCTATCTAAGCCGTTTGTTGACGATCCAGGTAGGCGTGAAGAGAAAACTGTAATTGCAGAGAGTAAGATTGAATCAGGTCTTGGACGCTCTAGCAGCAAAAATTTCCTGCCGGAATAGCGACTAGCTGTGATGTTGTTGTTCGTCATTTATGTACAGTAGTGAAATTCCTATAACTCAGAAGAAATGTGAAAGAAGAATCTATGCAATGGAAATTCGATCCCTGAACAGCATGTATGGAGTTTCTTTAAAAATTAGATATAAAAAGAAGCAATAGTGTTGAAGTGATTTCAAAGTTGAAAAGAAGGAATTGAAGCAGCGGAAAAAATATTTAGATCAAATATGTACGAGAAACGAATCATGTTTAATTTAAAGAAGAACACAGGAATAGTCCATTGAAAAAGAGGCAAATTCGATACAACAAAATGCATGTTGTACCCACATCAGCGACAGCTGAGAAATTTACAATTGAAGTTGTTGACAAATACGTCGACAGACTGTCCGATTAATTACATTCAACTTCTATAAAGATGTTACAAAAAGGGCTTAGCTTGACTGGGCAGCGTTCGAAAAATTGCTAAATACCTTCAAGTACAATATTCCTAATTGCCTAAAATAACCTTTGCCAGGGACGAAGTGCGTATGTCAAACGCGACATTTTTTTTTTTTGTTGGTTTCATAAACAAAGTCAAAGTTGCACATCGAACAATTGGAACTGTCGCGCTCAGGATTTGTAGTCTAGATAAAACCAATCAGAGCGGCCGACGGAACTCACAAAAGTTGAAAGCAAGTTGAAGTGGTAACGGAGAGGCCACATCCTTAGTAGAACCAATGACCACTGGGTAGGAAAGTTTCTTGAACGACGTCCACAAACTGGAGTCGCAACGTGGGGCAAACTAAAGACCGTGTTAAATGGCTTATTACGTTGTTTAGGAGAAATGGACAATGCAGTTACGTAAAATTGATAGCTTTAATTTTATAATCATAATCAATACTTTGAACTTTCGAGGACACTAGAGTGATTGCACAAATATATGAATGGCTTACATGAACTTCAGATTGGAATCTTTCAAAGTGTTTTCTCATCTAAGCGAGAATAAGTGACCTTCATAACTCAAACCAGATTTTATACAAAACAAAGAATAAAATATTTAAAAAAAATACTTTTATTTTGCTATGCCTACCTATATTTTCTCTTCAAGAAAGTAAAAAGTCAATTTACATTATTAAAGGCAAAAGAAAAATATAAACCTAACGTTTTTGATTACGAAATAAATTGAAAAAAACACATATAACATAAAGCATTAAATTAAATATCAATATCGGTTTTATAGGTTTACGAATTATTACATTTATTACATTATCTTGACATAAGACGATCCTTCCATGCCCTAAATCGACTTACTGTTAAGTAGGGAAATCAAAGAAGTACTAACTTTTCAAAGAAAATAGCAGAAGCAGAAACATTTAAAAAATTAAAAAACATTTTAAAAATTAGCATATTTGAGACATGGCACATATAAATGAGACATATCTAAACTAAATTTTCAAATTGAAATCATAAAAAATTAAATATATTTTGCCGATTATAACTCTGACTTTACCATTATAATTTATTAATAACGCAATTTTACCATTTATTGGTGCCAAAGAATTAATTTGCGTAAAACTTGTAGTTTACTTCAGACGTGTCGAAGTAATGTGCCACATAGTCGACAGAGCGGAGCGGGGCCGGTGCGGAGGCGCGGGGTGCGGGGCACGAGCGCCGCTTCTGGGGCGTCGCGAAGAAAAGAAAAATGGAATTCTATGATGGCATCTTCGTAATGTGATAGTTAGGTAAGAACTCTTTGATATCTTGAAATAAATCATTACAGTAAATAAAATAGTATTATTTCGTAACATCTTATAAATAGTTTGACTTATTTTTGTTAATAATAAGTCAAACTAATTATATGCTCGGCTATATATAGACTCGGCTATATATAGACTCGCATTTGGTATGGACTCGAGTTTTAAACTGTGGATTGTTTTGATTGTGTGTTTCAAGATCTGATTTAATTTATGGTTTTCTTTGTGTATTTAGAGTTTTGTGTCTAAAGTGTGAAAAAGAACTTTCATGCTTCAGACTCCAGTGTTTTGTGCATAATGAACTAAGCACGTCAATAGAAATTAGTTACTTGAATAATAATTTGTCATATGATTAGGTAATTATTGGCTGTTTCGAAGTTTAAAAAAATAGATGTTAAATTTACTACGTTTCGTTGATCATTTTTCAACTTATTCGGCCAATCTACAACAGTAAAAAAACAACAAAAATAAAGTAGTAATCACATACAATTATTCATTGATGGGTACTATTTTAGTTTCAGGATGTGGCTTTGGTGGGACACTTTCATGAATGCGAGAGAAATTTCTAAAAGGCAGTATGTAAAGGGGCGCTCTACAAATTTCCTATTTCGACGCTTCCGTCACTCGCGATCGGGCCGGCTGCCGTTGATGCTGCAGCACTTCAGCGAGCATCAATATGTTCATTCGCTTGTAAAAATTACCAAATATTACGGTGCAATCAATAACCGACTCTTAACATTTCAACTAAAATCGGTTACTACTGAAATATTCGTCAAGTTTTTTTTTAAACAGTCAATATGAGCGGTTCTATATTTCTCCACACTCTGAGATCACTTTAAGAACATCTTTGTCCACTTTTCTTGTAGGCATCTAGAACATTAACAAACTAGACATTCGAGACATATATTGTTTACACATTATCACGACTTTTTATTCGATTCTTGTAAGAAAGTTATAAATTGCAAGAAACTGGGTTAGGAGCATAGCGCCGATGCATGCTGTAAAATATGTCGTTTTTATTTTTCATGGTTTTCGTGTCTAAAAGCACACCTTTCTAACAGAAATGTGAACTGATACATTTAAGGTTCCGCGCGCACGACTTGAACCACTTCTCACGCCGAGCACACGATACAAATTGACGAGCAAATCATTCAGCACAAATTAACAAGTACCACTACTTTCCCGTTTTCTAAACATAATTCAGTATCTTATCGTTTTGTTGGAAATGTATTGTCCTATAGCCGCGTTACTCACCAGCAACGATGTTACATGCTTTCTCATAATCGACCTTACATTCTTATTGTCTGCTCCCTCGACGCCATCAAACTTAACTACTGCTATCACTACAGTCATAAATAACTACTGAACCAAGTTTCTTTCTACTCGTCGGTCAGTTTGTATGACAAAAAGGTGTCGGTAGAATAGGCGTCTGTTTGGATTGCCTCTGATCTTATTGCCAATCCATTCCTTATATGGTTACGCATTTGATTCGCTGTCTGCACAAATACATTTTTCTATTGTCTCGATGTATCTCTAGTGCTCTCGCATGTGTAGTTTGTGTGCGACACATCCTCGACTCATCTATCAAGTTACGCCCTTTCCGCTTTTCAATTTCAACGATCGTAAATAAACAAACTTTTCATGTTTATTCACCAATCGTCCATAGTTTTATATTTTTTTGCGTCGAATATTTTAATACAAAAAATTACTTGGTGAAAGTTTCATGTTTATTACGATTCCTGAACTAGTGAAGTTTTACACACGAATTTAAATAAGAAATAGAAAAATACGTTTTATATTAAAATTTACTGTACGACAATTTACCAGTTTTGTAGCTGGCACTCATTAACTTTGCATTAATATTCTTTAAGTGATGAAGTAAGTGAATTTTATGAAACGGCCGTTTTCTCATTGACTATAATTGCTCTTAATTTTAAAATCCATATTTCTATAAGTCATTTGACCACGTCGATTCTCGGCGGAACTACTTTAAAAGCAATTCATATTTTAAAAACCATCTTAACTTCGTTTTTCTTTCATTTAACAATAATCTCAATCTAAAAATCAATGTATATCAAAATAATTACATACAAAATCCAGAGGTTCAAAAAACATTTTTTTTTATTTGATATAGTGTGCGAGTTTTCTTCAAATCTAGATTGTGCGTTACATTTTTAAAAACCACATTAAAATAAATATTACATGTCGGCTAATATTAATTACCATAGAATTGTATATAAATATAGATATACAACTAGATGCTTATTACACAATAGATAAAAATAATTTGAAGACATATTTTTCAAAGAAAAATCTGTTCATAATTTACCTCTTTTTAACGCCTTAGTTTGTAAATTATAATAATATAGATTTGTCTATATTTACCAGATTAATTGGAGATAGCTTTGGTTCAATTTAAAAGCTGTCTTGTCCCCTTTGAATTTTAACACATTTGTTTGGAAAATCCTATAAACAATACTTTTTATTTGAATTTTTTCTCATAAATAGAAATAAACTGTAAAAACCGAAATGCAAATAATTCATATTTAAAATATCCATTCTCATTAGATTTACAATGAATATTAAATTGTTCCAAATCGCTAAATTATAAATATCACAAAACAAAATCGCAGCTTGAGAACTTAAAATACTATTTAAATCCAGCCAATCCTAAAGAATAACGTCTACTTTTCCTTTTTAGGGTTCCGTACCCAAAGAGTGCCAACGGGACCCTATGAGTAAGACTCCGCTGTCTCACCGTGCATCTGTCACAAGGCTCTATGTCTTGAACCGTAAACACTTGAAATTTTCATCGATTACGTATTACTGTCGCCGCGATATTAATAAATACTAAAATTAAATATAGTTCATATTAAAAGGGGACCGCCATACAAGAAACGTGGTTTTTTTTCCAGCGTTTTTAACTCGATCTTTATAATGGTATTAACTAGGTACTTGAAATTTTCGCATAATGTATATTCTTGAATATTTATTCATTTACTGACCTATTCTAAACAACATTGTACGAAGGTACGGCACCCTTTGTGTACGAGTTTGACCGATTTTTCTCATAATCTCTATGTGACAGTTCACGCTACTGAAAGCTACAACATCTCGTGATTGCGAAATAATTTCTTTCTTATCATCTAACGTTTTCAAATAATTTTCGTTTTATCTTTCTAGGTGTCTTGATATTTTAAGTTTGTCAATCTTTCGATACATTTTTTTTTTTTCTATTTTTGCCACAGACAATAACAGGAACTGCTAAAGCGTCGCTTCACCTGGCAATCGTTGCTGATTCATCGTGTTAATTTTTTGTCCGGGCTTCCCATCCGCTTATAACCCGCATCGGCCGAGTTTAGAAATCGAGACTTTCCAAGTTGTCGCGTTCAGAGGCCGCCATTGTATCGAGATCGTTGAAGGAAGGTCGTAAGTTGCACGCGTAGCTTGTCTTAGTCACTTTTGTTGGCTTTGATCGTTTGTCGTAGAGCATATTAAAAAAAAACATCGACTTTTTACTTTTTAAAATATTTTTTGAATTGTCATAATACGATTAAAATATTTCCAAATAACTTGGTATTTTAAAAAAATATACCCAATAATAAACAATAATTTAAAAAAAGAAAAAAATAGACAAGCAAATCGATTTATATTAAACTTTTCTATTAAATAAAATTTGGTATTAGTAATATTTCTTTGAAATGGTCTTGCATTAAAATGAAATCATTGAGAAATAACACCTTTGTTTGAGCAAAGACTTGTATGTATCCATTCACGTATTAAACAATAATCAAATTTCTACGAAATGTTCTTCGCAATTTAATTTCGAATCAATTCTTATCTATTCATACGATTTGACGATCATTCAATGCTTAAAATAATCAGTATTCGGAACCAGAGAGCAGGCCCCATGCCGCTAGTGCAGGGACAAAGATCGAGACGCGGGCGCAATGCTAATTGTTCTCTACTTTCTTTCACTCGGCCAAGGCTCGTTCGCGCTGCTTGTTTTGTGGCACGACTCGGCTTATACGCGTAATTTTGATACTTGTAATACGTCTAACTCTAATACGTGTGATCAACCCCGACTCTTATAATTGAAGTACCTAACAAAGTGAAAAGTTGAAGCAGTACGTAACGTAGTCGGATTTCGTTAATGGTGTCCAGTTTGCTAGAATAATTGTCGTTTAGATTATTAGCAATTTGCAACTTTTCATTCGCGTTTATGGTTAGTGTGAGATTTATTAGCGCATATACCTATATCTTTTAGCGTGATTCAAATTTTGGAAATCAATTTTACATTAATGGGGTCACATATTTGAGCAACCTCGTTACCTTATTGATATTTCGCAACACGAACGCCCACTCGTAACTAGTAACAAAAGCAGGTATCAACTAATTACATCTAATTATATGCGTAGAAATCGAGGATACGCAGTGTTGTTAAACAAGACCATCGACGTCCAGCGCCGCAGCGCTTTAACCGGAACCGGATATGTAGCGAGGCCTGAGGGCGGTGTTAACTTTTTGACGATGTTTGTTATTTTAATTACAAACAACCTTCCTTGACCGTTTTACACGCATATAGCACTTATTAACTCACAGACCGAAAGCGAAAAGAAACAACATGCTATTATAACTGTTTTACAAAATAATTTAAAAATACGACCGCTTTTATAAACCAAAAAATATTTATGTTTTCCGATAGCTGATGTCATAAAACCATAAGCAAAGTAATTCTACACCCACACCGTTCAAATATCTTTTCTTGCTTATCCCTTTTGGCCGATTGAGAAGAGGTCAGTAATCGGGAGAATGTTTGAAGTAGCTTCTACGAAATAATATTTTATTTGTCGACTTTTGTTCCTCGTCGGCGCTCTCCGTGTAACATTTGAAAATCTGCGACACGTATCGTCACCTCGCTGGAATACCACGGCCGACTGCGGCGAGCCCAGTCCGTGAAAGTGCCCGGAACTCACCGTGCGGCCGCGGCGGTGGTGGTCAGCTCACAGCACGATCACGGCACGTTGCGTTGAGTACGCGTAGCACTCGCGGCGCGCTCTGCGCATGCACATGGTAGCGCGCTCGACTCTCCGGCCCGCGAGCGACTGGGCCCGACCTCCGCTCTCGGGCCCGTCACTCGCGCCCGCCGCGGCCGCTGCCGTGTCGCACGATACATTTCGGGCCTTACGATTCGTTATGCCTTTCCATTTCGACATGAGCGCGAAATTCCCAATGTACCAATTGTTATATTAATAATAAACAGATTTAACATCGTGATTCCGATAAACCCTTTATAGGTTGACATTGCAACGATTGTTGAATTTAACATTCGTGGCATGAAAACGATAATTTCTTTATTTTGAATAACATAGTGGTAAATGTAAAATAATTTCTATTGATGATATTAAAATGTCATTAAACTAATTTACTTACAAAATGAAAGACATTCTATTCTTCACACTTTGTATTTACAAGCTAATATTATAAATATATAAGTTTATGACGTAGACTCCCTAAAGCGGAATCTGGTGGGGGCGGCGCGCGGCCGGCGTGCTGGGCGCGGCGGGCGACGCGATAGCGTTGTCGTCCTCGTCGCTGTCCAGCGCCGGCTCGTAGCCCTCGTTGGTGAATCCGCCCAACATCGAAGAGTGGCCAGCCAACTCGTTCACCTTCATCATATCGTCGTATCATTTTAATCCAAAAATTTAATCTTCCGTGATAGTTAAATTTACAAGTACAAATTTACAAGTCACTTTGTATATACAATATTATTTGCTTAACATGTAAAGAAGTTACTAAATCCTATTCGGCCTTACTACGCCCTGCTGGGAGCCATATTTTGTGTCAAATTAACGTAAACTTCTTAAAAAAATCTATGCGTAGTTTATGTCCAGTTGAAATATAAACGTTTCAGTTAATTCAGATCAATCGAAGTATGCTAAAAATATACTAAAATTAGTTTCAAACCGTTTAAGTCTCAAGATGACATTAATAAAATTGGTAGCAGCGTTTACCGTAGTCCTGGGCGTGTGGTATAAGAAGACGGCCCCTTTACTGGGGCCCGAGGGCCGGGACATCTGCGAGCGGCGCCTCTCCGCCATCACCGAGTCCCTGCGCGTCTGCAGCGCCTTCAGCGTGGCGCGTCGAGTCGCTTCGTTGTTGCCTAAAGACGTCATGCCCGACAGCATACCTGAACACGCATTAATTATTTTTAATAAATTCTACACATAACAACGAATCATAGAAAAAAAAAGTTTAGATTTTTATTAAGACTTAACGCAGTGTCAGTTAAACCGCAATACTGTATTTCTACGATAAAAAACACATACCGTTGATAAACTATTAAATTGATGCTAGTGTGAAAGTATACTAATAATCTAACATTTATGATGATATGTAAATTTGAGTGAATCTGTCCTTTAACTGTCTTTTTGGTAACCTTTGACAGCTTAAATACTGAACCAATTAGAATGAAAATGTGTAGAAAAATTCAAACGCGAACTGTGTCTATATTTGAGAAAAAATCATAGGATTACTTTTGGTTTCCCAATAAATAGTTTTTTAAGCCATCTGATGATTGATGACATTCTTCACAATTATCATTAGGTCACATCATAAGGTGAATGTAAAAAAATGTATATTTAGCTAAGTCTTCTCATAATTGACAATGTTTTTAGATTTACAAACATATTCATAGACGTATAGAGTTTGAAAACGAAAGTAGAACCGAGATTAGAAACGAAATCATAGTGAGGATTCAGAACGAGATTGAAAGAAGAAGGGCTAGAATGAAATCGATACAAAAAATAGAAGAAATAAATATATGGATAGACAAACGAAACCACGGGTGGAGAAATATTATAAAATATTTACGTCTACTTCCAATACAGGAACTTATCTCAAATACAATAAAACAGCCTCAACACGAGATTATTATGTACTATTATGTTATTTATCGTCTTGCTGACCAGAGGGCTTTATTTAAGATGTAAGTATTAAGTTACATTTCATGTTCAACAACATTTTGAAGACATTTTTTGACATGATAACGTCTTATAAATCGATGAACGCCGGCTACGCGCACAAAAAAACATGACTCATTGTCACGTTCCGCTTCAGCCGAGCGTGCAAGCGAGAGCGCGGAACAAGCGATAGAGAGGCACCATCGGCCTAAGCGCTCGCATTGTGACGCATCTACAAAATAATGATAACTCAGTGATAATCATTCAATTCAATTCATAAAATTATGCAAATTTTCATCAATGTTTTCTTATGACGTTATCACGTAAGCCGACTTTACAGACAATCAATTTTTTTTCACTTACTTACGATGCTGTCGTCCGTCATTAAAATTAGTGATATTTAATATTCCGTTTCACAAACGAATTAGAAAAACCTTGAGAAAAGGCCTGAAATTAGCATACTTGTGTCCTCTGCATCACTAGGGGCCATGTTAACGACTAGGTATCGTTAATTTGTCTATCATAATTAAAGATTTATCTAATAATGATCCAGATTACAAAAATTATATTGATTACATTATTTCTTAAGACGCTCATAGACAAAAAAGAAACGTAATTCAGAGAGATAGCTGTTGGGAGTACATGAGATGTATACAAATAAAAATGAGCTTGTGTCCAGCAAAAGCCTTGCCTTAATATGTTTAAGTGAGAGTCTACGCGCACGCCAAAATAGAGAAAAACCAAATCAAATTAGAAATAAAATCAAAACAGCTGCCGAGTAAAAAAAATGTTAATTTGAGTATTTTTCGAGTTCTCGACACATGATGATCGTTTGCTGCTACAACCGATATTATAAGAACAGGCGTAATGCACTGACCGGAATGATCTCCTTCCTTGAATTGGGTGAAGCGTCGCTTGAAGTTAGTGTCCAGATTGATCACGTTATGTTTGCTGTCGCGGGCGCGCTCCAAGTTGATAATGGTCTTCCGTCGAGTGACGTGCTCGTCCGCGCCGCGGTCTATTTCATGATCGTTTAGCCTTTGCAAGTCCCTGGCGATCTCAACAGCGCGTTTATCGAGCAGTTCCTTTTCAGATAACTCATCAGCCTGGTTAACAAATGGTATCAAGTATAAAGTCAGCTTATCCAAAAAACCTTTCAAATTTACTATGCCAATAATCTACATTGATCTCTTAAACTATTCAAATAATCTTATTGATTTAGTTTTTTCAATACAAAACATTTTATATAAAATACAATGACAAAATGAAGTATCTATAAACACAATTTAAAGAATTAGCTCATCCCTAAACATTCAAGGCCTTTCTTTTAGCTGGAAAAGCCATGCCCGCCGTCGATTGGGGATTATTAGGGGATATCGTTCGTATAGAATAAAAATACTTCAATTCACACCCCTCAAATTGCAAAGCGATGGTGGGTTCGAGGTCATGGTCCACCCGCTGTATAATCTAACTCTAGCCTTGGACGACTACTTCCTATTCTCAAACCGGAAAAAAGCTCCGAGGGCATCAAATCTGCTGAAGATGAAACATTGCAGTCGGCTGTGACCGAAGTTTTTGACAAACAAAACGGAAACTATTTTTATACGGGTTTGAAAAAAAATTCCTGGTACAATAAATGCATTGAATAAGGGTAATAAACTATAGGTATGTTGAAAAATAAAGAAAAAGCAGATGTGCATTTGTTTGTTTTCATAACTATCCTGATAATTTCTTGATTGCTCCTTGTAAGTTCGGCGCAGGTATGTATTATCATTTTAGTTATTTTATATTGTATTAAATTGAACAAGTTAAGAACACTCACCCTTTTAGTGCAGTACCAGTTCAGTTGAACTGTAGATAGCAAATGCGTAAGTGTCCCAAGCCTGTGGAATAACATCATAGTAAACTGAATTCCCATTATCAGTCCAAAGACCACGAGGAAAAGAGATCCGATCGGTTCCAGCATCAGGTAATCGCTGCTCAAGTGTATCTAAAAATTTACATAAAAAATTAATATTTATAAATTCTAATGATTCATAGTTTAAAAACCAATAAAATAAGTACATAACATAACAAACGTATTTATGTGATTATGTGGCGCAGCAATTTCATTTCCTAAAATTTAAATATAATTTAATATAGACAAATATAATTAAATATAAAAGCATGCGGTATATATAAATGAAACTGGATAAAGTCGAGTTGAACTCGCATAACGAAGGTTTAGTATTATAAATATTAATACAATACTTTATATAACTATTTACATAGCGAAATAGTGTGAAACAAATGCAGGCAAATGTTAATATAATACAAAAGACGTAGTACTTAAACTTATATCGTTTTTCATAATCAAATATCAATTGTTAATATTATTAATTTGTATTTTTTTTTTTCAGCCAACCTGTTAGTGTTATCTAACAGAATTCTCATAATGCGGGGAAACGCCCTTTAATTATTTTTACTACATACTTGTTTTTATCGTATTTTAGAAACTTATTATTTGCCAGGATTTTTTGTAACCACGACCAAAACATGTGAAATTTTCGACTATCTATTATACCTTGTAAAATAGACCTGTGACAGACAGTCCGATAGGTTAATGTAGACTCGGTAACATAGTAAAAGGACTTAGTTTTGTTCAAGTCAGGAACGAAACCTTCGAAGTGAAATTAAAATTAAAAAAAGGTAACTAAATCAATCATAAGCTATAAAAGACCTTTCTTCATCTCATACATGTTGTGCAAAACATTATAGATTTATTATTTTTGTAAACTTCACTCATAAATGAAATAATTCAATAACAGAATAATTCTATAAAGAAAAAATAAATAACTAAAAATATATATACATAAATAAATGAATAGTACGTATATGTTTTATCTCGAAATGAGGTTGAGGGTGTTTATGATTTTACGCATTTTCATTAGTTGGAATGTTCCAGATTACAATAAATGTTACTTGTTTGCGTCTTTGTTTCTATAAATAATTTATGGTTTATTTTTACATTTTTGGTGGAGACTACTAGCCAAGGGATATATAGATGTATACTGGAATTGGAACACTAATCAATTATCAAATTAGTTAGTTTTCTTCTAAATCTCATTCCTCGAATCCCGGTAGGGATATATGGTGACATTATTTACATGTGGAAGATTTTAAGAACTTACCACATTTGCTTCATCATCATACCATATCTCCACCTGTTGCCCAAGCGGCCAGCGAAAATGAAGCTGGTCTTGATTCAGTTGCAATAAGAATATAACTAGAACAAACAGAGCGTTCAACATCACAAACGCAAACACCATCTTGTCGCGCAGATTTTTAAGATCGCTTTCGATCCTTTTCTGAAAGATATAGCATAAATTAATGAATTGAAATAGTGCTGTTTATAAATAAAATAAAAAAAAGCATCCTTTTAGAATCATTCTAAGATATTTTAGAAGCCATAGAAAATAGTAACAGAGAATATAAATTAAGTAAAGTAAGTTTTGTACAATCATTACTTAACTATTTACTACAAAAAGTGAAGCAACAGAAATTTTAGGTATTTAACACAATACATTAATGAGTAGAAAAAGCTTAAATTAACTATAATGAAAATGTTATCCATATTATGTAAGAATATTATCTCGAATATAAATATGTACTTTTTCATCCATATTTTCATCAATCGGACGTAAATACGTATCGATGACGTCTTTCCAAAATACTTTCTCTGTTGTAGCCAAAAAATCAACCTCTCCTTTTTGAAGATTTGGGTCTTCAATCCAGTATGGGTTTATTAATTCGTCTCTTTCTTCCTAAAAACAAAATCGGAAGAACATAACTTTAGAATTTAGGACCCATAATATTCATCCCTTGTATACTCGATTAATTAGATAAATATGTGATAGTAATTAATATTGTCCAATTCATAAAAACGCATCAGCCATCAATTTAATCATTAACATCTGAAATATGATTTAGAAATATAAGGAAAAAATAAATAGATAAAATAAAATAATACAAGAAGGTACTATACATACATGAATTGTAAAAAATTAATAAATATAAACCAATGTTTAATGAGACAATTAATTAAAACAAAAAATATGTGGATAGCATTATAAATTATTAGAGCTTCTTCTACGATCTCCTTTTAAACTGACATTTAACAAAGAATAGTTTTTGTAATCAATTTTGGATTCCACGTCCTTCTCTTAACGGATATTCCGGTTAAAACCGGTTAAAGCGAATACGTGGAACGGAAAATTAATTTTAAAAGTGACTTCTTGTCAAAAGTCAATTTAAACGGGGATAATAGAAGAGGCTCTTAGAATATCAAAAAAGAAACAATGCAACAGGTTATGACTTATTTATGGAATTTCAAAAGAATGTCCATGAAACTAGATACACCATTTCATCCGATGAAACTAACGAGAAAAGAAATTTTTCTGCTTCAATCCCGTCAACGGCATTTCCGAAAACAGTGGACTACTTCTTTGACATCTAACAAACATATTCCTTGACAATATTTTTTAATTTTAGAAATGAAAAGCAAACACAAGATGTAACATCGAAATTGTACGAAAAATTAATAATATTGTATCTTATCAGATATAGATACATTATATATAATTATATATAAATACAAAATAGGCGATTTCACTTTTTATTTCTTCTAACTTTAGTTTTGCCTCAACATTAGAGGGCACTGTTTACTAACTACGTAACTGTTAGAAACATTATCATTTTTCACAAAATATATTCACAAAGTATATGAAAAAACATCTCTCGCTATCAACATACTTTTGACAATATACAAATATTCAAAACTGAACGAAAACTTTCAATCATCAAATACATAATATCGAACATTAGGAACCAGTTACTTATTAGAAGATGGGTATTTGAGAAACACTGATCAATATTCAAAATTTCTCACCCGAATCACGTCGGATGAATCCACACTTTCGGCGTACTCGTGCACCACGCCCAATGGGTCGGGCCGCATGGACGAACGCCGTCGCGGTGGTTCCGGGATCTCCTGTTCAGGGTTCCTGTGAAAAAAGAATAAGTAAGTGCCCAAATATTAATTGTCTATCGTTGCTTTTAAAAAGCAACGATAGACGGATGTGTCTTTTATCTATTGTTGTTAATAAGTACAAACAGTTATGTTTTTAATGAGGTGGTTTAGCTGAGCGCTAAATATAATTATCATTGTAAGGGAATATTTAATCATTTACCGCAATGAATGTGTAATAAAAATTATTCTAAGGATATTTATATTTAAATAAATTCATTATAGATGAGAGTAATAAATTAAAAAAAAAATATTTATATTAGTTGCTCTATGTGTTTTCTACTTAGTAAAGATGCATTGATTTCTTTAACAACAAACCATACCAGCATATAATAATAATAACAATATGTAAAAATTAAATAGAGATTTGTTTATATAAATGTTGTTAACTTATGTTAAAAACTTCCATATTTAAAACAGCATTTTTCCAAACAATATTTAGGGTGGTAGACGTGAGAAAATATCTTCATTTCATGATTATCGAAAAATTGTTATATAATGAAGATATTTTTCCATAAACCCGTTCATATGAATGAGTAACAAAGAGCGATTTTTTCCAAAAGCAATAACATTAACACCAATGAAGACATACAATCTGTCAAGTCTCTTCTCAATTTTTTCGAGTGAGTTAGCGATTTGCAACAAATGCAGATCATCTTTATGATCCTTCGGGTTAGTGCAGCACATGCAGCGGAACAGGCCCGCGACACCGAATTCCATGGAACCGCTTGTCTCGTCCGACTTCCCCAGCCACTTCATCAATGAAGTGTTAGTCATTTGCTTCTTGGCTTCTTCAATTTCTTTTTCATTCACCTGAAACGCAAATAGAAATGCATATACATACACATATAAGTAAGTTTATAAACATATGCCCTATCAAAATTTCTATTAAATTAATGGATCGGAAAGCGTATTTTAAAATACTTTCTTCATATTTATCTTTAATAATGACATATTTATTTACAAATATTTACCAATTCGTACAGGAAAAAACGATAACCATTGTAAGCAAACTGTCACCCGCTTTTTATTTTGTTATAACACTTCCTTGATTCATTTACCTCCAAAAACAACGTAAGGGATGGCCTGGATTTACAAACTACTTTAATTTATAGTCTTTAGGATTTTCAAAGCAATACCCATACAATTACATTTCATTAAAGTTTTCTTAGTCTAACAATGTATATGGTTTTGTAAACGTAACCCTTGTAACATTATTTATTTATATGTATGTATCTATGTCTGTCTGTCAGTCTGCCATAATTGATTTTGTCAAAAACCATTAGCTGTAAAAACTTAAGACACCATCCTAAAAAATAGAGCACAGAGCAAACACATATTTACAAGTACGCAACGATTTATAAATTTTTTTAATTACAGAGAGGACAAAATAATACCTATAAATTTTTTACACATCGAGTTAGATGTTATTTAAGTTTGAATTGGTATAATAATATACTTTTATACTTTTAAGTGGTACATTTCACATATACTTCATAAATGGAAAAAATCGAGCATTTTCCCCGTATTTTCGAAATTACTGGGTATAAAATGTGTAAAAAAAATACTCATGATGTATAGAAAATTATAAATAACCTATATATATATATATAGATTTGGGAAAACACGTTTAATTTTCTTTTGTATTTCTACTTCCTAACTTTTTACAAAAGAAAATAATAATGTACATTTTGATTTTATACCGGAAGAAAAAAGGAGGGTAGAACTGTGTAAAAATATATTAATAGATACATATTAAGTCCTCTACGAATTTCACTCATGCTCGATCTATTTTTGAAGTTCAAAAAAAAAAGCAAAATATATTATATTACACTAGATATTGTTTTTTGGGAAAATAGCATCCGGACAAATATAACAGCCACTAACAAAGATATTGCTATTAATTTTACTTCGTAAAAAAATCTATCTTCTGTTCCGTGATGAATGCCATCATCTGAAAACTGTTTATGTAAACATTTAAATTTATGAACCGAGAGAAAAAACATAAACATAATTACCTTATCATTATTAGGAGCAATCACTTCTCTAGTACCCCAAGACACGTTGTTCAAATTGCAGAGAGAGTAGATGATTAGCAACATGTACATACTGGGTATAGTTATGTAATATATCACGATGTATACTAAACAGCCTATTTCTTGGGGATGTAATGCTGCCGTCAAGAAAAACATGGAGAACGTTGCCACGGTGAATATACTGGATGGAGCAAGCCAGCCATCTTCAACTATTTGCAGTACAATACCCACAATGACTAACATCATCAACATGGCGTAGAAACAGGTTATTACACTGGCTATGAATAGCTGTAAACAATAATTATAAACAATAAAAATAAATTATTAATTATTTTAGTGATTGTTAAAAAAAAAAACCGAAGGACGAATATATTATTTCTGTACTTGTTAAATGATGATGTGACATTTCTTAGTCTTTTATAAAGTTAAATATATTATGGATAAGCAACCATAAATTTATTACTTAGGATTGCTATTTATAAGGCGAATTCGATAATTTCAATAGTGAAGTATCTAACACAAAGAAAAGTATAAATTACGTTTTCGTCATTAAAACCTAAAAAAAAACCGTTGGTATTAATACCCACAAATGATTTTTTCGTTAAAAAGTGAAAAATTTGCGCTCACTCATCTCTTCTACGTATGCTGCTTATTTAAAAAATCAATAAAAAGTTAAGATAGAAATCTCGTTATATTTTAAGTAAGTTTATTTACGAATTTAAAAATATAATTATTTTCTGATAAACAAATTAATGGATAACCTGGGTAACCGATCTTTGCTCCACGTTTTAAGAGTTGCCAGTGGGATTATGATAACTTCCGAAAGGGAAAGTTACTTATATTCAGGTCCAGTGATGAATATTTAGAAAAAAATTTCAAGTTACTAATGTTACTTAGTGCCATCTGTCTAATTTATATTATATAGTGCCATCTATTTATGAGAACGTCTCATTAAACTTACTAGTACCTTGATACTATATCCGATAGCATAACAACGACGAAGTTACCCCAAAATTCCACGAGTTGGCGCTATAAGGCAACGATTAGAAAAGTATTTTAATAATCGTATTTTTTTAGACGACACTTGTATAGGTAAACTTGTAAAACAAGGCGTTAGCAAAATATGAATTTTAATTGAAACTATTATTCGTTTCTGATGAACCAATGTATAAAATATGTATAAGGATTGCTCACTTAATAATTAAAAAAGCTATAGTCACAAACACATATTTTCTTCATAAGAATGGCGATGGTTAAAGAATTTGCACATTAAATAAGTATAACACATACCTGTCTTTCCGATTTACAAGTCATACATACTATAAGGAAAATTGTAATGGGCACCAAATTTAGGAAGAGTGCTTGTATGTTACTCATCCCCGATATGGTGTTCATAGCGCCTGTCAACATCAAGAATATAGTACCAGGTCCAAATATTGTACCAAACATTAAAAGCACCTGAAAATAAAAAACAATTTATGATTTAATATAATTTATATCTAAAAAATATTAAACTTATAATAATATATCAATATTATTACTATCACTGTTTTTTAAAAAAAAACTATTACCAGAAAACTAAATGGATTCTTTATTTCCTAAATTTCCGTAATATTATTAAATGTCATTTAAATTAATTTCGATAACACTTTCTACATTAGAGAATTTAGAATATAATATTGAATTTCAAAAAAGAATATGGTACATCAAATCATGGAATAACATAAAATATTTAGGGGTACGGCCGGTATTGTAAGCCAGAAATCACCTTTATAATGTTTTTAACAATAAGTTAAATTCTTTAAATCTAACTGTAGAAAAAATTAGGGGTAAGTATTAAATAACTAGCTAAGCCCGCAAAGTCGTTTTTCGAACCACTGACAAACTACTACTCACAAGGCAATTTTTATCTATCGAACCGCTTCATATAAAATTGTATTAAACTTTTTTTATTTATTGTATAAAAAAGAGCCCAATTAAAAAAAAAGGTTTAAATAAAAAATATCATAGAAAGTGGTAAAATTGTGTTCATTTTTAATTATTTTTCCTTAGAAATGAGATATATTCTCGCGGTAAAAAGCATTCTATATATTAATACAGTTACTAAAAGAACCCCCCCCTTTCTCCAAAATTTGATTAAAATCTATCGAGGAGTTAATACGTAACGCGTACTCAGACAGAAAAACAATCAAAATTTCAAATAAATGAAGTTTTATATTCTAAATCATTGACTATGTACAATCACCACAATTTCCAAAATGTATTTTATTAAGTAATGTTTGATGTGAAGAACTTAAAGTAGTTCCTGACATAATTACAATCCAGAAATAGTAAAAACCAATAATGAACTCATTTGAATTTACAACTCACTCACAACTAGGTCAGAGCATGATAAGGAGGGTTGTTTTTAATTCAAAGAGTTTCAAGTTTAACCCCTAACATAAACAATTTTTTTTTTAAGAATGGTTACGCTTTTAAAATGCACTGTAAGCTATCTCACCTGATACATAATGTACAGTGTGGAAATGTTATCGTTGACTTTAACAGTACGCTTTGCATCAGCTAGTAGATCAAAAATATTGGCAATGGTGGATGGTACCCATCGACGACGCTGATTGAAAAATTCATCAAAGTGCTCGGGACAATGCGTGTACGCATCTGACGCTGCCGAATATTCGACACGATATCCGCGCTGGAGTAATAAGGTGCAGAGCCAACGATCTTCTCCTACAAAATGAGAAATCAATACTAAATAATCATTTATATACCTAACTATTTAATGCATTTTATTTAGCTTATATCACTCATAACTGTATAAAATATTTAAAGCGTTGAACATGGTATTTAAATAATAAATATTTCTATCAAAACTGTTAATTTACGACGATACATTTTAATGTTATACCCTGATCATACTGCACGTAGTGCCTAGCTTCATGAGAAGTCAACGTGTATTTCTTCATGACATTGTCGTCCATCAACGCCTTTCCGCGGAAAAGTGAAAAGCAACCGGGACTGCATAGAACGCAGCCGATCATGTGTTCGGTAGCCTTTTGGAGCCAGTGTCCGATGGCGTACTCGAACTTCTGGTACCACGCCATGAAGCCTGGAACAGTCGTACACTGCTGTCATTATTTTCATATTGGCATTGATATATTTCTAAATGAGTGCCGAGCATTGAAAGATAAAGGATAAATATGATAATCGTATGAACTGTCTCGAACTATTGATGGCTTATGCTTGTAAAACCCATATAATATCGCATTGCTGAAAAAATACGTTGGGATCTTTACACGCCCTTCATAATTTAGATGGATCTCGTCCAACAAGCATATTTCCTGTGTTTTCCTTCACCAAACTAGCGATAACTATTACTTTCAATATGCATATGAGATAAAAAACATCTGCATAATTGTATCCAAACAATAGGAACCATAATAGTTGTTAAGACATTGAATTTACATGACTCAGTCACATGACTGAATTGAAAAATTCATAAAATGCAATTTAACGGCACATCATTATGAAAAGTTTGATTTTTAAGCAAAAGTTCATTGTAAAAACAATTAAATTCATAATAAAAGCTTTCTGTAACTATATGTATTGCGTTTACATAACAGGAACATACCCGACCCCACCGGATGAATGCGCCCACAAGCAGCTCCGAGATTTTTGTTCTTCTTCATAAGATCTATGAGTAGTGTCACCGCAGAAGGCTGAAAGTCGATGTCGCCGTCCAGCGCCAGCAGGTAGGTGTTCTCTGCGATCACATCTTTTCTGTGTACGCTGATTGGCAACTCCATGAGCCGATGGCCGAGCAGATAATACATGTACATTACCTAAAATAAGGTAAACAATTTACATATAATGTAGTGAAATTCATATATTCATAAATTCATAAAACATATTATTTTATTCAAAGCACTACGCTTTGAATAAAATAATATGTTTTATGAAGGAGTCATGCATGTGAGCGGCAATGGAATTTTTATGTAAATTCAAACAGAATCAACGAAGCAAGTTCATAATTTTTAATCACTTTTCAAATATTTTTCATTGATCTCCATACATCATTTTATATAAAGTAAATAGCATTCATGTCAAATTATTTTACTAATCTTATAAGCAAACGAATACTATATTATATTTGTTTGTTTATTTGTTTGTACATAATAACTTCTCATAACTTAAGGGTTATTTATAAATTACATCACACATCAAAGGGACGGAAGGAAATCAACAAAGTTTGACATCCTGTTACAAGGAAGAGAACGAGCCATAAGTTTCGTGACATCACATTTATAAATCTAAATTATTACAACTCTCAGTTTGAACTCTAATGGAAAATTCAGTTTTACAAAAATCATTATGAAAGTGCTGTTTCGATTTTATAATTACTAAATTTCAAATTCCCGAAATACACTTCATGCCAGGGGAGAGGAGTCACACAAATGTGACGATCTGTGACGAGAACAGAGGTGACTTTAGAAATCGTGAAATTAGTGTGACGTAATTTACGGTTGGCCCCTCAATAGTTGAAACAATTATTGAAATTTGGTGTATTCTAAAACACACCACCGTGTAATATATAAAAGACTGTCTGCCTATATTTCTAAATGTTTGAATTTATTTGTCCAGGGATGAATTTAGGTCAGATTTCAATAAAATACAGTAAATTAAATGCGATGATTTATTTCTAATTATCACAGATTAGTTTGAGTCAGATTTTAATGAACATACATATATACAAACGAACATAGAACCT
The DNA here is from genome assembly GCA_005406025.1 of Eumeta japonica. Classification (NCBI taxonomy): domain Eukaryota; kingdom Metazoa; phylum Arthropoda; class Insecta; order Lepidoptera; family Psychidae; genus Eumeta; species Eumeta japonica. The sequence goes on from BGZK01000535.1 coordinate 337,136, forward strand.
TCTCTTTTTTTTGAAGTCGGTTAAAAAAATATAGGGGTTAATTCTCTACGCGAGGCGATTCCGACTTGGCCGGATTGTTCTATGCTAAAAATTTTAAAAAATGACAATTTCATTTATTTGAATTTTTATATGAAAGTCTATCATCTATCACTAAATACATTCGTTTTCATATTTCTCTCAATTACAATTTACGTCTTTTAACTATTTACCTATGAAATTTTTTTGTAATAATAAACTAAGTTCATTATTTTTTTCTCTTCGTAATTATTTTGAATGTTTTTTTTGTATAGTAACCCCTTTTAGTGTTTTTGTGTAATAATGATTTTTAATTTGATTATCAGTGTATATGAATACATTACTTTAAAACCTCAATTATTCCACAAAAATCTCATTTTTATACAAATTTTGTATTCCTTCATCATCCTATAAAGATCATATGGACTTTAGTAGTCATTTTTTTCAATTCAGAGCAATCCATAATTACCTGCGACCATCGTTTCCTATGTCGGATCTTAGACTTGTCTTTCAGATGACAGATCATCGTGGTCTTCCCGGGTAACGTCCACACCAACCTACCGCCGTAAGGCGTGGGATATTTCTTCGGAGGTCTCAGTTTCACATTAACCAAATGCACCTCCGAAGCCGCCTCGTCTATTGTGTCCACTAATACTTTCACGAATCGATTCACCTGCGTGTCTTCCGTATTTTTCTCTGGCGGGTCGAAAGCATCGTCCATGAATATGCGCTGAAATGTTCCGAGCATTGTTAAATTTTGTTGTGATACAAATAATGACGTCTCTTTTAATATCAGCAGCCTTCAATTCGATACAAGAGCGTTTTAAGTGAAAAGGAGTCTGTCTATAGGTAAACTTGCATTCATCCCAAAAATTAAAACAACCATGACAAATATTATTGCCTGATATGACATTTTCTTATTGTTACATTATCAGGTTGAATTGTAACACAATTTTCAAGACATTCAAATTACGATATTCTTGTAGTAGAATATTTCTTCTATTCTGAGCATAACTAGGGAGAATTTGAGAACCAATAAGAAAATTAATATATAACATGACGACCAACTAGAAACCGCATCCAGTAGATTTCGTGCCCGAAGCAATTTTCTATGCTACAGTAGTAGTTTTTATTCTACATGAAGATGAAGTTCAAATGGATTTACCTATTGACTCAGACATACAAAGAAAAAAAATCTTCTGTCTTAGATATTTTTTTAATTTCACGACTAAATATATTAATTACATCTAAACCCGTGTTACCATAATTGAAATAATGTTAAAATACTTGGGCAACTGAAGTGTGCTCAGCATCTTATGAGTTTGACGTTAGAATATGATAACTTCCCGCAAGAAAAGTTCCTGATGTTCTATTTCATCAATAAATAGAGTTTGCTAAATTCATGTCAATATTTTATTTAAATAGTATCGTCATCTACAATTCACATCATGTAGTGCATTTATTGTTGAGAACCAATGAGTTATAGTAACATCGTAATTAGTTCAAAATTCTTAAAGCTTCATGAGTATTGCTAAACAGAGTAAAGCTTAAAAATATTTATTATATAATTTTTCCAATATTTCCACCTATATAAATAAACTTTAAAGCAAGTTATCAAAATAAAAATTTTCATGGAAATCGTTGGAGCCATTCACAAGATCAAGTAGAATATATACATCAAAACTAATCTTTGCCCGCGGCTTCGCCCGCACAGACATAAAATGATGAAATTTTTTTGGATAGGATTTGCGTAAAAATCGTTCTTAATGAGCGTCTACGTCTCGAATAGAGTAACTATACACATTTCAAGTCAATTCTATGTTTCATAAGTATTACTTATAAATTGAATCGATTACTTACTCTCTAACTCATAATAGTCAGGATCGACAACCTTCATATATTTCTGAGCTACGCGTCGAGCTGATTGATCTGCATCCAAACGGAAGATGGATTTTAAAAACTCCATCATTTCATCTTTAGTTTCGTGCCACATAGTCGCACAAATGTATATTCTACAATGGAAAAAAAATTAAATTAAGATCGACTCGTCTTAGCTAATTTATGGAACAAATCCTATGCTCCTCTTCTCTCTATAACTATAACTTTGATGTAAATTTTAAGGATTTTGAGTTATACGGAACACGCATAATAATAAACTCAACACGCACACAGCAAAATATTTAACAAATCTGACCCCACATAAAAAGTGCTTGCTCTCATTCTAGATATTAACCATTTTATTAACTATCAATTTTCGCGCTCCCACAGCTGTAATTTTTGTACTTGAGTAATGTATGAAATAAAAGAATTATTTATTTAAATACCTCGTGACACTGTCCGATGGTTCTATATCTTTGTCTTTTAAGGTCTCTGAATTCATAGAAGTAGTATCTTCGCCATCTTTTGCGTCCTAAAAGAACGACATTATTAATAAAAATCTATAAATACCAGTTAAAATAAGTAAACCATATATTTTATATTATTGAATTGCTTAAAAAACCACAATCAACACTACCATATTATTGTATTATATTACTGATACAATTTAAACCAAAATGATGTAGTTGCTGCTATTATAACGATTACTCGAATTTCGTCAATAAGTTATTTTCCATAATAATGAATAGGACTGCACAATAAACAATATACAAGAATTTATAGCATAACACCCAACAACCGATAAAAGCTGGGAAAGCTATCGCATATGATAGTTTTGCCAGAGATGTTATGAGGCGGCGGGGATGTCGTGACAAGCCTGTTGTGCCAGCTCTTTAGTAAATACTGGAAAAGCTGTAAGATACCTAATGAGTGGTGCGAAGTTGCCACTATATCCCTGTACAAGAGGGAAAGGCTCACGGTAGGTTTACGGAAATTAACGCCTTATAAATGTCCTCAACGTCGTTGATAAACTTTATGCGAAAATTATCATTGGAAGGCTTGTAAATGAGGCTGAGATTAAGATCTATTATATAGAAGCAGGATTCCGAAAAGGAATGAAGTGTACGAACTTAGATTTTCCCTTGCGAAACCTTACGGAACAGCTTTAACCAAAAGCCAAAAGGTCTTCCGTAGACCTACAAAAAGCTTATGACAAAGTGAAAAGGAATGACTTATGGAAAACCCTATTCAAACGTGGTGTCAATAGAGAATTGATACGGAAATTGCACTCTCTCTATACAGAGGCTCCAGGGCCTGCAATAGAATAAACGAGGCATACACGGATTGGTTTAAAATCCGTAGAGATGTCACACAGGGATGTGTGCATTATGAATGAGTGAGTTGTCTGTCAAATGGCTTCTGTACGCCGAAGACAAAGTAATCCATGCGCCGTTGGCGTACGTGTTGCAGGCGTTGGTAACTAAAAAATAATTATCCTACTAAAACAAAGGACATTAAACTAAATGTAACAGCCATAGTAAGGTCATGGTGTTTGAAACAAGCGGAAGCACAACTGAATGCGATATGTGTATATATATATTATGGTGAGATAGTAGAACAATTGAAGGAGTTTGTATACTTAGCTAGTCTGTTCCCTAAAGACAGTAAACATTATGGAGATATTGAAAAAAAGAGTCAATATAAGAAATAAAATAAATGAGGCCTTGCTCGCTGTTATGTATCACGACAAGCGGTAAGGTAGTGGAAACTGGCTATGGCAGAAAAAATGAAAGTAGAATCAATGCAGTGTGTGGTGTGTGGAGTATGTGTGGAATTTGCTTGAAAGATAGATTTAGACACCTTGATGTTAGAAAGTGGTAAGGTCTAAAGCAAAATGTACCGACTAGAGTAGAAAAAGGTGCGTTGTGGTGATTTGGCCATATAGAAAAAATGAAAGAAAGTAAACTGACCAACCAAATCTATAGAGCTAATATGGTAAAGCCAGCAAGGGTTATCCTAGAAGATCCTATGCAGATCAAATTACTGGCATATTAAAAAAGGGTCAAATTTTAAGTACCCGAAATCTTAATATAAAAGCTTATATGATAAAAACAAACCTGTAAGTTGCCTTCGATACTTTCGTCTTTGCATCTGTTGAGTAACAAGGAGTGATCTACTAAAACTCCGCAGTACCAAGGCTTCACGAATAGCTTTTCAGTGGCGGCAAGACGCTCGCAGCGCGGGATCCACGCGTGTGCAGTCACCCACAGCTGCGACGCCAGCCACAGCGGCCACACCCACGCCATCTCCTCGCCCAAGTATTGTTGGAGAAAGTATACTGAAAAACCGCACTCCAATAAATATAAGAATAAAGATAATTAATACGCATCCCGTGTTAACAAGACCAAACTTTCATTTTGGAAGGTTAGACTAATTGTCGATACGAAAATATAATGAAAGGCAGGTTTGAGTGATTTATAGATCTTATTCTATGACATGTTTTATTATATAACTTCTGAGTTATACCAAAACACGATTATTGATGGATAAAATAAAAAAAAATCGTTTCATACTGAACATCATTAATGGGTAGAGTAATGATATTATTTTTTGATCGGCCGAAAACATCCACAAGCAAATGCTAATTTAAATTGTAAATAACGACTAATATGCTTCGAAAGTATTAATTATTAAGCTATCTAGACTCCCAGTATGATGTAAATGTTAAAAATGACTTCAGTTATAAAATGTAACAAATTAAAACACATATGATCATACCAGTAGCACTACTGGCAATACGCGTAGCAATACGCACGTATAATGTTATGTGTAAGGTTATCCAAATGTTATATCTCTACTTATTGGCAAGCCAAATATTAATGGTGAGTCAATGGTAACATAAAGTCTCTGCTAGGTTTTGAATATCTGTAAAACAATTCACTTACTTGGTGGAATTTCGAAGAACAAATAATCAGGTATAGTTCCATGGAAAGCACAAGGATCGCCATTCCTTATGCCGCATAATATTATGAGCAGATTGACTGTAATCGGTACGGCGAGATTCAATGGTAACGAAAAACTGAAACCCTGGATAAGGATTTTGCAAGCGAATTTGGCGGCAATGAAACACACGTAACCAGAAAATACTAGTATTAACACCACCCAAAGTGGAGAATGCCAGTTTATGGGCATCTCGACCGATTTACCTATCAGCGCCATGTCTACTGACCCGTCCGCATTCAACACGCTGTGTACCTGAAACCATTTCGTATCAATCTGTATTGAACACAAGTATTATAATAAAAGCAATTTTATCACACACTAAAAGAAATCACCTTTACAAATATTCAGAACTATTAATCATGAAATTACAGAGCTATTGAATTCTTAACTTACTATAAAATTTTTGAATCAACAACTGTATTAATTAATTTAAAATGTATTTTGCAATTCTATTTAAAAGATATACATAAGTCTAATAGACATATAAAGACAGAGAAAAAAAATTATCTACGAGCACCCTATTTTTTCGTCAAACATGTACTTACTTCGTGTACAATATAACTTCTTTCGTTGAAAATCTCGCTAAATCTGAAGAATTGGAAAGAGTCTTCACCTTGGATCGAAAGATGGACCAAAATACAAATGACGAATACGCATACTTTCCATGGTGAGATAATCCTGTACGTATAATAACGGGTGGTCTTTAGATTATGCCGCAAGTCGGAAAGGAAATGCATTACAGCTGTAAAAAAAATAAATCCATAGTTCATAAAGAACAATAAATCCATAAAAGTGGAGTATGTCTGAAAACCAAAATTTTTGTTTAGAAATGATATTTAAACACGTCTCAGGCCCTATGTAATTATATGTTTCTATTCATATTTTTTTATTCTGAGTTGGATTTATTGATTTGAAAAAAAAATTATGCGATATGTAATTCAGTCTTCCTATCTAATACATTTTATTTTTTGCTCTATGTTGAATTTGATCTCACTCCCTATAATTAAAATTAAATAATAACAAATAATATGTACTTTAATCAAAATAAATTACTCCTGGATGTACCTACATTGAATTCAAATTATATCTATACCATTTGGAAAGTTTTAAAACAAAAAAACTTAAAAAGTGTGCCGATTTCTTACTATTTCATTGAACGATTTCATAACTATTTATTTTCAGTTATTTTTTAAATCACCGTTTAAGAGATTTCGAGTTATCGTAAATAAATATGATTCGAAAATCATGACTATATTTAATTAAATAATTAAAATTATGTTTGACGTAAATCTCATTAGGTCTATCTAAATTAATAACATGTCAAAGTCATGAACATGTGCTCCTAGAAACTAGGTAATATGTAATATGGTAATATGTCTCGATATCATCGTGGCATAAAATGAGTAACTCACCAGTTGAATTTTGATCCACATTACTGACATAGTTCTCCCACCAACCCAAAGATATCAGAACACACGCGACGGGTATACACCAGAGTATTTCAGTTCCGACCATGAGCGGCCACAGCACAAACCCCGTGGCTTGGGCCGACACCGCTATAATATCTACGAAGAGAATTATGTAATCCTTCCTTCTATTCAATTCTCGGGAGAAGCAATTCAAAACGCCAGGTATAAAGCACATGCAGTTCATCAGCATGGCGCCTTTGACTACGTCGAGTTCGGGCAACACCACGAGCACCAAGATCGCAACTCCGATAGTTTGCAGAGTTTCTATAACGAATGCCTAAAACAGAAAATGCTGTTATTTGTTGAAACGGTATAACAATTTAGAATAACTTGGACTTTTTAACGTGTAACAAAAAAAAATTGTAAATTTAAAAAAAACCCAATTGCGTAAAAGTGAAATGAAAAGATATAAACGATGATGTAAAAATCATCCAATGAAATACAATAAATATTTGCGGTCGGAGGCATGCAAGTAGCAAGAGTCGTAGCAAGTAAGGAAACATGAATCTGATGCCTCCGACTTCAAATGTCTATCACATTTTCATAACAAGACCTGTTAAATATACGTTTATATAAAAACTTTATCACAGCTTTTTGATAAGTCTTGAAAATTTAAGTGAGAATCGTTGCTAACGAACTATAAATCGTTATAGATCTTAAACGGTCAATCAAAAAGAAAAAGAATTAGATAATTTAAATTTTCAAAAATCTAATTAATTATATTCCTCTTATCATAGTTCGTTAATTTAATTTTTTTCTTTTTTATATAATGGCATCTGGTTGTCGCTGAATTGAATTTTGATTACAATCGTATGTTTAATGACACTAGCAAGATTAAGACAAATCGGTTGACGTTGAGAATCATCAAAATCCGTCCATACGTTTGGTCTCTAGAATGTCACAAAGGAACAAACACACCTACATATAATATATATGGATTCATAAACACATTACCCTCAATTGCGGCACGCAATAGGATAAAAAAGTTGTACCTATTCTACAAGAAATCTTTGCTAATTAATGCTAAATTTATAATTTCTCTATTGAAATATTCAAGAATGCTAACGACCACACAATACAAATTTAACACTAAAGTAATTAAAAAATTTTTGTACCTGATTATTAGGTACGAATCACAGTACGTACTTAAAGATGGTTCAAAGTGAAGCCTATATTTTTTATGCTTACCACCAAAAATTCTCCAGCTGTAGGCTTGTCAGCTGATTTAAAGAAACAAATTCTCACTGATCTCAAGAAAACTGCCATTTCAGGAATTCCAAATGCTATGAGAGCGGCCCACAGCCACGCTATACGCTCTTCCACAGGAAGGGTGGTTACATATTGCTGATCTATTTCTGTAAAAAAAAATAATCATGCATATATGTATGAACATGAATTAAATTTATTTTTCAAAAGTTCAGATTTAATATGCTTAGTGCTGTCGTAGCCTATTTTTACGCAATCTATTCAGTATTTCAGTACCAGTTTTTAGATCGCCTAAGACTATATACAAGAATATTTTTAAATTTACAAACTTTATACTTTTCTATTATTTAAGTCCAGTAGATATAATAATCATATTCATACTTATAATTTTGCAAAAACAAGTGGGTAATCATATTCCGAACTAAAAAAAATATTGAAAAATCGAACATATCTTAAAGAATGAAATCAGTAAACATACTTACATTGACAACTATAAGTCACTAAAAATGGTTACAACTATTACAAAATTCACCATAAGGAGCATTAAACAGCTGTTAGATTATATCTGAGTAACATTTCGTAATAATCAAAGTAGAATTGAATTAAAGCATGGGTATGATTTACCCCGTTTTTAATTATTAAGAATAAAAAAGTTTGTTTTTTTATTTAATGTTTCACCGAGAATAAGGTCGTGTGACCATCCTGACAAAAGTATTAATATGTCGTTAACGTATATTATTATCTTTTATTTATCTTCAGTTTTATGAACGATGTAGACAAGTAATTTTAAAGAGGTTTTAGCGTATACTCAAATTTTACTATATATAAAGTCTAAAACCATTAGTGATATGACTTAAAGAACTTACAAGCAATGACTATTTATTGTAAACACGTGATGAGAAAATCTAGTGACCTATGTGTATAATGAGTAATTAAGAATCTTATCCCCCTTGATTTCAGGGAGTATATTTAAATAGTTTCAGCACTTAAGTGCATAAAAGTCTTCAGCAGGTTAATTTATTTATTTAACTTATCGTAATACAAAGACAATACAAGCGATGAAGTATTAATTCAAAGTACCTAATATCCTATTGCAGTGTACAATCTGTCGGTCTTTCTTCAATTGTGAAGTGATGAAGAGTAAGGTGCCTTTTGCTACGACAGCGCCGCTGAGTACCACGAAGAACACGATCAAGTAGGCTAAGAGCTTCAGCGCTTTTAAACTGGCCTCGACCCATGCGGTGGACACCATAGACCCACTTTCCTTCTTCACAGGTCTTTCGCGGAATACGTTCCATTTTTTCGTCTCCTGTACGGTCCGTTGGCTGGCAAAAAATGAGCATGATTAACATCAATATTTATTTATAAAGAAAATCGATTAGATGTTTATCCTTGTGGTTTTGGACTCGACTACATTAACTAGGAGACGTTTTATATAGATGCAATTATTAAACCCTCAAAAAAACCCCTTTAAAACCGTTTAAAAAAGAAACTACTAAGCATGGCCCTGTAAAATATTTTGATGCGAGGTGTTCAATATTGTGATTGACAATTCGCTCAGCATCGCATCTAACTCACACAATTTTGGAATAGATCTGTCCAGCAAAAGATTATGGTGGACTAATGAAGATGATCACGGTCATCTATATCTAAATAAAAGAAATTAGAAATTAAACAGCAATACGGAAAAGGCTATACATAAAAGGGGGTTTAATACATTAAGTTGGTATTAATAGCATTTCACGAAAAATCGGAATATTGACGTAATTACCGGTGAAACCCCTCTGCCACCGATATCAAGTATTTACAAAAACAAATATATTTAATGACATTGAATCATATCTATAATATATTATCTAGCATATTTAAAATGCGGTCAAGTGCGTGGAAACTCGCACATAATAGGGCTGCAAATCTGTGGTAAACTATTAATTGTTTAATACTAATTTTGATACGTAACACAATTCTAACCACTTTCATATTATTTTATTACATGCTATTTAGTATACATAGAAATAATTAATTCTTTCAACTTTTATATCGATCTATTGCGCTGCTTATTCCGACCGTGCTACTGCTCCTGATCCCGATCCAATTCACGCTCTCGACTGTGATCCCGGTCCCATACTCGGTTTCGACACCAGTCCCGTTCTCGATCTGTTCCGTTCCCGCTCTTGATTCTGATCCTAGTCCCGGTCTCAATTCTGCTTCCCATATCGCTTTCAGTCGCGTATAGAATAGCATTCTTGAAAGTGTGAGAGAACGAATTTTAAATTCGGTTTAGTAGTAGGCACAAATTGCGTGAACGAAACTGAAGAAAAATTTTAGTAGCCTATTTTTACTCGCAGATAAACTTTTTATTACTAAAAAGTTTTTGAATGGGATACGGTAGTACGGTTTAGTAGAAGTAATCAAAATCCGTAGATGAAACCAGGGGCAAGTGTTAGTTTTTGTTTTGTTAAAAACTCTTCCGGGCATTTTAAGCACGCATACGAGACACACAAAATATACACTATTTTTTATGGATTAGAAGAAAGAGAAAATTATCGACCCATTAATATGGGTTGATAATTTTTTAAATATTAATATTTTTAAAGGGTTTAATCCCTTTAAAATTTTTTATATATTTAAAATTTAAATCAGCTATAACCTAATGTAAACATTACAACCACGTAAATTAATATAAAAAAAAAATGTGTGCTGTGCATTATAATATAAATATAAACCGTTACTGAGGTTTTTCTTTCCGATATTACATTTGCGTATTTTATTTTAGGTACAAAATTTGTTCCGACATGCACTTCTTCGTAAATTTTAAGAAAAATACTTCTATAAATAAAAATGCTTCGCAAACTAAATAATTCTAAACATTCCGTTTCTATGATATATCAGATTGTGTGGCATAAAGAAACTAACAGATAAACTCGCAATTATATCTATTTCTGTGTACGCTTTCCAAGTACGCACTGTATCAGCCACATGGGGCCTAAGTTCTAATAACTTGTTATTAATTCTTTTCGTTAGTGCCATTTACCTCACTGCAAGGCACTACCTTGCAGTGAGAGATAAATTGAATTCTAAAAACAAAAACAAAAAAAACCGGCCAAGTGCGAGTAAGACTCGCGCTCGAAGGGTTCTACACCATTATCTATACAACATTAGACACTATATTATAACCTCTTTTAATATAAATTTGTAAATATTTCAAGTTTCTGCCTGTTATCGTTATTAAGATCTAGAAAAAAAACGAGAAAAAGAATTACGTTTGTTGTATGATAGCCCTTCTCAATTTATTTTAACTTAATTATTTATTTTTAAAGTAAATATACAACTAAATATTCCATGTATATTTCAAGCGTCTACCTGTCGCCGTTATTAATATCGAGCAAAAAACGGCAAAAAATCATGTTTATTGTTTGAGAGCCTCACTTAAATATCTATTTTATTCTGTTTTTAGTACTTGTTATAGCGGCAACAGAAGTATATCATATGTGAAAATTTCAACTGTCTAATTATCATGGTTCATGAGATACAGCCTGATGACAGACAGACGGAGCGTGGAGTCTTAGTAATAGGGTTCCGATTTTTGAATACGGAACCCTAAATAATGTAATACAAACCTAAAAAATTCATAAATTTGATAAGATTCATAGAAATGAGAATCACCTACTCATATCTGTGTTCTGACGTAAAATCTGTTATCAAATATTAGATATCTTTATAATATATTAATTTGGGCCGGTGCAAGGTAATTCCCTCATACTTTGCATGGTTTCATATAGAATGTACCCGTCTTTATGGCCTCGAGTAGGTAATAAGATGAAACAAAACAACTTTTCATATACGTTGAACGAGCTGAAATCACGCATATAATAGTTCTGACAACAATTTAATAGTACATGGTGTCACAAAGCTAGTTTTATGATCGTCATAGGCGTTCAAAAAACCTTATAATAAATATTCAAAATATTTATATAAACACCAAATTAGTTAACCTAGATAGTAATACTAGATAATAGCACACAAGTGCTCAATCACGCTAACTGAAAACGATGCGCATATAATTATAAGCTATTGTAATACAAAAAGTGTGAAAGTATGTACGTTTGTGATACGTTGACAGCTGGATGGATTGTAATTGGGATTTAACCGTTCGATGGGTAATCGTTTGTAGATGGTTATAGGCTATTCATAATACAAGAAAAAGTAAAAGTATGTTTATTTGGATGTTTGTCATAAGCTGGACGGATTGCATCGATCGATCTTAAAAGTAACCATAAAGAGGTGAAATAGGGGGTTGAAATTTTTATATAGCAAAATGAAACCGCTGAATTTATTGAAAATAAAATTTATATTTTAGCTGCTCATTACAAATGAAAAATAACGACATGTATCATTTTTGATAAAGAAGCTCTAAGAGCGTGAAATAGGGATGAAATATTTTATGAAAAATCCAAACCGCTCTGTGTATTTTGTCCATTTTTTTGCGTACTTAAACCATTTATTCAATTACTCGAAAATAACTACATGTTACAAGAGCGAAAGAAAAGCTTTAGAAAAAAACTTGACATTATCTTTATATTTCCACCATTAAAAATTCTAAAAATTCTTTCACTCGCAGAAGCTGCACTATCCCCAAGTAATACAGCCCAATTTTCATTTTGATAGTATCAGCGTATGCTACGTCCTCGTCCAAATCAGAACCGTGGTCTGTAGTGAAATCGAAACGGCATACAGAACGAAAAATAGAATTGCGAGTCGAAACCGCGATCGAAATCTAGAACAAGACCGAAGTCAAAATCTAGTGCAGGATCAAAATTAGTATGAAGAGCGTGCCCGGAATCGGAATGAGAAGCAGTACTTGCAGACTTTAAAACATAAAGCGCGCCCGGCCCCGTTTTGAAATTTGATCTCAGTACTGCTATCGAGAACGAAATCGCAATTACCTTACATAAAGACCGGAGACGGAATAGAAGGCGGGAAAATGAGAGAAATTGACGTTGAGAACAGAACCGGGATAGCAATCGAGACCTTTATCTCGTGATAGGGCGATATGCAAGATGAAGGAATTCGTTTTATATCTATGTGGGCGGAGCCGCGAACGAAAGGTAGTAGATATTTACAAAACTCAAAGAGCTGTTCAGTATGTTAAAGTCCTTTTCACGGAAAAACCACTTGTCTAATTCCCATATTTTTTTTTCTCGCATACAAAATAACGAGTGACGATAATAATGTGAATCAATTCAGAAAAAAAAAAGCTTTTGGATCGTTCAAATAAATGGCTTACACTGAGTAGACCTTAAGAAATGTATAAAAAATGAATGTACTACCTAATTGTAGATCTTAAAAAGACATGAAAAAGTCCGTATAGCATATGACTATTTTGTAAAGATGACCCACAATAAGTAGGTATTTCTGTTTTTAACCGACTTCAAAAAGGAGGAGGTTCCATGTTCGTCTGTATTTTTTTTTGTGTATGTATGATCAAAGACAATTTCGTCAATTGTGGACCGATTCCGAAAATTTGCTTTTGTTTGAAAGGGTTATACTTCCAAGGTAGTTCCAGTCATCAAGTCAGGATCAGATGATGAGTCCCAGAAAAATCGAGAGAAACCCTCAAATATTATAGGCACGCATAGTGTGTTAGAGCTCTTTTTTTAGTTGTTAAGTTTTTGCGTATGGTAGTTATCATATCATATTGCTGAACTGTTGATAGAAGCCACAGCACTCCTCAACGGTTAGGAATCAAGCGATAATACTGCCATTTGTCGCCAGAAAAACTACTCTTCGATGGCTACTAGTAAGACCCAGTATATACATAGTTAAAATTTAATTGCTCTAAATCTAAATTCATATTTTATATAATTCTCACGTGACAATCGTAGCAGGAACACATACTAACTCTTAGCAATAACAGTAGAAACAGAGAGAATTAATTTAATATGGAAGCGAATGAAAATGTAATTTGTATGAAATGTAGAACTTATATTACAAAGAATAAGTATAATTTATGTATTTTGTATTAAGAATGATTTGGTGGTTGCACTCCAAACTAAGAATATAGAGACCCTGGAATGATTACCGGTGGACAGTAAATTCGAGATCGGAACTGCTTTTCCACTTGCTCCGTACAAAAGTAAAGAAGACGCCCGGTCGATTTTATTAATCATGGCCTAATCCTCGTGTAATTAAAATAACATTTAACAACGGGCGACCGCCGGAAACGACCGGTGGGCGCGCAGACATCACGATTCGCGAGCTACTTTATTTATATAAAAAAAAAAACCTAAATAATAGTTTTGTATTCCGTGCGAAGACGCGGGCACGGCTAGTTTAGATCGATTCGAATTCTTTATGGAATTTTTTTCATCGCAAACAGGAATCAAGCCTATATATAGGTGACGTCAGGAAATGTGTTTAATTCTGAACATAAATAAGATTGAAAATAGTTTTATCATTAATATTGCTGTAACGATAAATACAGTTTACAAATTTTATTCTCTATACCTAAGTGTTAGGTAAATGAGATTTAGACCTCAACTTTGTTTAAGTACTTAAAAATTCAATACTTATACCTATATCAATCGGTTTCATCTACGACAAAAATAAAAAAAAAGACGATAAAAATTATCAAAAAAATAAAAATCCCTAATCAAATACCATCGCAGATATAGATAGGTATGTAAAAGTTAATTATCAGAGTATGATAATGCATTATCTGCATTTGGCAGTCAATGATATCGTTCACAGGAAATGAATACAAACTTGATTTCTTCGGTGTCGTCATAAAGCGGCGTGAAGTCTGAATCCGAGAAGTCGGTGTCGTCGCTGTCGACTTTTGCACCCGACGCCATGGCTTAAAACTGAAATGTATATGTACACACAGATTGAAAAATAAAATGAGCATATAAATGATGAACAATAAATAGAATGTAGAAACCGATCTGTGCCTATTCGAAAAAAGGCTTTAAATTAGTATTTCAGACTCACCAATGTTTTTACTTATTAACCATCTTTACTTATTTATTAATATAATGCGGAATAGTAATCATTTAAGCAGTTGCCTTATAATATTTAATTGGTATATACAAAAAAAAAACTTAAGTATTCGTCAAAAAACAATCGTTGATATTAATAATTTCGCTAAATGTGAGGTGAGCTACTTCCTCTATAATACAACGCACGAAACTGCCGCTCTGAATTACCTGCGAATGATGCATTGCTCGAGTATAACGCTCCCCGACCTCTCCTTCTTCTCCCCCTCGTTCTCTTTAGACGCCATTGCAACGCTTTCGTGACTAAGTTCACAGCGGCAAAGTTTCGTACGTTGTATGTAACCTAAGTATGTTATTTGTTTGACTTGACGAAAAAAAGTATTTTTAATTAATGTACTTAAATAAAAGTACTGGTTTAATTTACTAATTTCTAAATTTGAAATAGCTAAATGAGCGCCGGCGCATTTTGGGGGTCACAAAATTGCGATCACCTGCGACAAGGACGTGAGGGCCCAAATCATGAAATTCATGTAACGTAATATGTGAATGGCCCCTTACCAGCCACTATAATTATATCCTTTATTTTCATTTCTAACTTCATGAAACTCGCCCAACATCAATAGCGAGTTGAATTCTTGTACAGGATATGTGCTTTAAATCATCACTTTATATGTCAGTGAAATTAAGCAAAAGATTTTATACCCATTTTCTCTTAACAACTATTTTGCCATTTCCATAGAAGTTCAAAGACTTAGGTTCTCGTTTTCTATAAACTATGTCTTGTTTCCTATAACCTATGTTCCGTATTTTATTCAAAGTTTTAGGGTCGATAGTTTCAAAAATAGGGAAAGAAATGTTCTATTTTCGCGTATATTTAATATGTTTTAAAGTATACATTTTAATTTTTTTTTTTTCATGACAAACCCATTAAACGCGATGGAGCGTCTAATGTGACATACAAACATCACATGGGACACTGCATCTTTAGTTTTTCTAATTGGATCCTTAAAATTAAAGCCTCGAAATCAAAATTCATTTATTTACAAGTTTTAAGTTAATCGCCTAACTCTATATATCAATAAATTCGCAAGTATTTTGATCCAGCGGGCTTAGCATGACGCTCTCTATATACGGTTGTCCTTCTTACAGAACGTAATGTATGAAAGGGCAGTCCTATAGAAAGATTATTGTCTAGGGTTTCACACTAGGTCCACAGTAGATCTGAAGAAAATTAAACTATAAAAAATTGACAAATACGGATGAACGTGAAAGTAATCATATGAGGGTTCCGATTTTTCATCGGGTATATATAACCCTAAAAGTGCGATTGATTGTTAAATATTTTCATCAACAAACAACGAAATATAAAAAAAAAAACTACTAACCCATATGTGCAAAATACTTACATATTGTTTGAAGTTCTGCCTTCACTGTAGATATATAATTAGAAACTATTTAGCAGAAAGAAACGGAAGACGAAAAGTGGAAAGGATTTCATATTGAGTTATCCAAAGGATAGACTTCAAGACACTGGCCATTGATAATATAAAGCAATAACGCGAATCGGATAATCAGCGTCATTATCATTTTATCGCGATAACGATTTCCATTTACCGTTTTGTGGGGTAATGACTCATATATCTAAGATTTATATTCAATGTCAAAACATTTTTTAAACAACATTTACATATCATTAAATGTATGAAAATATAAGTCGAATACTTTTCATATTGAAACAAAATGTAGTTATATGAAAATAAAAATTAAAAAATCAAACTCAGATTAAATTGGAATTTTATTAGAGACTATATAGACAACTAATATATTGATCAACTACAAATCTCAGTCTGTTATCAAACTACCTAAAATTGCGCTTATTTATCTATACATTCACAAATACTGTAATCAATGCAATGTTATACAATTGGTTTTTTTTTCTATAATCTTTAAGTATTAATGATTTTTAATTCAAATTCAGATGCATTTGAAGTATATTTATTAAGAAATTACAATAGTTTCAATATGACTGTATATATTTATAAAATGAAAGTTCTGAAAGCAGTTTTAAGATCAGTAGAATTTAAATACCAGGACAACTATTCTCGAGTTATTGCATACAATATTTCATGGGAAAAAACAAATTCTCTATATTTTTATATAATTTGTATATGCAAGACATTTACATTGAATGTAGTGTATATATCGTACGAGATGTCTAAGAATATTTATTGCCATCTTCATTACAAATTTTCAATTATTATTGATTTTATAACATGTACAGTGGTGGTTCAGACGTAAAACACTGGACCTTTAAGTCAATAGTTGTGGGTATGATTCTGAGCATGTACCATTGAGCGTTTGTAAAACTACATCTTTTTAATCATGCAAATGAAGAGAAACGACATGAGAGAAACCACACTTCTAGGCAAGTACAACCGCACGCATTGCCCTACCGCACCAGCTGGCAGAGGAAGGGGAAGATGTATAATCTATGTAAAATTTGTGTGGTGTGAAACATGTGTACAACAGACTTGCAACTTGTCATTTTGGATTAATATTTCCACAAAACATAGACATGCACCATCTGCAGTCTGTGGTCAGTTCACATCTAAAACATAACGCGAGATTATATAATTGTATCCAATGACCCGAGAATTCTCTTGTGTTAAAGTTTGCATTGTTACTAAAAGTTCACTATGAAAGTCTAGTCTAGTCTAGAATGAATCCTTCAACTAGCCTTAGATATTTTACATAGCTAGCATAGTTTCATCTATATGACATTTCTCGTTTTATATAACATCCAACATAATTAATGTTGCTTACATTACAACTTATTCATCAAGTGCAGCATTAAAGAACAATGTTTGTGTTAAGCAACTTTATAATTCATAAAAAGATTTTAAAATAATATTCAGTTAAAAATAGATGTCTGTTCACAATCGATGGTGAATATAATGAGACATTGAAAGGTAAATGAACGTGGGAAATAAAGTGAATGGGGCCTAGCTTGTTATTGTGACTAGTAAATGTATCAAACATGCATGTTTGGCTATCCGCAATGGAATTCTGACCCTTACACTTACATGATAAGTATGATAGAATAAAAGTTGGGTATGGCAGAAGAAAAATTAAAGTAGAATCAATGCAGTGGAGATGCGATCCCTGGGTAGCATGTGTGGAGTCTCTTTGAAAGATAGATTTAGAAACAGTAATGTTAGAGAATGGTGTAGTTTAAAAAAAAAAGGTATGTCGTGGTAGTTTGCCTATATGAATATGATGAATGAAAGTAAACTAACAAAACAAATCTAGAGAGCGGATGTATGAGATAGAAAATCGGCAATAGTCGTCCTAGGAAATTTTATGCTGACCAAATTGATAGCATCCTAAAAAACAGTCAAAATGTAAATACCCGAAACCGAAGTATTTTGATTGAACCGAAGTATATGATTAGTCACGCATAATAGGTGCAAAGATTGTACCATAAGAAAAGCTGTTGTCTCTGCCTATCTTTCTTGAAATTAGGTTTTATAACAATAAATAATAATATTCACATACATGACTTTCTATTCAAATTAAAGATTTTAGAAATATAAAACTTATTATTATTGAAATACTAATTTTACAATTTCTGGACCTTTTTTATTGTAATGCTGTTCATTTTTATACAACTAAAGACATTCTTATCTTTAACACTACAAATGTTTATCTATGTTAAAAAATTCATAAAAACCATAAAAATAGAATAAAAATACATGAGTAATTAATTGTGGCAATATATAATAACCTTGTACATCAAAAATCAACAGATTTATTCTATACATTTATTGATATTAGATATATTACTTAACATATGAGAATCCTAGCTGCATATTCATTTTATGGTAAAAAAATTGACTTTTTAACATAATACTAATTTCAAACACAGTCTGTTCAGTAAGCAATGTCAAAGTTTGTCAAGACTTAAGATAATAAAGACATATAAATAAAATTTAAATACTTATAAGTCATTTCACAATTTTTCATTTCCACTTTTTTCCAATTATTAAATTCAGACCCTTAACTGGATCTAATGTCAAAATATTTTACATTAGTTTGTTTAAACAAACAAGGTCAAATGCCATAAATTTTAAATTCAGTTCAACATATTGTCTTAAGATTAACATGGTTACCTCATGGTTTATCACACATTTGTACACACATCACACATATCTCAAATAATACTAAGCCTTTTTTTATTATTCAAATGTTCAACATAATGCCTTATTTTCCTTCCAAAATACATAAACTACAGTAGTCTATGCTATAAATAGTATTTATAGCAATAAAATGATATATAGGATTTAAACAATGCTTTGTTTGATTTTCTTTCATATTCGAACAGTTGAATGGATAAAAAATAAAAGAAATCATTCTGTGATCGCGCGAGTGAAGTTCGTGTAAAAGTTATTATTTATATTAATGAACTTATACTTAGTAAGTTCAATAATGGAAAAAACAATACAATAATACAATACACATAAAAAAGTATGTTAAGATTCAGATTGAAATGCAATATCACAAATTATTCTCCAAGATTATCTTACACAATAAATCTTACAAAACACACACATTTTGAAACTTGTTCATTTATAAAAACATTTGTTTTGTATAAAAAGAATTGAATTACTGTTCACTCTCGCTTGCAGATCGTGGCATGCTATAGTCTTGTTCTTTGCTGTAATCTGTAGGCTCATCTCGTTTAGAAAAATTGCCCATTGCTACTTGGGCAATTGTATCTACAATACTAGATGTAGCAGAGTATGAATGACTAGAAAGTGGAACAGAATATTCCTCAGATTTAGACAGCTTCAGTGATGACGAATTGTAATCAGATAAATAATCAGGCATTGTCGTCTTTTTAGTCAATTCTAGCATCTGATTTAAGAATGATTCACTACCACTTCGTGATGAAGTCATACTAAAATCCGTCACAGTTGTATCTATTGTGTCGGATTTTGGCGTTTCCATTTTAGAAGAACTAGAATCATTCTGTCTTGAAGGTGATTCTAATGACAATGAAGTGTCTAATTTCCTTTTTATACCACTAGTACTGAATTCGGGTGATAAATAATCTTTACTTGATTTTAATATGTCATGAGGTGACTTCATTGCCGTATTTGGGTCTAAACCAGCTTTAGATGATATTGGACTACTATTGGACAAGGGTTTCAGTAAAGATTCTTGCATTTTTAACAATGATGGTGAAAGAAACATGTTATTAGCTGCCAAAGTAGATTTAGACATAGGATCTGGTATACCCAATATACCTGCACTAGAATATTTACTAGCCGAGAACAAAGCATTAGCGATGTCAGCCGAACTCATCATCAAATTCGATGCAATACTAGCAGGAATAGCTGTCGAAGGAGATGGCATAGAACTAGAAACACTATTTGACGGCTTATCATAGCTACTAATATTACTAGTTAAGTTCTGTAATGAAGCGGCATAAGATGGGGGATCTGGTATCTTAGTATTAGATAAAGATGCTCCTAAGTTTGTGGGCATACTCGAAGGCAAACCCGCAAGCATGCTGTTAGCAGCCAAAGTCTCTAAGCCAGTGGTGCCTAGAGAAAGAGGCATACTAGATGCAGAACCCAATCCTAATGCCATACTAGTTAACATATCCAAACCAGTAGGATAAGTGGAAGGCAGTGAAGATGTAGACTTTGATGATTTTGATGTCGATGGCGGGACAGGAATGTTGAGTTGGGCAGGTGTTTCAAACTTATGTGGCGAAACAGATCCAATTCCAGAGGAGACATTTATTGGTGGTACTCCAGCTGGCCGGCTAACCATTTGTTGTAATGTACTAACTGAGGGCAAATTTGAAATGCTTGTTGATGAACTTGACTTAGAAACAGGAATAGGTTGTGGTACAGCTAATAACGCATCTAAGTCCATTTTATCATCTTGCTCTGAAGAGCACCCAAGTTCATCTTTTATAAAATGCCATAATAGACCATCACTTTGTTCTTTTGGGAATTTTGGAGTAAGAGTACATTTTAATTTGTCTAGATAGGTAATGTCAGGTTTAAAATTGTCTTGAAATTTGACATATGCATCATCTGAAAACTGAGTGTAATATTTGATACTCTTCTTAATCTGCTCCATAGCATGGGTTGATAAATGTGTGTCATATAACATATTGTATTGTAATAATAAAGGACGCGGATACTCTGTTGGTCTTTGTTCTGGCGGTGGCAAAACCCAGAAACATGTCACCGATGACTCCAAAACTGGACTTTCAGGGTTATAAGGTGCTGAAAACATTTTTTTATTATTTTACATATGAAAAAAAAATCATTATAATTTAGATAAATAAAACTTACAACAAATAATCCCAACACATGGAGTATATGAAATCTCAGAAGGTCCTCGCATTTTGATCTGATAATCAAGTTGATTATCACAGTCTCGTAGACTAGGCATAGCTGGATTGGATGGATGAGAATGATACCAACCAAGTAAAGTCAAGCCTAATTTTTCTATCTCCATTTGAATTTCTAACTCCACCAACACTGACGGTCTAGTATCTGCTTTTGATATCAGGCAAGGGAAGGTATGTGTTATAATAACATCTGAAAACCAAATATTATAATTCAATCATTATATTGATTATTAAAATAATTTAAAGTCATTCACTTGATCCAAAATAATACATTGTAGAAAATATTTTAAAATTTCAATGAAATCGCAGACACAAATATATTTAATAAGTTGATGTCCTATATTGATCCCAAAAACATAGTTTAAATCCAGTTCTTTCTTATGTTACTCTAAAATTTTTGAAATAAAGTTAATTATACTATTAGGGAAAATTGGAATAACTCACTGTGATTATTTAAATCCCATGTACCAGCTAAATATCCATAAAGTTCTTCTTTCTTTAAGTGGCAATGAATATCCAAGACGAGACAAGCATTAGATCTTATAGAAACCAAAAATGGCTGTACTTTGCCCACTGATGCAAATGATACCGCTTCAATCAACATGTTTGCATCACTGGAAACAAAATAAATCTAATTTGTACTAGATAAACAGAAATTTTGTTATTGCTTTATACAGAAAACTTACTAATATATAACTCTGAAAAGACAAAATCAGTATATGATTATTACTAGCTTATCTATATGATGAATAAATAAAATTAATGTTATGTGTTTGTGATTTCTAAATAAAGTGTTCTTCATAAACTCATATTGTTATTTACACACTACCAAACTCCATATGAGTATTAAAAACAATGTTCTTTGCCTGTCTCTTTATTTTTCTGGGCTAATCTATGAAACAGATGTAACTATTTTAATGGGACTTGTACTGGGAGGTAGAAGACAGAACAGAATACATGCTACTTTTGCCTCATATCTGTTTAAAGTTCCTCTATAAAAATAAAAAAATGTTAAAAATATGGTAATGTTTTTTAAGAGTTTCATGTTCCTTCATCCCATCAAATATACTGTTATTTCTCACAAAACTAAATAGATAGCACCAGAATTACATTACAGTATAGTTCATTTATAACCTTAATTTAATACACAACATTACATATTACTGTTAATATTGATTCAATGTTGACAATAAAATTTTAAGTCTTAAATTCGATTTCGATTCTGTGAAAATCTTATGTGTATTGCAGTATATAATTTTCATTAAAATATTATTTATTTTGTCGTATTATTCTCCCAGTTCAAAGTCTTTATTTAAATTTCTGTTAATCTATGTATATTAAGATGATTCAAAAAAATATTTATTTTTATCTAGCACACAGGCTCAAAGTGTTAGTCAAACATAAAAACTAGCCAAGTACATGTTGAGCCACTGCCATTGTAGGGTTCCATAGTTGTCCATTACACTATCCGGACTTACAAGAGGGCTTTTCTTTGATACCATGAATATATTAATGGACTTCAAGGCTTATAGGGTAATTACGGCTAATGGTTTAACTATATTTACCACCAAGTGGGGCAGGTGTTCAAAATGCTATCATTTTGTATTACCTTAATTGTATATGGCTCATTTACTACCTATTTTACACAACTAACAACTTCGCCTAAATGATTTTCAACAGAATATGTATGAAATTTTGCTTTTTTCCCCCTCCAATTACATTTTATAAGTTAGTTGACTATTACTCGTTAACTTGTAAAATCTACTTGGCTATGATAAATTTCCTTTTAACTTCATTATATATTGTATCACAGTGAATTATTTTCACATATCTAAAAACAACCATTTGACTGGCGGAGGAAATTGTTAATTTCAATCACAACTAGCACTTTAAAGTTTAATATTTCACAAACAGTTCCTCAAGTCGAAAAATGATTTCCAGACATCTACAATATTTTTGGAGGAGCTATCTAATGATATCCCATACCATGGAAATGAGGAAAAAAAATACATCCCTACTTTATATGTAGGGAAGGTACCATAAACAATTTTTTTTTAATATCGTATTTCTCACTTGGTCGGCGTGATTAATATGATTATCCACGCCAAATTACAATAATCTAGTACTAACACTCTCTGAGCTAAGCTTTGGACGGACAGACGGACATAGCAACATTATAAGGTTTCGTTGTTAACTAAGGAATCCTAATAAAAATAGTCCGCATCATACTTTTTAAATTTTCATTGGAAATGTATGGAAAAAGTTATTTTTCTTTCTTCAGATTTTAAAAACTGTATTAAGTATGCATTCACATGCTTAAACGAGTGTAAATTTATACTGAACAATGAAATGAACAGAATTGATAAGAAAATATATACTTTTTATCGGTTTTGTTATAATTTATAAATAAAGAATTTCTACATTTATTTCACAATTTTAGGCATAGTAGTTTCAGAAATAAAGAGGAATGGTCAATTTTTTAAGTATTTTATAAAATAACTTTAAAATAATATAAAATTGTATATATTTGAGGACCCTCACAAAAAATGCTGTCCTTAAATATGTTATATTTGTAGCTGTAAAACTTTAATTAAATTTTTTAATTCACCCCCTAAAAATGACCATTAAAAATTCATTCATGTTACATGTCCAGTTATGGGTCACAGACGTACTGTACTGACACACAGATCTGTACTGTCAACTTAATCAATCCAGTAGATTAAAAAAAATTGGTTATGGCACAAAGACACACAAGTGATCTTATAATGACTCCTTTCTTTATTCATATTGAGGTATATGGTCCTACAATGAAACATAACCCAATTTTAAAGTTACATGGTACTGAAAAATTTTTTAATGTTCTTTTTTTTTTTATCATTACAGAAAAACTATTGGTTAATAACTTCTTTTAAGAGTCCAATTCATGTTTTACATGTATAATTACATGCACTTTTATAATGTCTAATAGTTCGGCTGTAATACTCAAAAATTGAACAAGTATCCAATAAATTATGATAACTTTGACCTTGATTAACTTTTGAACAAATGGATTTATTAAAAACTGACCTAGGAGCTTTTTTATAGATCATTCAATTCACTATAAAAGTATATAAAAAAAAAAACATATTGATATGGCTTTTCAAACATATAACCATATAAAAACTTTATGTAATAAGTAGCAGCAAAACCCGGCATGCTTGGGTTAAAATACATTGTATGTTTAATGGTATAAAAAATATTTAAGGATCCATTTTTTAACATAGATATTATAGATTTCTATCTTAGATATTGAGAGACTTATTTGACCATTAAACATATGGTATATATAGAGTATATAAAATTAATTAACTATTTAACAAATTGAAATAATTATAACTTAAAATAAGAAACACCTTAGCAAATGGAAATTTTTCATTTTATTTACACAATTATTTACATATTATATCATACATATTACAAATGCATATACATATTATATTATACATTTATACTTTTAATTTTATTCCATTATTTTTTTTAATTTCTTTTTAAAATACTTGCTTGTAGACTACATTTATAGTTGTATTGTTTGGGCTGTAAATGAACAAATTTCGAGGTAATCCTACTTGTGAGCATGCAATGTATAATTAGCCGTGTGCAAAGCATGGTTCCTTTATGTCAATACCAAAGTATTGGAATGTTTGACCTTGTGCTTTGTTGATATTCATGCTGTAAGCCAATTTCACTGGGAATTGTAAGTGTTTAAAAGTAAAGGGCAATCCATTTGATATTAAAGGTATCTGCGATATAAATAGTATCTGTCCTTTTATTCTTTACCAATCATTATGCTGGCTCCGATAATGTTGTTTTGTAGCTATTTGATGCAGTCTTGTACCATTACAGTTTCAGCGAGTTTAGATTTTGTAATAAAATAATTGGTAAACAAACTTTTAACTTAAGACAGTGTAATGAAACATTCCTGAAACATTTATGAATTTAAAGTTTAGTAGGGAAGTTTATGCTTCATTGTTCATCAATCATTGTATTTATTGACACGTAGATTTTCTCTTCTCCCAGAATCATTTCCTGTATGATGTTGTTGATGCCGTTGACAATGTCGTTCTTCGTGGCTAGAATAATTTGTTCGCGTAAACATTCTAAATTGATATAATTTTGATTTGGTGTTGCCGTTCGGGCTACTTCATTCATAGCTAACTCCCAATCATTATCGTTTTTTAGTAGACCCAATCTTTGACATGCTTCAATATGTCTCACAAATGTAACCATTGACAGTTTTTAGACTATCAAAACATGTTGGGACACAAATACTGTGAAGTAATAAATGTACGTAGAAACATTCAGCATGTTTTAGATGCACTGTGTAGACTCGTCCTATTGTTACTCTTGAACACTCCATCATGTCCTTCAACTGGCATTACACATTTTCGAGGTTTAAATTGTTTACTTGTTGTATCCTATGTATAATAGCTTGGTACTTCTGAGTAAAGTAAAGTCTTAGCCAATGGATCTTTCTGGCATAGTTCAAAAAAGTCTGTTAAAGTTGTTTGTGTTTGTTGTTCTGTCACAACTTTTTGTGCCGTTTCTGTAATGAAAAATACATGCCCATTTTCTAAGTGGACGGATAAATGGAGAATCGGCAGATCTCGATAGTGTATTAGAAAACTTAAAATTCGCCAACCTGCTTCGTTGGTATTAATATAACGACCCATTTGATACTGTACTATCTCATCGTGCTCGTTTTCTTTGGTTACTGTAGAAACAGCCATATCACTGCCTTTATTAATATATTTGCATACATACTTCGTTGATTTTACAGAGCTTATAGTATTCAACATTGATATGGGCATTGAACACTTTAGATAAAAGTGGATTATATGGAACCACCCATTGATTGTTAACTTGAATTTCTTCATTGTCTCGTATTTTAGTTTTAACTGTAAATCCACCTTGTTCTGGTGGATTTGTATTTCGATGTCTGTATTTCGGACATCCGTTCTCGCTCGCCTGTGACTGTTTCGTTCAAAAATGGCTTTAGATAATGTTCCATACCCTTTTCATCTTTCATGCATGGAGAACTTCTATTTAGTTCACCACACGGGCCATGAACCATGTTTTGTACAATTATACTATAAAGATCAGGATCTTCTTTCGGATTTAGAAACCCAGCCTTGATAGATGCTGATAGACAGCCCGATAGATTATATCATCTATTTGATTCAATTGAAATTTATTTTGAAACCACATTAAGTTGTGAGAATGCGGCAATTCTCTTTTCAGCCATTCAATTGAAAACATTCAGCAAATGACAGTACCAAATAGTTTATTTTTCATGATGGTATCAATAAATGTTCCCATATTATCAGCGTTATGTGTTATATATGCATTCTACTATTTCCGTCTCAATTTTAGCATACATATCTACAATAAACTGCTAAAAAAACTGCCGATAATTTAAAATACGGTTATATTCATTATTTCTAGTCATAATTCGATAAATATTAAATTGCGTAGCTGATACTTTTTAGTTAGTTTAGACACCTGTAGCTAGAACAAATGTTGAATATTGAAGTGATAACCATCCTCACCTTGGCAAAAAATTAGTGGATACTGTAGTGCATTATAACTATGATGTGTTTCAGAAATACGTTGTAATTTATTACTTCGGCATTGAATAATAATATCATGACGACTACATTTGTTATCAAGAATTACTATGGCAACATTGTTCGTTTAAGGTGCATTGAACTTTCATTTGTGTTGATCGACTGGTCTTTTATCTGCTCGAATGACGATTTTATAATTATCTGCAACCATTTGGTCTAGAGAAGTCTTAAACACATTGATTAGTTGATTATGATCATGAAGTAGTCGCTGTAATTTTTTAATAATATCTCGTAATCTCTGAATGTAAGAGTAATGTTGATCTGTTTTAAGTTCTTCATTATCAATGAAGTATACTTGAAGAAATTTTGGATATCGGGTAGAAGTGAGCCTACTCGGTGATAAATTTGGCCAAGAACCTTAAAAACTGGGCTGAAATTTTCTTTGTGGCTCATTAATGAAGATCCTAATGAAGTCATTTGAAAACAACAGATGTATCAACATATATTTTGTAGAAAATTATTGGAATCTGGTGTTTTTCCAATCATATATGCGAGTAATTGTGATGATGGTACATCTAATGCTTGACTTTACCACTCGAGCAGCACAAATCAGCAGTTTCGCCTTTAAATTTCCTCGCATGACAATACTCATATATCATATTAATTTTTCTGATGACAATATTTGAATGTTCACTGTATTGTTTTTCGCAATCATAATGAAATGCCTGAAGTTCTAAATTTTCAATTTTACTTGTTACAGCTCTTTTTTGCATACCGTAGCCATTCTTTCTTTACCTCTTCTATATTTCACTTGACGTTGATCAGCAGATTGACTATTTCTAAGAGTTCTCATTCGAGATAGCACTTCTTCATTAATGTGTTCTTTCTTCTTTGGTTAAATTTTCTCTAATTCTTTTCAGTCCTTTACGAATATTTGAAAGCCATTTTTCTTATTGTTCTTCTGTTTCAGTTTGATGTGCTACTTTTCTTCTTTTTGAATCCACTTGAGATTTTGTAAATACTTATTTATGCCTTGGCATTGTGTATATTTAATGTACTAAAGTTACATAAAATTATTGTTATTCTTGATCGTTATTATAATGACACTGTGAAGTCACAAAATTTCCATTCATATACCATAATACACCGAAATTTCTAGTACCGGTAACACTCTAGAATATTCAGATAGTTTGTTTTTTTTCACTTGTCAAAATCACTTTTTGTTTAATTACTGTTCACTCTCAATTTCAATTGATCTTCTCTCAGCTGCAAACATGATCAAACTGATGAAAAGTTACTGAGTTTCAGTTTATATACCATCGGATATTGAAATTTCCAGTACCAGAACACTACAATATTCAAATAGTTCTTCTTTTTCACTTGTTAAAATCACTTGAATTTGTTTAATTACTGTTCACTCTTAATTTCAATTAATCATTTCTCAACTGCAAATACAATCAAATTGATGAAAACTTTCTGAATTTCGGTTTATATATACCATGATACATCGAAATTTCTATCACCAGAACATTCAAGATAATGACAATTTATCTTAAATCTCTTAAAAAATTAAAAATTATTTTTCAATGTTTTCGATCATTCTAGAATGTTAAAGAACATTTTAGAACTTTCAAGATTATTTTCGATAGTGACAAACCATCCTGGATCTCTATAAAATTTTTTGGATGACAGTAGACTGTTCTAGAATATTACAACAAAGTCTAGAAAATTTTAGAAGTCCTTGTGAATTAAAGAATTAATTCATTTCATATTTTTTTTAAAACCTTCTAAAACATTCCACATTGATTTTAACAGTTGCACACATTGTAGAATTTTCTAGAGTATTCCAGAAATTTTAAGAAACTTCCAGAACATTTCAGATTAATTGTAATAGTTCCACACATTATAAAACTTTCTTGATCATTTCAGAACCTCTTAGAACTTTCTAAAATATTTCACATTGAGTTTAACAGTTAGACATTTTGGAATTTTCTAGATCATTCCAGAAATTTTTAGAATCTTCTAGAACATTCTGGATCGATTTTAACAGTTGCACACATTTTGAACTTTTCTCAATCATTTCCAGAAGAACTCATAAAATAGAAAAGGACAGATATATATTTTTTCACATTTTCCCCACTCATTTCCACTCAATGTGACCAAACTCCCTTACTCTCACTGTGAGATCAAGGGGTGTTTATCACCCCAAAGGGAAGTTGATTGAAATTAGTGGTGATAGAGAAAACTCTATGTTTAAAAACGAACATTATATACATTATATACGTATCTAGATAAAAATATTGAAACTTATATGATAAATTACATAAACATAAAAAAATCAGGAATTTACAAATTAAATTTTAATAAATGAAAATTTATTCATATAGGGCAAATTGGATATTGTTTCAAAATCCGACACAAAGAACATATGTTGGTTTTTAAAAACAATAAAGAAAAAATATTTATCGATGGTCAAAAATAGGTCACATGTAAGTGAGGACACATGTATGATACAGGGGATTAAGTTTAAATGTTTTCGAATATTTTCAAATATTAGAATATATAAATATTAATAACATACTTAGTAAACAAATTAATAATTACAAATCCATGTTGTCAGATGCTTGTCTGTGACATTAGGAAAATATCACAATATATCATGTACATCACAATATGACCCTAGTAAGAACCCCACTTTTTTATATTGTTTCACCTTGAGTTTCGTTTTCATTCAGGTAATAAACAAAACTTTGGTAAATTTTAACCAGTGAATAAAAAATAATTGTTTTACAATTTTTCTCTACTAACTTCTCAATAAAATTAAAATGTAAAATTTATTTCATAGGTTATAAAATAACACTTGGGAGTATGGCATAATTTTATGCAAAGTTACACTTTACTACTTGTTCAAAAGCAGTTTTCCTTCAAGATGAATGAGCAACTTAAGGGTAGCTCTTATTTAATTTTATCATACAAAATCAAAATAAATCTAAAATCATTGACAAATGAAACAGCCTGGTAAGAGTTGAGCTAGTTATACCCATGAATATTTGTATTCTTAACATCTGGAAATTGTTCAATACCCAAATTTAATATTAAATATTGCAAAATATGAACTAGACTAGATTTACAAATGCCCTTAAAAACTTGTCAATTTCATTCAGAATACAAACTAGTATATTAGCTTCAAGATAAAAAAAAAATATATAATGCTATTCTATTCAAAGAGGGAATGTGTGAAACAAAAGAATTTTAAGCAGATTGTGTTTCTTTTTCATTTTAAGGGGGAATAAATAAGCTATATTATACTAACAGCATTCATGGCCATTTAAATGTAAAATAGTTTCATATACATGGAAGTCAGACTATAACATATGTATATATTGTTGAGCTCAAATTTTAAGAGCATAAGCTCAAAATGACTTTGAATAACTCATTTCCTCTGCTGCAGTAGAAATGTGTTTCCACAATTCATTTTGTGTGTTGATTTCTTAGAGTACACTTTACTTTAGGACATCTCCAGTCATAAAAGTACATGGGGATTAAATCTGGTGATCAAGGTGACTACAACTTTGGACTTAATGTCCGATTCATTGTTGTAAGCATTATATAAGATCGTCGTACTACCATGGCATAATTTGCCCGAGAGCAATTTTAAAAACACATTTTTTCCTCTATTATAGCAGTACATTTTTTTTATTAAGTAATTACTTTAAGTACCATTAAAATTCTCTATTCTACCTAGTACCCCGACCTGATGATACTTAGATCAAAATATTACCTACTACTTATATTCAACGTAAAGAACCAATACACATTATTTTTTTACTTTTTAGGTTTTATCTGTGTCAGGACTTTTTAAAATTTTAGATTAACTTTT
Source organism: Eumeta japonica (assembly GCA_005406025.1). Classification (NCBI taxonomy): domain Eukaryota; kingdom Metazoa; phylum Arthropoda; class Insecta; order Lepidoptera; family Psychidae; genus Eumeta; species Eumeta japonica. Next base: position 367,615 of record BGZK01000535.1, read on the forward strand.
TATAAAATAAATACTTGTCCTCATATATTTTGATCAGTTAGATCAAACTGTTTGTTTTGATAATGAAAACTTACTGTTGCATCATCCTGTTAGGGACGGTGTTGTGTTTCATAACAATCCTTTGG